>JAHSUH010000281.1:0-448105 GCA_025388415.1 Cynanchum wilfordii | reverse complement strand
GTTTTCTCTTGAAGATGTCTTTGATTTTGTTGCCTTAAAGGCTGAACAGTGCCTTAACGAAATTCAGGAGACTGCAGAATGGATTGCAAGATCGAATATACACATTCAACAGTATAATCCACTGCTTGTGTTGAGATTGGTGGTAACAGTATGCTTGTTGTGCTTGAACTCGAGGAATTATTATAACAATCTTTCTCGACTGCTTTGTAAGGTTCATATTAGATCGATACTGCCAAATACTTTCACCGATGCCTTTCAACGTGGGGGAAAGCATATTTATCCATTTATCGATGAGTATGCAATTGCTGAAGCATTCAAGGGGATTGGGAATCCTGTTGTCATGGT
This sequence comes from Cynanchum wilfordii, assembly GCA_025388415.1. Taxonomy (NCBI): domain Eukaryota; kingdom Viridiplantae; phylum Streptophyta; class Magnoliopsida; order Gentianales; family Apocynaceae; genus Cynanchum; species Cynanchum wilfordii. The sequence continues at coordinate 447,760 of JAHSUH010000281.1, read as the reverse complement.
GAAATTGAGAGAAGACTCTGGAAAGATTGCTTGTCCCAATGCAGTCCATATCAACATTGGAATGACCACAAAAAAGGAGGACATAATGCGTATCTTATTTCTAAGAACCACTAATTACTCCCCCAGCATTAGGCCTGCGTTGAATGTAGCTCTTTCGTCAACTGCTAATGATCAAAAGGAGAAGAATATAAGAGATGCAAATTCGAGCACAAGTTCAAAGAATGGCAGTGAAAGCAGTGAAGGGAAACCACAAATGAGGTGGACACTCCTCCAAGATACGCGTGACTTATTGAAGAAGTTAGCTGCAGAGGCTGGAAGTTCTGCAAATCTTACAAGAAATTCCTGTTGATATTTCAAAAATTATGGTAATGAATGCTAATAATCCATACTACCTGCTTTTTTTTAAGTCTATGCATTTTATTTGGATCAAATAATATCTTTTATACTATATCTTTCTTTGCTAGGTGGAATTGGAAGAAAGCATAAAATTCATTCTATGTACTAAAATATCTATTGAATCCAAGAAAGAGAACTTCAACGATGAAGGAAACAAGATGATACTGGAACTGAAACAACTTCAATGTCTTTTGTGTTCCAGGTAATTTGATCATCGAATATGAAAATCGACATGTTATTTTATTACATGCAGCTGGAACCTTTTGTTTGTGTCCAAGTCAATACATACAATTTAGGGGGTGCACTTGAATCGCATACTCTCGATTTTATATTTATTCTTGATACTATATTAGTCATTTTGTATTACATTCTTTCTTTCTCATCTTTGATGAATATGATTTTCTAGGATGGAAGACATATATATATATATTTATATATTTTATGCTTTCTTGGTACATCCATTTTAAATCATCCTTTGCATTAAGTGTTAGAACGAATACTGAATATGTCTGAATTCGATGTGGAACACCTATTATTATCAACTCGAGATCATACTTGTTTGTTGGTTGTTAAGTAGTTGACTCTGTGTAGTGGTTGTAGCTAGGCTTGAATGTCGTGACATTATCTATTTTTTTTTAAACCAAATTTGGCAAATCTTGTGATTTTTTCTGTTTTTGTTTCATTTCCATTCTCCAGTGATGTTTTCCTTCCAAAGAACACACAAGAGATTGAGGAACTTCTGAACAACATGCAGTCAAGAAGGTTTAAGCTGGAAACTTATTTTGATGATTTGGCCATGTCCAGAGACAATACCTGGAAAAGATTTTCCTCCCAACAGCTACTGCAATGGGATCCGAATCAGAAACGGAATCGGGATCGGGATCGAAAGGCAATGATCAAAGTAGTAAGGCATCTGAAAGCAGCAGTAACAACAACAAGGGAAAGGAAAGAACAAAAATAAGAATAAGAATGGAGGAAAGGCAATCGAAGAAAATGAGGTACTAAGTAAACATTACTTAGTTAAAAAAAAGTATTTTATTGGTAGAATTCTAATTGGCTGTAATGAGGTTCTCTATTTTGTCTGCTATACAATCATGGGATGATGTTATAATATATATATATATATATATATATATATATATATGCATATTTATCATATTTAGTTGAAATTTAACTTTGTCATAGTTTATTCTTCTTACCTTGTTTTGATAGAATCTTTTCTTTCTTTGCCTCTTGCTTGGTAAATTTTTGCACCAAAAGTTAGCTAATTTGGTCAACTTTTTAATACATCTTTTTTTAAAATGTTTTTAAATTGAAAGTGTTCAAAACTTTTCATTATTATTTGTGTATTTATGTCTTTGAAAATAAACATTATAATTAAAATTTGAAAAATTAATTAATGAATGAGGAAGAAAATTGAAAATTGAAAATTAATTAGATTATTACAGAATTGAAAATTGAAAATTTTATTTTTGTTTTTTTTATTAGTTTATTATTTTTTATAGTTTTGTAATCACATACACTTTTTTATTATTTTCAATTTTTTATTAATTAGTTTCGATTAGTCTTGTTAGGCAAAATGACTTGATGAACAATTCTATATTGCTAATTGATTTAATTAAATTAATGTTGATTGATTAGGTGATAACCCCGTATTTTTAATTTTTTTTTTTAAATTTTTTATTTTTTCTTTTTTTTGGTTTCCTATTGGTGGGTGATGGTATTAGTGGGGGTTGGGGGAGAGAAAATTTCAAAAGATTAAGGGATTTGAGTAGAAGGGGTGGAGGGGTTTAAAAAAAAAGATGAGGGGGGGGAGATGTAATAATGTGATCATCACATTGTACAAAGTTGCAACATTACCTTGCTTGGAGAAGTCTCTGAATTTTTTTTTCCAAGCAATTTGATATTTGTAGATTGACAAAAAAAAAAAACAAATAAAAAGGGCTTTTTGGTGAACAGGATTTATATTGGAAAATATATTTTATATTTATCTATGCTTTTTTATATTTATATTTTTTTCCACGTTAATTTTTTTTTTTTTGAAACAAAAAAAAACCCATTATTCATTCATTGAATCAAAAGCCAATCGGCCTGTAGGACATCCATTACAATGGGATGAGAGGATAAGAGCCAACAAACATCAGTATGAAGAGAGAGGCCAACACTGGCCAGTTTATGCGCAGCCCGGTTGGTGCTTCTAGGACTAAAAGAAATTATGTGTTGTTGTGCAGAGAGAAGTTTGATCTGAAGTTGACTAATAAGGTTTCCAAGAGCAGACATGTTATAATCATCTTGCAGCAATTGAGAAACCACCCTTTGACAATCGGATGATATAACGAGGGGTGTGTTCCAATAATTTTCAATTTGCATAAATCCCTTCCATATAGCCAATATTTCGGCATGTTCCGCAGACACCACATCAATTAGAGGTCCAGCACCAGTGATTAAAACATGCCCAACATGATCCCTTAAAACAAACCCATATCCACTCCCACTAGAGCAAAATGAAGCATCTACATTAAGCTTTAACCAACCCTCGTCAGGTGGTTTCCAAACATTTGAAACAAACCGTTGCTTCCCCGAGACACATAAGTCATGATCACCACCAGCCTGAAACATAGAAAGGTGTTCCTCCATTCTTGCCATAATATCACATGGGTCCAGAAGGTGTCCAGAGAAGATCAATCTGTTACGGGCAGTCCATAAACCCCACAAATACATAATGAATTTGCTAAGTCGTTCAATGGAACCATGATCATCATTCACTAGTAAAGAGAAAAGATGTAGCCATGAAGAAGCTTGAGATACCGGACGGAGGCAAGAAAATTCTGTCAAATTCCAAGCAGCTCGCGCAAACTCACAGAAAAATAATACATGTAATTCATCCTCCCAATTGTGATGGCAGCGAGGACAGCTAGTTGTAGGTCGTACCCCTCGATGCACCAAATTTGCTCCAGTAGCCAGCGAACCATGACAGAGTTGCCATGCGAAGATCTTAATCTTTGGAGGGATCTTACACTGCCACACCAGAAACCAGTCCTTAGACAAAGAGGAGCAACTAGCTTTATCCCCATAAGTGGATTGTATAGCCAATCGATATGCTGATGACACAGAAAATAAACCCTTCGGCGTATAGTGCCAGACGATCGTATCACAACCACCCAACTCACTCAACGGTATCTCCGGAACAAAATCCCTATCCCTTTGGCAGAAAATGACATCCAATAGATCCCTACGCCATCTCCCATTCTGAATTAGATTCTCCACATAGAAAGACTCATGCAGAAACACAATGGTGTTATAGGTTTGAAATTTCCATGAGATGGTATCCACGGATCATGGAAAACACGAACAACATTCCCCGTTCCAATCCGCCATCGAATACCTTTATTTAACAACTCTCTCCCGAAAAGGATTGAACGCCAAAGATAAGATGGACGGGTTCCTGCCTTGGCATGTAAAAAGTCGGCATTCGTATAGTATCTTGCTTTTAAAACTCCGGCCATCAGAGAATCCGGGTAATGGATCAATCGCCAGCCTTGTTTCGCCAATAAAGCTTTGTTGAAAAGATGAAAATCCTTAAAACCAAGACCCCCACGAGATTTAGGTTGGCAGATCTTATCCCACGAAACCCAAGCCATATATTTTTCCTCCCCATTAGCAGCCCACCAAAATTTTCGAATGATTGCCTGCAGTTCACGACATAGAGCTATAGGTAATTTATATACAGACATAGCGAAGCAAGGAATGGCTTGGAGCACAGATTTAATTAGCACATCCTTCCCACCACGAGATAACAACTTCTCCTTCCATCCATGAGTCTTCTTCCAAATTCGTTCTTTCAAATATGCAAAGATACCTTTCTTTGACCTACCTATCGGATAAGGTAGTCCCAAATACTTCCCCTCCCCCAAGCAAATTTTCATGCCTAGTAACCGAGCAATGTCCCTTCGTCGATTTTCAGCCATACCTTTAGAAGAGAATATAGAGGATTTGTTAATATTAATTTGTTGACCTGAAACATACTCATACGTTTTGATAACCGAGAGAAGTGTGGGAAAACTATTATTCACATCCTTTAAGAATAAGAGGCAGTCATCTGCAAAGAAAAGATGTGTGAGTTGTGGAGCATGTCGTCCCATACATATCCCTTGCCATAAACCTTGGGAAACTGCATGATTAATCAAATTAGAGAAACCCTCGGCACATAAGATAAAGAGATAAGGAGATAAAGGATCCCCTTGTCTAATACCACGAGAGGGAAAGAAATGCTTTGTAGGTTCACCATTTATCAAAATTTGAAAACGAACAGAAGTGATACATTGCGGAATCGGAACAATCAATTTCTCCGGAAACAACATCCTATGCAGAATCCAACGTAGATAGTCCCACTCCACCCTATCATAGGCCTTACTCATATCAATTTTAATTGCACAAGCCCCAGGACCCTTTGAGAGATGTTTAGAATTAAGCCAATGGAAAACCTCAGTGGCAATAATAATATTATCCGTAATCAATCTGTTACTGACAAAAGCACTTTGAGCCTCCCCAATGATACTTTGTAAGACAGGCTTAATTCGGTTAACCAAAACTTTTGAGAACAATTTATACACCACATTACAAAGACTAATTGGACGAAAATCAACCATAGATACAGGATTTTTAGTCTTTGGTATAAGGGTAATGAAGGTATCATTCAAATCCTGAATAGACTTACCGTCATTCAAACATCCCAACAACATCGATGTAATATATGGTCCCACAACACTCCATTGATTTTGGTAAAATTTGGCATGAAATCCATCTGGACCAGGCGCTTTCGTAGGATGCATTTCTCTCAAAGCCTCCCATATTTCATGAGAAGTGAAAGGCCGCTCTAGCTGCTGGCAATCCGAAACCGAGATGTGCTTGAAAGCAACACCACGAAATATATCATCATAATCCACCCCATGTTGCTCTGTAGTGAATAAATCAGAAAAGAAAGAAACCGCCACAGCAGATATATCGGAACGGGAAGTGACAAAGTTACCTCCATTATCTTTAATTCTGGTGATAATATTGCGTCGCTGGCGGTGACTAGCATGGTGATGAAAATAAGAAGTATTGCGATCACCTTGACGCAACCAATTAGAACGAGACCGTTGATGCCAATAATCGTTCTCACATGAAATCAAATTCTCCAACTTTGCATACAACCGATTTATTCTATCAGCCTCTCCATCCAGTTTTTCAAGATGAGTAATCTGTTGCTGTAGGCACTTAATCTCCTTTGGAATGTGCCCATGTTTCTTAGCACTCCAGCCACGAAGTGTGAATTTTAACTCTTCTAGAGAAGTTAATATATCCGCAGGAGAGGAATTAGTTGGTGGGTGCCACGAATCTCCAATTAGCTTACAACAGTCAGCATCATTTAACCACCAAGGTTCTATTCTCGTTGGCCGTTTGAGGGAAACATTCATGTTTTTACATTTGTGCTGCAGTTCCAATACTAACGCATGATGATCCGAGGATATCATAGGTATCGTCTGTATCGTACTGCGAGGACAGATATTGTGGAAAGCTCCATTACCAAAACCTCTATCCAGTTTAGCCCGAACAGATGCCTCCCCCTTTCTTTTATTCCACCAAGTGTACTCCGTTCCTTCCATGAAAATCTCGGACAATTCCAGGTGTGCAATAACCTGGCGAAAGCCGTGGAGCTGAGAGGCAGCCCTCCCCAACTTACTAGTTGTCTCATATTCGTATAACAATTCGTTGAAATCCCCCACGATAACCCACGAAAACCGTCGTTGGTCACCAAGGCGCCGGAGAAGTTCCCATGAATGACGGCGTTGAGAAACATTCCAGTGGCCATAAAAACCGGTGAAGAAACATCCCTCGGTTGGTTGACAGTTAGAAATCCAAACATCAATATGGCCCCGAGAGTAACTAAGAAGCTGAACATCTAAATCTGCCTTCCATAATAACACCAAACCCCCACCGAGACCCACACGCTCCACCATTATTCCATTACAAAAACCTAACTGATTCTTCAAAAAAAGAAAATTACATTGTCTTAATCTAGTCTCCATCAAAAAAACTAAATCAGGTTTAAAATGCCCGATTTGGGTTTTGAGATCACGAATTGCCCGGGCTGACCCTAAACCCCGACAATTCCAACTAAAGCACCTCATGGTGATCGGCGGGGTTGCCATGCAACCTCCGCCGTTACAATTTTATTTTTCTTTTGAGCAGTTGGCAAAACCTCGGAAATAATTCCAGAAGCAGCATCAATGGTGGGTCGTTTCTTTGGAGTCAATGGAGCGCGTTGTCGACACTCAGAAACTTTAGTCGGCATAGAAGACTCGGATGTGGAGTCCGTTGAAACTTTCAATCTACCAGCCGTATTGGGAGGAACCTCTATCGATGACTCAAACACATCCGTTTCAGATCGTAAAGATTCCTCTGCAACATTGATGGAGAATAATTGATCCGAAATCCGATTATCCACCCCACCCATCCATGAGCCATACGGTAAGGAATTCACATCACTTTCTCCCCCTGAAGCCTCGCTACAGTTACGATATCTATGTCCAATCCTCCCACAGAGAAAACAAAAATTAGGCAGCCTTTCATATTTAAAGACACCCACATGGGTAACCCCATCAGGTGTGGCAAAACGCATCACTCTTCGTAAGGGTTTATCAATGGATATCAAAACCCGAAAACGAAAATATTTGGTACCCAAGGTTCTATCCTCCCTAAGTTGCATAGCCCGACAGGAATCTAGAACAGTTATTAATTTTCGACCCACCTCCATAGTGTAGCAGTACCTCGGTAGATTAGTCAGCAAAACCCAAAAATATTCCTTGTCCAAACAAAGGTCATGTTTGGCAGAATAACGTTGATATGGGCGGAGTAAAACCAAGGTATTCTCAAAGTTCCAAGGTCCACTATTTAACACATAATCCACAGTTTCTTGTATACCAAAGAATATCTGGTAAAAAGTATCATCAAAGCGCTGAATGGAAAATGAGCCACATCGCCAAGCCTTGCCCATAGCAGCCTTAAATCCATCTAGGTTGATAGATTTACCGCCATGAACATGCATCAGAACACTGAGATCATCCTCCTTTAAACCTTCATCAATGTCTGGAGCGTCCAAGACAATGCAAGCAGTTTCGTCCTCCCGAAGATCCATATTACCTAGGCGTTGTAGTAAATTATCCTCCATTATACAAAGACCACATCACTGAGAAGCCAAAAACGAACAGAAATGAAACAATGAGAGAAACAAAATAGAAACGTGAGAAAGTGCCGACCATCACCGGAATCGGAGATCCGACAATTATGAACTTGATATCTTAAAAAAACCGCCACTCAAGATATGCTCTTGAGAGAAACTCCCACTTCTTGGGAGAGAGTGTAACCCCATACCGACTTTGAATATTGAGAGTCCATATATATCCACGTAATGAATTGGAGTATATTAGATATCATCACTTTTCGTCATCTATCAATGGTAGAAAATGATCACGGTGCAATTGAATAACACTTCAAGTAAGGCGGAAAAAGTCTTGCCCTACAATCTATTAGTTCAAGAACTTATTACCTACCTTGAGGTACGTAACCCCAAAGTTTTTTTTTTTATTAATTTGAAAATAATCTTGAAAATGTGTATATATATATATATATATATATATACATACCTATGTTGAGATGTACATACATTCTGATATATAATCTTCTACTTCATCTATTAATGACTAATATCTATTTCATCTCATGATTATTAAGATTTAACTATAACATTCAATAATAATCTATATATTTTATGTTATTTTACTCTAATATACAACATTTTAGTATTTTCTACTAATTTCTACAACATTATACTACTTTAGTACTTTTTAAAATGTTCTAATAAATTTATAGAGGAACTCAAATGACTTTTCAATTCCCTTTTTGGGTAGAAAATGATTCTATTGTAACTCTATTTTATCTTGACAGTGACTAATAGGTAATTATTGGTATATTATAATATTAAAAATAATAATAATAAAAAAATATAAAATTAAGTAAGTTGAAAGTTAAATAAATAAAGTTTTAATAAAGTTCATAAATATTACTATTATTATTATTATTTTTGGTAATATGTTTAGTAGCCACTTTGAGCCCAATTAGAAGAAATTCGAGACGTGTCGGACCCTATTGGGGGAATAAAAATATTATTTCTTATTAGTATAAAAATAATTATCATTAGTTTTATTTTTATTTTTTTATCTTTTTTTGTTATTGATCTTAGATAAATAAATATATGAATTTAACAAAATTTAAATAGCTACATAAATATTATTACTCTATCTAATTTTAATTTTTTTTTTAGAAATCATCTAATTTTAAATTAAGAGTATATTTTTTATTTTAAAACATTTTTAATTTTATTATAATTTTTAATTTTTTTTATCATCTTTATTTCTACATATAATTTATCTTTTTCTTATAATATAGTTTTAGCATTATAATTTTTTTATATTTCTACATATAATTTATCTTTTTCTTATAATTAGTTTTAGCTTTTTCATTATAATTTTTTTTTTAAAAAAATTATGAAATATTCATAATTTTGAGTTTATTAATATTATTTGCCATAATTTTTAAAAATTTAATTATGACTCTTTCACTCTATATATATTAGCCAAAAAAAAAATTAAATTCTTCAAATTTTTAGTTAGATAAAATATTTTTTTCTAAATAAACAAAAGAGGAAATGGAAGTCCAAATCAACTCTTAGGATCATGGTTGTTTGTTGTTAAGTAGTTGACTATGTGTAGTGGTTGTAGCTACGCTTGAGATTCGTTACATTATCTATGTTTTAGTAAATTTGACAAAGCTTGTGATTTTTTGTGTTTCTCTTTCATTTCCATTCTCCAGAGATGTTTTCCTTCCAAACCATGGTTCAATGTCTCTACCAAGTTACGCGTGACTCGATCGAGTTGTCTTTGGGTCGAAAGCTTTCGATACAAATATGCAGATAAAAATTGAAATGACACTAACTTAGTTTGACTTGACTTAACTCAATTTTGACTCTCCTTGGCACCAAGTCATTTAAAAAAAAAATTTAGCAAAAGGGGGAAGAAAGAGAAGAAGAGTTGAAAAAAGAGAGGAAGAAAGAGAGACACAAAAATCAAGAAGAAACATAATATACATTATATATTATATATAAGAAAAAGAATAAGTAAAAAAGGAAGAAGAAAGAGAGGCAAAAAATCAAGAAATATAATATATATATATATATATTATATTATATATTATATATATTCTTTTTGAGAATGAAAGAAAATAAATATACACGAGATTCAAGAAAAATAATATATATAATATAATATATATATATATATATATATTTATTTTTTTTTTTGTTGGTTTTATCCAAGAAAAAAAAAAAAAAAACTACAATACCACATAAGGTCGTCAATAGTGGAAATTGAATTTAGAACTTCTCATTTGTTGAATTATATAAAAATATCTAAATAAGAAGAGTGATATGAATCCTATTACCATTTTGTTCTCAATAAAATGAGATTTGGGAACAAACATTGTACTCAACTTTGCTGCACATGGTTGTGATTATGAAAAATAAGTGGAACCTTTAAACTATTCTTTAACTCACTAACAATATTTAAAAATCCAAACTTTAATTTATTTATTTATTTATTTTTTTTGATAAATCCAAACTTTAATTTAATTTCATTCATGTATGAGGAAGTGAATGTGAGATTGTGATACCCGTCCCACATCGATATGATAAGTGAATGTGTAATGATATATAAGAACGAGTCTAGGTACTCATAGTCAACTCGGGTATCCCTTTTGGTGCAGTGAGGACAACACCAAGTAGTTGACCGTGGGTGCTGCCAAGCCCATAGTTGCGGCAAGGGCTTGGGGTTGGGGGTGGTGTGGGTTTGGTTTCGAGTGGGTAGCTAACCCGGACTATGAGAACTAAGTGTTACACCCGGGGGGGAGCCACCTCCTGGACATCTACCGGTTGATCTTGGGTTGAGTCCGATTATGTTCGGTTGGGCCCTAGCGAGTACGCTAGGCCTTAAGGGGGTGAATGTGATGCTCTGTCCCACATCGATATGATAAGTGAATGTGTAATGGTATATAATAATGAGTTTAGGTACTCATAGTCAACTCGGGACAACACTAAGTAGTTGACGCGGCACGAGCTTGCGGGTCCGGGTTAATGGGATAATTAAACTATCCCAAGGCCTTGGTGAAGATATCAACCAATTGTTCTCTAGTAGAGACGTAGGAAGGAGAGGCTATCCATTAATCTTCGATATGATTCAAACTCTGTAAGCAAGGCTCCTTTAGTATGCACAAGTCGATGATTTTGTTCGATTAGAGAACTAGCTAGCTTGGCTCCCAATAAACCGACCTCAGAGATAATATCAAGAGTGTACTTGTCTTGACATAAGAACAAACCATACCCAAAAAATAATTTAGGACACTAAGGTCCTTCATATGAAAATAGTTACTGAGATAGGTTTTAAAGACATGCAAGGTAACCGAGTTGTTACCAGAAATGAGTAAGTCATCAACATAGACAAGCACATTAATTTGCACAACGTGCTTGGTATATATGAAAAGAGAATAGTTAGAATGAGATTGAAGAACACCGTAGCTCTTAAAAGTCGAAACTAGCTTTGCAAACCATCAACGAGGAGCCAACCTTAAGCCAAACAAGGATTTTCAAAGCCTACACACTGTGCCAGGATCGGAGAAAGTTTCATATACACCTCCTCATGTAGGTCAAAAGTATGTATTGTTAACATCCATTTAATGAAGTTCCGAATTCTTAGGGACAACTATGGACAAGAAAACTCGAAAATTTACCATTTTTTCCATCGGAGCAAAAGTCTCATGATAATCAATCCCTTAAACTTGATGATTGCCAAAGACAGATAACCATGTCTTCAATCGCTCAATGATAATTTGGTGTTTTCATAATTCAAAAGCATAGATCTTACTCTGGATAAATGGTATTCATAAGCCATGAAACAAGAATACACTGTGTACAAACCCAATACGGTGATCATACCATCGAGAAAGCCATACTTGCACCGAGAAGACAAAGCCACATGAATAGCATGTGCCCAATCACCAAAGTTATCAAGTCGAAGTTGCACCAGAGTGATGAAATCTCTTGGACGATCCTGTGTTCCTAAATAAAACGACGAACTGGCATCAATCTTTGTGTCCATTTTCATCAATCTTTGTGATATTTTAGGTGTTAGCTTTGATACCATGATAATATTTGGGAAAGTTAAATATTCCTTCTTAATCTCCGTAGAAGATATATAAAAAAAATACCTACGAGAACTAGAAACAAGAAATCTATGCATTAAATATCTACGAAAATCAATTCAATCCCCGATATTGACACACAACCATGAAAATTAATCTCGATATTAATGCATTTCGTAATAATATTCATTTAGTAGTGTGATGATAATATCAAATTGATAACCTTTCCACGAGGTCCATAATCGTGAGGATTGTATCAGTGGGAGACAATTACAAAAGGATAAAGAGATTACCAAAAATAAGTAAAAAGTATAAAGGAAAATAACAAGAGGGAGATATAATAGTGTGATCATCACATGATACATATATATATACAACAATAACTTGCATGAGAAGCCCCTGAATTTCTTCAAGTACCTCGTGACATTTGCACATTGACAAAAAAAAAAAAAAAAAAAACCAAATTGAAATGTTATGAACAAGATTTAGATTGGAAAGTGTGTTAAATATCTATCCATCCTTTCCTAATCTCTCTCTTTCTATATATATATATATATATGTATATCTACCTAATTAATGAGAGTATATTAAAAATCATCAATCGTCATCATCTATCAATGGTGGAAAATGATCATGCTGCACTTAAAGAACAACTCAGGCAAGGCGGAAGAAGGCTTCTTCAACAACCTCATCCGTCAGTACAAGAACTCATCACATTGCTTGATGTACGTAATCCCAATTTTTTTTTTTCAATTAATTTGCAAATGATTTAAAAAAGAAAAAAAAAACCAAATATATATATATATATATATATATATATATATATATATATATTTCCACTATTTCGACTAATTAGAAATCACTTCAAGTTGTGTAGCAAAATCTAATTCTTGTTTGGAAACCTTATTAGATTAAAGTTGTGTCAATAGAATCTAACTCTTACTAAAGAAAGAAAAAAAACTTTATTTTTAACTTACATGACACTCGTAATGAGTTAGGAATGAACTCTCGTAACCTAACGTAATATTTACATTTCACAAGATGCTTACTCATATGTGAAACAAAGAATTTAAGAATCCCAATGCACTTTCATTCTCTCTCTATATATATATATTTATTTTAAATTTTGATTTTTTTTTTTACATCCAACTCACTTGCATCCATACCCTTTTATAGATAAAAATTTAAAGAGAAAGACATTAATAACTAATTTTCCATTTTAAAAAATGGCAACATATCTCTTTTTTTCTTTTTGACACATGACACGTGATTGGATATGAAAAAATCAAAATCATATAATATCATATCACATTCTATATTATATATATATATATATATGGAGTTGTATATTTCATAAAAATAATTCTTAATATATATATATTTTCTTCCTTACCAGCAAATAGCACACTGGCTTTCACAACTGGAGTTATTATCACCAGAACAACTTGAAGAATCGATTTCGCCATTACCGGGAGCTCTAGTTTCCAATGGAATAATTTGGAATTCAGACATGGATGTTAATGTTGCTGTGGCTCGTTGTTTATGTGAGATACTTCGTATAACTACTCCTCAACCTTATTACCAGGAAGAAGATGGAACATTAAAGGTAGTTTAATTTATTACATAATTGAAAAAAAATACTAAATATCGTGTTTTAATTGAAAAGACTAATATATTTTTTAACTTCTATTATTATATTTTTATCAATAAGAATAATTAATAGGTTTGTGTTCTAAAATATTGTCAAGAAGACATAGTTTAGTTGGTAGCGGTCTCGCTTATGACTTTTGCATGACTTCAAGATACAATAAAGTCGACCTCAAATTTCAGTGTCTATAAATATTTATTAGCTGTAAACTATTAATTAACGAAATATTAAAGGAAAAAATAGTAAAATGTTACATTGATTTCACTACATGACAACATTATTTTCTCAAAATGACAAGTAAATAAAACATCAAAAGAGTAAGTAAAAAAATATTTTAGCTTTTTAAACTAAAAAGACACCAATTTTATAATTTTGTAAAAAGTTTGAAACTTATTCGAGACAAATAAAATACGAACATATATATATATATATATATAATCTATCTCGAGACTTATTACCTCTAATATTTTTGTTTTTGTTTTTAATGTATATTGCTGCAGGTTGTTCTTGAACTAATAGTGCATTGTTTGAGGGATTTGTCTGATAAATCAAGTCCATCATATCAAAGGAGGATTAGAATTCTTGAAATAGTTTCCAACCATAGGTTGGGTGCTCTCTTCTTGGATTATGATTGTGAAGTTTTGGCTGCTGAAATGTTTGACATTTTCATTGATACAATAAGGTATTCATACCTTTTTTTTAAATGTATTTCCTCACTTGTTTTATTTGTCGTAATATTTATATATATTGATATTTTTCATTTAATAATTCTTTGATTAATGTTTTTATTGTAACTTGGAGTCTCACATCGCTCGCCTAGGAGATCTCCGAACGGTTATTAAGTAGTGTCCGAAGCCTTTTACTCAATGACGCGTTTTAAACCCGTGAAGCTCATCTGAAGTGGCCAAAACGAATAATATTATTGGTTATTTATAACACGGTTATCAGCATGATGCTGCTTATTCTTAACGATAACTATTCTTTGTAAAAGAGTAATGGGAAGTTAATATTTATATATATATATATATATATATATTACTTTAATGTTAATATTTTTTTATTAATGACTCTTTATTGTGTTCTTCAAACTTCAGTGACGATCAACCGGAAAATTTTCTGTCCCTAATGGAAACTGCCATGACTGAAATCATAGAACTCTTAGATGAAAATGAAGATATTTCTGCAGAACTAATTGCTCCACTCTTGGCTGCACTGAGGAAAGATAATGAGGTTAATCTTTTTTCCTTTTCTCTTTTTTAGTTCCTAGTTTGTGAATTTTTGCTTAATTAGTCAAATTAGAATTCGTTACTAAACTATTTATGATGTGTAAGTTAGGTCATATATATATATATATTATATTTATTTTAAAATTTTTAGATCTAAACTGTTTTTCATATGGTCTTGGGAGTTTCTTTTGTGATAGCTAGACTCTATATATATATGGTAAAGAAAACGGGTTAGGTAAGTCATGTAATTATAAGTTATATTGTGTGAAATACTAAATTTTAAACCCTCATTTGTTTAATACAAAACAAAAATTATCGTTGATTCATATTTAACGGCTACAAGATGAACCGAAGGAGGAAATGTCATAGTAAAAAAATAAGTTTAGGGACCTAAAAAAGTTGAACATATATAAGAAAATTTTCTAATTTAGTCTCCTAACTATTTACGATTCTTTAAATTAGTCATAAATCTTTTATTTCAAATAAATTGATTCTTTATCTATTTTTAGTTTTCTCAAATCGGTCATTCTGATCAAAACGTAAATAATTACGAAGTAGAACCAAATTTTTTTCATATATACATATATTAGGGAACGTAATTTACACATCATAAATAGTTTAAGGATGAAACATATCAAATTATTTACGTTTTTTTTTTTTTTTTATATATGGAATAGGAAATCCAATCTATTGGTGTGGAATTAGCAAAGAATGTAATGGAAAATTGTGCTGATAAGCTGAGACCAAACCTAATTGAAGCAATGAAGTATTTAGACAGCTCTTTGGATGATTACTCTGATTTCGTTGCTTCTATTTGCGACGGTCGTATCCGTTCTCAAAGTGACGACGATGGAAGTTCCTCATTTTCCGTACGTGCTATATATATATATATATATATATATATTTAGAAATCTTCATCATGTCTCGAACTCATAAGTAAGTAGTACTACCAACTAAACTACACCTACCATGCTATATGTATATATATATATATTTCTATTTAAATTTTGAGAGAAAATTAAAATAGTCATATTATCTTAACATTTAAAATTAAATTATAAATATTACGTATTGATATCAACATCACTTATTATTTCGGGAGATCATGAGTTGAAACTATTAGAGTTTAGATAACTTTTGACATTAATAAAATATTTCTTGATATAGACTCCTTTTTATGTGAAATAATGAATTTATACTATAAAAATATATAATTAACTTGTTTCATTTTTTTTTTCCTTTTTTTTTTAGGGTATGGCAGATGACACATAATTCTACAATTATATATATAATTGTACGAGAGGTAAAAAACGATCGACTTTATTTTTTATTTTTTATTTTTTTAAACTATTTTGCTGCGTTATAACTTATAACTCACCTTGATATAAAGTATAAGGGTAAGTTTATATGGAGGATATATATACAATATATATATATATGTATATGGAGTTAATGATTTGGCCGTGGTGTTTAATTACTATATATATATATATATATCAGTCTAACATATTCATTTTCTTGAAATGCAGATTAAATTGTGCAAACTCAAGCAAAATAAGTGAAACTTTCATATTGAAGTTCTTTATCAAAACATATAGAGGAGTATGAGAGTTTTGAGATATTGTATATATATATATATATATATTAAACAATTTGAGTGATGTTGATTTCAATTCGTGTAACTAAGGCAATATTATGGGAGTTTTTTTTTTTTTTTTTTTTTTTTTTAAATATATTTACTTGCTGCCTCTATACTTAAGCACAAGATGGCAAATACTAAAATAATTATTTTAGCAGTAAATTAAAGGTAAATCAATTAGTTAAGGAATAATTTTCGTAAAATAGGTCTTTAATAACTTCAAGGGACAACTGTTAGTAAGAAGCTGTTTTGATTAAGAATAGTTGCAAGATTGAACACATATTTGTGTAACCGTTAAAAAACTTAGATTCAATACTTATCTTTGACAACAGACTTATTCAATTTAAACAGGGATTAGTCCGGATCACTCATAATAAGAATCTATCCAGAACACCTCGTACTATGAGGGAAAAAAATCCATTAACATATATCCTTTCCTAAGCACCATGCTATGATAGGCACCAAATTGAGGAGGTTCTACATTTCACTCTTCTTTTGAATCCACTCAATAGATTGGTTCCAAATGTGTTGTATGGATATATAGGCTTGGACAATAGGGTCAATTTTCTTGATCTTGGTCTCCAATGGCAATATCCATCTCCTATGTACATCAACACCTCAAGTATCAAGACATTCCTCAATCTCAATTTGTAAGGTCTCGAGTTTGAATCTTGTCTATGAAGAGACAGGTGCAGGGAAAGCTTCCCCGCAAGAGGGATCATGAAAATAGGAATAAATAAGATACGAATACACCCAAATTAAACTAATTAATCTTAACTTGTCTAAACTTTATAAGAAAATAAAAACAAAACATTTTGTTTAAATTACACCAAATAAAGAAATCACAAAACTCTTTAGAACAGATATTCTGATACTCATCCAATTAAAGTTTTAGAAATATCACACTCAGTATTTTCATCATAAAACAGACAATTTGAAGTTATCATTTCCAGAATTTGCTCAGTTCTCTTCTCTGCACCTGGAGAAAAACAAAAAACAAAAAAATAAAAAAAAGAAGAAAAAATTCAATAAAGAAAATAGGGATATATATATATAATTTACAGAAATAATAAGTTTAGTGTGGTGAGTTGTGTTTATGCCAACATTGTGTATGAATATATATATAATTTTTTGGTGACTTGGTATACTCATCGACTAATCCTCGAGAGATTCATAGGAAGATACTCCCAAGATTACAACATATAGCTAAAATTATGGCATAAAGTCATTTCTAACATGTGTCAAACTCAAGAGACACCTAAGTAACATAAGTATATATATATATATATAATTTTACTCACACGTTAATAAACTCATGATGTTTACGTTAATAAATGATGTACAAAAAGATTTCATATCTAAAATAGGTTTACATGCAAAACTAAAACATCTTGTCTTAATTTCAGGTATTCTTTATAATTACTCTTACATACTTTTCATTATTAGATTTATTGTTATAAGTTAAGTATTAAAAATTTTTAAGAACAGTTTACCTGTTATTTTTAATTATCGTTATCATGGTCTTCATCATCCTCCTCATCTACTATATCATTGTCGTCATAGTTCTCATCATCCTCCTCATCTTCCATACCATTATAGTCATGGTTCTCATCATCCTTCTCATCTTCCATACCATTATAGTCATGGTTCTCATCATCCTCCTCATCTTCTATACCATTGTCGTCATGGTTCTCATCATCCTCCTCATCTTCTATACCATTGTCGTCATGGTTCTCATCATCCTCCTCATCTTCCATACCATTATAGTCATGGTTCTCATCATCCTCCTCATCTTCTATACCATTGTCGTCATGGTTCTCATCATCCTCCTCATCTTCCATACCATTATAGTCATGGTTCTCATCATCCTCCCAATCTTCCATATCATCATCCTCGTCGTCCTAAAAAAAAAAAAAAAAAAAAAAAAGAAAAATTGAAACCCTATTTTTCGTACACAATAAATACATGCTAATTTTAGTACTAAATCTAACCTAACATTTTAAATGCAAATCTAATCTAGAAGTACATATAGAAATAATAGTTATAAATGAATGAACATAAAGAAAAATTATTCGAAATATAGTTGGAAAACACATCACAAAATCAATAATTTGAAAAATTCTAATGTGAAAATCTTTAATCTTGCTTAAATTATATACTAACAAGCTATCATCATGTTTATTCAATAATTCATTTTACTGACAACACTTTAAGATAAATTGTATTTATTGATAAAAATTAGCAACGAAGTAACAAAAAAACTACGCATGAACAAATAAAAACTATATATACAAGAAAATTTGTGTTTACAGACAAAAATTAATAACAGTAATAAATATTAAAATCATATTTTAGAACTAAAAACTTACCGAGGAAGAAAGCCCTTCACATATGGAAGTAACAATGTCAAAATAATCCTCTAGGGATACTCTTGAAGCCTCCACAAATTTGATGATATGAGATCTCAACTTATGCTTACATTTTTTCACAACTCTTTTAGCCAGGACACCAGACTCATAGTTAACTTCCTGAAGAAATAACAATGTTTATAAATAAATTAACTTTATAGGAAAATTTATTCAACTAAAAATTATATATACATATGTATGTATATATATATATATATATATATATAAATAACTCACGCTATCATACAGTTCCATGCTTCCCATCAGAGATCTGATCATGTAAACTGAAATTTCTTCATCAGTTGAATTATTTATAGTATCGATCATAATACATTCCATTAGAAAGGATACATTTGGAGGATGATCGTCACTGAGAAGATATAGAGAACAAAGTACATAAAAATATGAAATGGAAAGACTCATATATACAAGTAAAGGTAATATCAATTTGTATATATATACTTCCTTCATCACATACTATTAATTACTATTTGAATGTTACTATTTCTATCACTATTTGTCAACTATTCAGTTATTTAAATACATGTGATATACTGTGATATCCCGTTCTACAGTAAAAGTTATATTGAATGTGTAATGGTATATAAGAATGGGTCTATATACTTATAATCAATTCGAATTATCTTTTTTAGTACAATGTAAACAATATCAAGTAGTTAATTGTGGATGCTGCCAAGCCTATAGACCCAACACGAGCTTTTGGATCCTTGTTATTTGGCATCCTAATGACCCTAGTCTATGTATATCATGACTTGGTGTTTTAATTAAATAATCTAGCTTCAAAGGAATCATTTGAGAAAATAATGCAAGGTTACATATACTAGAATAAATTCTTCTTTCTTCATATAGCCATTGCATAATAAATAAGGAACATATATATTATATATATATATATATATATATATATATATATATTTAACACAAACCCTTTTTTTGTACGCTAATATTTTTATCAACTGATTTAGGAGATATATTCATAATAAGATACTCTAAAGTGAAATACGAAGTAAGATCATACTCAAATTTTTTAACAAGTCAAGCGAATATATACCTAAATGAACTTGACTTTCAACATTTTAAGATATTACAACTAATTAAACATAACGTTACTATTTGTAACACTTTATATAACATGTGTTTCATGACGAGTTATAAATATGAGTAACAGTTTAGAAATTACCTTATCGCTACGAGAAAAATATCAAACAATTCATCAATCTCGTCTTTGCAATCAATGTCCAGCATGAGAAGACTCAATCTTAGGTTAGCCATAGTTTCAAGATTCTGCATTCTCATATGGAAATATTGGCTGCTTATATCATTTAAATCCTCAAAGGAATTCACTATCACTCCAAAAACGTCCTGCACATTATAACAATTTATAGTGTATAATACAAATCATTACAAGTTTCAAAAGAACTCATATATCTAAAAACTTAAAGAAAATGACCTATACATACATACATTTATATATATCACTAAACTTTTTAAAGGGTATAAAATATGTTTTCAATCTTTTTAAGTAGCTAAACATTTTATGCAATGCAAAATAATTCGTCAATGTTTATTTGTAATCTTTAAGTAATTAAATTATTTACTGGTGATAAAATATGTGTTCGATCTTTTAACTGATTCGTATCTTTAAATCTCTATAAATTCTATTTTGGTAAATAAAAAGACTTATTTTTCCACAAATAAAAAGTTTAATGACTTAAAATATTACAAATAAACATTAAAGACTTATTTTGCATCGCCTACAAAGTTTAATCACATGTTTTGCACCATAGAGCCGTGTAGACCTTTAGCAAAATTAGGTAGTCACCTTAGGCTCTCTGATGAAAGAAAACTCTCGATACTCTAAAATTTATAATATTATATATATATATATATATATATATATCAAAATAAATGATTTAGTATCTCAAAAAAATTAAATTTATAAAATTAACAAAGTCCTAGAGATATATTTTTGTCCTACACCCCTTAAGTCTATACACGAAATTGTTCACCGGATAAAAAGATTAGTGATTAAATATTTGATAATTTTACTTTGCTTTTATGTATATAAACATATGTATATATACATATACCTTCAAATGATCAATTAGTGATTAAATATATGACAATTATATATATATATATGTATAAACCTTCAAATGATCATCATTGTATAGAGGACTTGGAGCAGTTAATCTCAAAATCTCACATAAGCAAGTAGCAAGTGCAACATTGATATCCACATTAGTTTCCCTCAATTTCAGTATTTCTTCAGCATGTAGTGCTGTTGGTAACGGTGCAAATCCAGCTTCAACTTCTTCTAGTGATAATTGCTCCATTTTGGATAATAGAGTTGCAACTTCCTATATAAACAAAAACATGTGTATATATATATATATATATATATATATATATATATATATATCTATATATCATGGAAATAAACTTGTATATATCGTGTTTTATTTGTTACTATTGAATTATAATAAAGTCACAAAAACGTTTGAACGAGTGAGACAAGAAAAATATCGAAAGGTTAAATTCGTTAGAAATCAAGAATGTAATGAAGAATTAATCATTTGAAGTAATTAGTGACTTTATTAATAAGTTAATTAAGGAGAAGAGTTTTTGAATAATGAGTATTAGGAAATAAGTTAAGAAGAAAAAAAAATTAGGACTAATTAAGAAAGTGATTAAAATAATTATATAATTGTGAGATTAAAAAGGTCTATAATGTATAATTATATAATTATACATTAAAATAACTAATGTATTTAATTTATTTTTCCTTTTTTTAAAAAAAATAATTAATTAATTTTTAAAATTGAAAAACTTCCTTTTAGTGTGACAACTAATACATGTAAGCAATATTTTTAGATAATTTTTATAATTAATAAAAATTTTCATCATTTATTAGTTTTTTGTCTACAATAATGAGTTACATAAATAAATAAATAAATAAAATGTTTCACAGAAAATAATTCTTATAGGCTATAATAATTTGATTTGTCTAAAAAAAATATTTATAACTATGTAATAATATAAACTAATTAATTACATGACAAAATATTGTTTTAGAGATAAAAAATTTGAGTCGATCATCATTTATCTCTAAATAAAAATAAAATACACAAATGTTGATTAAAAAAATACGATTTTTATTAAAAAATTAATAAAAAATTCATTAATTTAGGGTATAATTGATTGGAATAAAAAAAAAAGAAAAAAAAAAACTTTACTTTACATCAATAACAAAGAAACAATTTTAATTATTTGAATGAGTGATTTTAAAGAATAAATTTAAAAAAAAAAAAAAAAAAAAAAACAAATTCCATCACTAACCTTAAGTGTTTGAAGAACAATTTCTTCATCATTTTGTTGTAAAAGAATCTGACCAGCATTTCTGAGAAATGCTGCTTCATTAGAACCTCCAGGATAATTTTCAGCCATAAAAACAAACAAACAAGAATTAATCAATCAGATTGTTTTTCTAGTTTGAAGCTTCAAAATAACTTAGAAAAGATTGATATATATATATATATATATATATATATTGATATATCCTCATATATATATATTGATATCTCCTTCAGATATATATATATATAGTATATATATATATTTACTTTCCTTGTTAATATATATATATTTGGACAATTAATATAGACATCGGTTACATGGAAAATTAATGTGAACACATTTTTGTCCAATAGCAATCAGCATCTATGGAGACCTTTCCATATATTATTTTCTTTCCTTTTACTATTTTTTTTTTTTTAATGAAATATGCGAAATTAAAAAATTGTCTAAAAAACGAGTAAAAATAAGATACATACTAATTTAATTAACCAAAAAAATTAATTCTATTATTTATTTTTTTTTTTTAAACCAATAATATATTTTTTATTAATAGTCATTTATTATTTCTTTTTATTTATGAAAAGATTTGAAGTCAGAAGATATTTAATTTTTTTTATAAAACACATCTATCAATTTTAGTGTAATTATATATATATATATATATATATATATATATATATATATATATATATATTAATGGACTAAATTATATGAAAACGAAAAAATATGAAAATATGAATTATTTGATGAAATTTTTAATAAAATTGGACAAAAATAAAATTGTATAAATTTGTTAGATAAAAGAGCAACTAATTAAATCCTATACGTTGCTTACCCAAAAAAAAAAAAAAAAAAAAAAAAATTAAATCCTATACGTTACTATAAGAACCTTTTTTCTTTCTTTTTTACACTATGGAAAATTCTCATCAAATCAGCTAATTATAAGTAGTTATAAAATTTATTACACTAAAAATAAAATATAAGATCTAGTAGCTAATACGTCATTTAAACTTTATAAAAGAATAAAAAAAATTAAACATTATTCAAGGGTCCATTTGAACAGCTTTTTTATTTACAAAATTATAATTTTTTCCCTATTAAAAAAAAAATTGGGAAAAAAAAACATAGTATTTGTATTTACACAAAAAAAATAATATACGTCTAAAAAAAAAAAAAAAAAACTCTTTAACTTAACCAAATCAAACACAATTTTATATCACCCTAACTCTTACCTTATGTTCTTTTGACAATGGTTTTTGCAGATGAATTCTCTTAGTATAATAGCAAAGAACCAAACACAAAGTCAGAAGCAGCCCTCTTCCAGGAACTAAAAGCTTCATTGGTTGCTATCACAGTAACCTCAAACTTACATCACACATATTCTACAATTACCAGTTAAAGAGTTAATAATAAATTTGAATTCATACCCAACAGCAGTATCCATTGGATTAAGTCCAATATATTCACATTATAAATGCTACATGAAATTACGAGTTTGACACTCGTTGTGAGGGTGTAAAAAAAGAATTGAGGCTTTCAACTGAATATGGTGTAACTAGAGCTTAGTATGGTCTATCAAAAAAAAAAAAAACTATCCAGGGATATGAATGTGGCTCAACTAGATTAGAAGAAAATACTTTGTTTTCTTTCATCCATGGCTGATCTTAGAAGCTCTGGTTCTGGTCTGTCATGTCCTAACACTTTTCCTTACTAGACTCCATCTCAAATCTACCCATTCACCAACTCTAAAGATTGATTTCTAAACAGTAAACCAGCAACAATGCAGATATGCAAAAGATACACGCTTGAAATTAAAAGAAAGATAACATATTTTGACTGGAAATTGACGACTGATCAAGAACAAGTTATGCCAGACAGCACACAGCAATATCAGATCAACTTACTAAAGCACCAAAAGCCAGATGTTACAGATCGCTGATCCAAAACATCATCTCCAAACTTTATAAGTCGCGTGTTGATAAAATTTTCAATTTGGATAATGGTTGCCATCCATGGCTTGTCATTTGTTCATCACTGAGGCAAGGCCATCTCATGAACTTGAATGGTATGTAGACATTTGGAGTGTGGTGAGTTCAATGGCAGACCTCATCCCATCGATAATTCCATAATCCTTTCCGCATCCAGGGATCATTATTCTAGTGGTCATCTTCGTCGATTCCAGGGCAACTGGACATGAGTGCATCCATTGATTCATACTGGGAAAGTAATAAGATGAAGGAAAGATATTAAGCGACATTCTATATATATCCATATTTATATTTTAATAAATGAATAACTTCTACACAAAAGAAGAAATTTTATTAAAAGAGTTACCTGACAACCACAAAATAGACAGTAATGATATTCATCTCTCAATTTCATCAGTATAGCGATCAAATCCTGCATTAGAAAAGAAAGTTGCAATTTGTCATCATGACTAGATTCTTAGGACTACTCATTGTAGTTTTGCAATGAAGAAGCATTATGTTAAAAATGGTACTTTTTCTTGTAAGGTTGCCATTTACAATTTAGTATTGAGAAATCATTTAAAGGTACTAAAGAGTCGAACAAAAGTTACCTCTTCAGTGATTTGTTCTTCCTCCTCTTCTTCTTCTTCCTTCTCTTCATTTTCGTCTTCTTTCTTATCCACCTCCACAACTTCCCTATTCTCCAACTGAGCTAGTGCAGCCTCAGCCTTTCGAAAATTCACCAAGATTTTTCTTCCTTTCCACAGTTCTTTCTGGCGACATCCAAAGTCCACCATTAACTCCTCTTCGGTTCTCCTCTTTTGCTCAGATGTCTCTTTCTCTCTCCTTATCATCTCTACCTTTGGGTCTTCTTTACCAATTCCTGCCCTACTCCTCCTAATATCTAGACCAACCGGCTCAGCTCGACCAGAGCCCTCCTTACCTAAAGCTGAACCGGGGGTATATCCCATTTGTTTCAACATTTTGAACCCAATGTTGGATTGTGGGATTGCAGTTTCTAAGTTAGCCAGTGTTTGCTGGTCTTCTTCAATTTGCTTCCGTCCCCTCTTCAGCTTCCTTTGCTCTTGCCAGTTTGGGGTCTTGGCTTTCTTGTTAGAAGAACTTGAAGCTATAGTTTTACTATTAGAAACCTGAAATAAGTTGAAAGGTAGAGCTTTTATACACTAGTTTAACGCGTTCACCATACATATGATATTCACTCCATTGCACATTAGCACAATTGCCACCATTGAAGATAGTTAACTTAGAGTATGGTCCAAGAAGTGTAACCGTGTAGCAGATTTACATGTTCATATTCTTTACAGTATGGGCCCAGAAATATGCCACATAACTCCGGAAAAGAAAACATAGTTTCTTAGCATTTAAACGAATAATATGATGAATCAGCCTGGTGTATAACGATTTCTCCAATTCTCTTCTCATCTTCTACTTTTTTGGAAAAAAGAAAAACACAAATTCTTTATAATTTCTCATCAAAATTAATCAAAATTCTGAGTCGCCAGCAATCCACATCAACCAAGATGCAGACAAGAGAACAGACAGAGTACAATCTAATAAGGCGGTTAAAGAAACAAAAGCATACAGAGCAGCATAGAGGATTTTGTAAGCCTTAGGCAAAAATTTTACAGAGGTATTTTTTTCTTTTTTAAATTTCTGTATGGATATATTTTCTGAACAATAAAATTTTATATAAAGAAATATGTAAGCTCTGTCAACCTAGGAACCTAATGGCTATTACACTTATTTCCCATTCATTCTCTAGATTAGAATTTAGAACCCTATATTTCCTTTGGAACAGGGGAACTAAAAAAGCGAAAAGAAACCTGTGAAATTATCTAAACAAGATGATTTGCCCTAAATCGAAATCTTTTAAGCTTTTTTTCCCAGTAAGTTCGAAACTAAAATAATTTGGAAAGAGCCTCTGCAAACTTAATCGAATTGAAAAGAGACAATTTTTCAAAGATCAAATTTCAACTTACCTTTCTGGAGACAGAATTTGAAAGATTAGGAGCTTCAAGAGGTATGAACTGAGAAAGGTCTCCCATGTAATCTTCCTCCTCCGCCATCGTTTTTCTATCTCCGGTCCCGGAATCCTGCCTCTGGCCTGAACTGTCTCCTTTTTTATTTTAAGCTAAGTTACAGACAGAATTTTTTAATGATTTTTAATAAAATTATTATTATTAATTTAATTGATTTTTAAATTAATTAAATAATATATAATTAATAATTTAATTAACTAAAAAAAGTCTTAAAATATTTATTTTTTATTTTTTATTTAAGTAATTTATCCGAGATCGTTAGAACCCTTTGGACCTAATTAAATCAAATTTAAGCCATGTCCGACCTTTATTGAGGGAAAACTTTCCCCATACACATGTCTCCCCATGGATAGAGTTGTAAACAAATTAGTTCGCAAAAAAAAAAAAAATTTTCGAGCTCGTTTATGTTTTGTTCGAACTCATTCATTTATTAAATAAACCGAATTCAAATAATTTTTTTAAACTCGATTAATTTGTTAACTATGTTGGGAACAAATTATATATATATATATATATATATATAAATCTTTAATATTTAAACGAGTGAACTCGAGTTATATGAACAAATAATCGAACAAAATTTTTGGTTTGAAACATTTAACGAGCTAACTTGAACAGTGTTCGAAAATTAAACAAATAAGTTCAAACCTCCGATGTTTGGTTCGACTCGACTCGTTTACAATTGTACATATAGATAAAGTTAAAACTCGAGATGTGGAACCAAACTCTTTTCGCTTGGACTAATAGCCATTGCATAATTTTTTATATTTAAATATCAGTTTTACATTATTTAATTAATTTAAAGATTTGTTTTTGAAAACCAAACAGAAAAACTCCGTTAGATTAAGAACAAGATAACCAATCCACGCAATCATCCAACGACCAACGGATGAGAGGATCGAAACCAAATTACATCAATAGATAAAGAAAGGCATATACTAGCTAATCTGTTTGCAATGTTATTGTTCAATCTAGGACAAAAACTAATCACTACATTCCTCACTCCCCGCAAAAACAACTTAAACTTTTCAAGTACCGCACCCACCATCGACAGATTTGGACCTACATAAGCAAGCTGCGCGCACCTAACAGAATAAACAATCGGACTCCAACAACAAGAGACTGATTCCAATGTTCAAAGATAGCATCCAAACTTTTCCACATCGCAAGCAATTTTGCATGTTCCACCATTGTTGCATGAGGTAATCGTCCAAGACCTGACTTGATTGTTGTTCCTTTATGATTCAAGAACAAACCCATAACCAGACCTTTTTTGGGGAAGGAAAGATGCATCCACATTCGGTTTGAGGCAACCTTCTCCAGGGGTGCCATCTCGAAGGATGCTCCAAACGTGTCCTCGTATCATTCTTAACCTCGTCCCCCAGGTTTGGTATAGATCGAGCAATGCAAGGTGATCGGGCGATGGTTCCTGCTCCCGGCCGTGCCGGTCCGCGGTGAATATCAGCTCATTGCGTGCACACCATATTCCACATAAACATATCGGAAAACTTACGGAGAAGTTGGTGATGATGAAGGAGAATTTTCTTGAATCATCGCATCAAATGTAACCAAGATCGTGCCTTGATCACATATTTAAAAAGGAGAAAAACCCCCGGACTTCTCCGCCAATTTAGCAAAATCACAATAAAAGACCAAGTGATGGTCATCCTCTTGGATACAACCACATCTAGGGCAAACAACATTAGATTTGATCTTCCTTCGACATAAATTAAAACCAGTGGCTACAGAATGATGACATAGCCGCCAAATGAAGATACGGACCTTCGGGGGAAGCTTACAATTCCAAACTAACATCCAATCCACATTTGAGTGTGAGCTACTTGCCCGCAAAGCTAGTTGATTCTGCACTCCCACTGCGGTGATAAACAGTTGAACAAACCCTTCTTTGTATAATGCCAAACAATATTATCTTTCTCACCTTCCGGACAAATAGGTAGACTAGTGATTAGATCCCGGTCTCGCTGACAAAACAAAACATTTAGAAGATTTGTACGCCACACTCCATTTCCAATTAACTCCTCCACCTTTGTATGAGGATTTAAAAATCTGATAGGAGTAATAGGAAAAAAAGATCCATCTGAAGGCAGCCAGGGGTCTTGGAATACCCGGACAGATTTCCCGTCCCCTATACGCCATCGAATTCCCTCGCATAATAGGTCCCTTCCAAACAGAATCGAACGCCATGTATAAGAGGGTCTTTCTCCACTTTTAGCCGTCAAAAAATCAGTGTTTTTGTAATACTTAGCCTTCATAACCCTAGCCAATAAGGAAGTTGGAAATTGGAGTAATCTCCATCCTTGTTTGGCTAAGAGAGCTTGGTTGAAAACATGCTGATTTCTAAAACCCATTCCACCACATTTTTTAGGGAGACATAATTTATCCCAAGCAATCCACGCTATACCATTACTTTCCTCTTTAGAACTCCACCAAAACCTCCTAAGCAAAGAATGAATGTCATTACATAAAGACATGGGAAGACGAAAGACTGACATTGCATAACTTGGGATGGCTTGAAGTACAGCTTTAATCAGCACCTCTTCCCCCCGGGATAGAAGCTTTTCTTTCCATCCATGAGTTTTCTTCCAAATTTTGTCCTTCAGGTAAGAAAAGATCTCCTTTTTTGATTTTCCAAGCAAGAAAGGAAGACCCAAATATGTCCTCGTACCATTACATGATCTCATCCCCACCAAACAAGCCAATTCATCTCGTCGCCTAGCAGGCATATTGTTGGAGAAGAAAATAGAAGATTTAGTAATGTTAATCTTCCGTCCCGAAGCTCTCTCATATTTAGCAATAATAGTCCGAAGGGTATGCAAACTATCAATAGAGTCCTTCATAAATAAAAGACAATCATCTGCAAAAAACAAATGAGAGAGTATGGGCGCATTGACACCCATTCGGATTCCATGCCACATACCTTGAGATACAGCCTTTTGTATAAGATAAGAGAAGCCTTCCGCACATAGAATAAACAAATATGGAGACAACGGATCACCTTGACGAATACCCCGAGTAGGTCTAAAAGACTTCGAGGGTTCGCCATTAATAAGAACCCGAAAGCGCACCGAAGTTACACACTGCATTATCAGTCCAATCAATCCGGGAGGAAAACCTATTTTCTGAAGCACCCATCTCAAATAAGGCCATTCCACACGATCATAGGCCTTGCTCATATCTATTTTAATAGCATAGGCATTCGAAGGATCACGTTTAGTTCTCGTTTGTAGCCAGTGATACACCTCGGTTGCTATAATGATATTATCCGTAATCAACCTATTACTTACAAAGGTACTTTGGAAATCTCCAATGATGCCATTCAAAATAGGTTTAATACGATTCACTAGCACCTTTGATATGAGTTTGTACACCACATTGCATAAACTGATTGGCCTAAATTCCGCCATATAATTTGGCGTCTTTATTTTTGGAATAAGTTCAATATATGTGTCGTTTAAATCACCAATAGAAGTACCTCCATTCAGGCAACTTAGAATCATGGTTGAGGCGGCTGGGCCTACGGTTCTCCAGTGAGTTTGGTAAAATTTTGCATGAACATCATCCGGCCCGGGCGCCTTCGTTGGATGCATAGATTTGAGGGCCGCCCAAATTTCCTCACGTGTAAATGCTCTATCCAGGGTTGTGTAGTCCTCCCGAGAGATCCGTGTAAAATTAATTCTAGTGAATGATGAATCATAATCCACTCCATTCTATTCAGCAGTGAAAAGGGAGGAAAAAAATGTCACTGCTACAATAGCTATATCACGTTGTTTAGTAACAACGACACCATTTGAATCACAAATTCTTTGAATACGATTGCGCCTGTTCCTATGATTCGCATGACGGTGAAAGTAAGCAATGTTGTGATCACCTTGTGACAACCAATTTGATCGTGATCTTTGTTGCCAATGTCCACATTCCGCCTCCACCAACTCCCCAAGACGAGTATGGAGTCGTTTAATTTCTTGTTCGTACCCCGGTGTTCTCAAGCTTTAATAACCTGCTACCTCACTTTCTTTATTTCCTTAGGAATAGTACCAAAAGTCCGTCTACTCCAAAGCATCATTGAAGCCTTAAGTTCTTCTAGCGAAGCTAGAATGGATGCTGGACTTAAAGTATTATCACATCTCCACATTGTCTCTACTAAATTATTACATTCTGAGTATCCAAACCACCACGGTTCCATGCGGGATAAACATTGTTGCTGCCATTCCCGAGATTGCCGTTGTAAAATTAAATTAAGAGCATGGTGATCCGATGTTACCATAGGTAAAGTTAGAACAGAGCAATGCATTTGGAATTGACGGAAAGGAGAGTTGCCACAACACCGATCCAATTTTGCTCCGACCGATTGATCTCCACCCCTCCTATTCCACCATGTATATGTAGCCCCATCCATGTAAATTTCAGACAAATCTACTTCCTCTATTGCCTCTCGAAACCCTTGCATCCGCCAAGTTGGTCGCCCAAATCGGCTAGTTGTCTCGGAAGGCTGAAGAAGTTCATTAAAGTCACCCATCACGCACCAAGGCAGACTTCTATTAGCACCAATCCGTTGTAGGAGCGTCCAAGAATGCTTTCTTTGTGAGACATTCCAGTGGCCATAAAACCCCGTGACAAAACAACCTCCTTCCGGAAGCCAATTTTCTATCCACACGTCAATATGTCCCGGGGAATAACTCATAAGCCGAACATTCAAATCCTCTCTCCAAATCATAATTAAACCTCCACCTAACCTAATCCTTTCCACCATAACACCATGCTGAAAGCCAGTTTGCTGTTTCAAAAAAGTAAAATTACAATAATTAAGACGAGTTTCAATTAAAAATAAAATGTCCGGTTTGTGAGATCGAACTAGGGTTTTGAGGTCCTGAAATGCTCGGGGTGTCCCTAACCCCCGACAATTCCAACTTATGAAACTCATGAGGATCGGCGGGGTTGCCAAGCAACCTCCACCGCTGTAATTTTCTTTTTCTTTGCTTCACCGTGTGTTACTATAGCTCCTTATAGAAACCTCGGGAGTAGTTCTCTTTTTGGGAGTGATTGGCAACCGAGGCCGGATCTCAACATACGCCACCATCCGGCCGGAAGCAAGCAACTGTATCAGTCGGAGATCGACAAACTTGCTGATTTTCGGAAGAAACTATAGCACCAGTATCCTGCGGAAACACATCATTCTGTTCCATGGGATTTGAGTCTAGATCTGTTCGCTCCAAGGAGAATAATCGACCGGAGTAAAGGCGATCAACACCCCCCATCCATGAACCATATGGCATGTTCTTCACATCCATATTACTCCCCTTCGCCACCTCACAGTTTCGATAACGGTGGCCTATGAAACCACATAGAAAGAAAAAGTTGGGCAATCTTTCATATTTCAACAGACCCATGTGAGTGCATCCATCCGGCGTTGTAATACGCATCATGCGTTTCAAAGGTTTATTAAGACAAACCAAAACCCGAAATCTAAAGTACTTCGTTCCCAACGTACGATCCTCCCTCAACTGCAGGGTCGTACACGAATCTAGAATACTAATTAACTTTCTCCCCACGTCCATTATATACACATAACGAGGAAGACCTGTTAATAGTATCCAGAAAAACTCCTTATCCAAGCAAGAGGACAGAAACTTCGTAGACATCATCCGCGGCCGCACTAATACCAGATTATTCTCATAATTCCACGGTCCGGAATTGAGAACAAAATCAACCATGTCTTGAGTTCCAAAGAAAATCCGGTAGAATATCTCATCACGCTTTTGTATGGAAAAAGAACCGCACCGCCATGCCTTACCCAATGTCGCCTTAAATCCCTCGAGATTTATTTGTTTCCCTACAGGGATGTGAGCCAAAACACTTAACTCATCCTCTTTCAAACCTTCATTAAGATCTTGATCTTCTACCGCAATGCAGTCTTGCTCATCCTCATCCAAAGCAACATTATTTAGACGTTGTAATATAACCTCATCCATTCTTCCAATACCCCAGTAACCAAAACTCCAAGCAAAAGTTGTTATCCGGAGACCTCCAGTAGTAACCGATCAATTGTCGTCGTCGTAGATCCAAAATTAGCGTGTAATTTAGATCCCAAAAGCCGCACTCTCAAAAATATTTGAGACTTCCACCGTCCATCTTCATCATCCTTACTCTTCTCTACCATCTCAACCATCTTCCACTTCCCTCCTCCTCCAATTCCACTTCCCAGTACTATTCTGTTAAGCTTTTGGGTGTACAAAAAACACTTGTCCACCGCAGCAAACTTGTTGTATTTTCTTGGGTGGAAAAGACAATGATGGAAGATCCCAGAATGACCGCTTCTTTGCTTCGTCTCCATTTCCATGATTGCTTTGTTAATGCAAGAACTAAATATCTTTGTTAATTATATTATTTTATTTTCCTAATCATTAATTAATTTTATTGAACTTGATGATTAATTGCAGGGTGTGAAGCATCGGTTTTCTTGGATGATGATGCTCCAAATTTTGTTGGAGAGAAAACGCAAATCCAACTTGAATTCACTTGGAGGGTTTGAAGTGATTGATGCTATCAAAAGTGATCTTGAGTCTATTTGTCCTGGAACTGTTTCTTGTCTTGATATGAGGAGGAATGAAGTGGAAGATGGTTGGAGATGGTAGAGAAGAGTAAGGATGATGAAGATGGACGGTGGAAGCTTAAAATTGTTCGAATTTGAATTGGAAATGGAGGAGGGAAATGGAATTGGGGGTTTTGGGTTTTTTTTTAACGGGAAAATGATATTTTTTACCCGAAAATAATTTTTTAAAATATAATAGTATTTGACCAAAAAAAATTAACAGAAAGGATGAAATGGGCCAAAATTTATAAGATAAGAATGAAATTTTCCAAAAAAAAAAAAAAGGGATGAAATCGCAAAACATTTATAATGTAAGAGACTTTTTTTGCAATTTACCTTAAATTAAAATAAGAATTAATTTTATTGAAATTTACAATTTAAGGACTATTTACTAAATCTTT
Organism: Cynanchum wilfordii; assembly: GCA_025388415.1. Taxonomy (NCBI): domain Eukaryota; kingdom Viridiplantae; phylum Streptophyta; class Magnoliopsida; order Gentianales; family Apocynaceae; genus Cynanchum; species Cynanchum wilfordii. Next base: position 414,735 of record JAHSUH010000281.1, on the reverse strand, counting down.
TTACCAATTACGTCTTTTAATTTTATTTAAGGAATAAAATCTATATTTAAAAAAGAAACTTTACCAAATAAAATATAAATCTAAATATAAATATGAGAAATATAGTTAGAATGGGGGAATTTTCAAATAAAATAAGAAACCTCAAAAAATATCAATACATTGTTGTTGCTCTTCCTTCTTTGAATTCAATACATTTCACTAAATCTTTCATTTTGTGTTGAAATTACAAATCCTGATGAACTCCCAGGATGGATTACAGCTTCTGCTCCAAACATCTTCCAACTGTTCGCCAATTTGCCGCTTTGAAATTTGACTGTTTAATGTAACTCACTTTCGCCTTGTTGTTTTGCATTTGAATCAATTTCTGGAATTCGAGTTAGCAATAATATGGCGAGGGCTTTGTTACGTACTCTGCAAAGGCTCCCGGTTGGTTCACTTCGTTATCTGTCTTCTCCGACTGCTAATTCTTGTGTCAGGTACGAATTTTATCTCTTTTATCTTGTTTTGAAAGGTGATAAGGTAATTTTGCGGGATTGTAGTGTGCAATGGTGAAAGGGATTTAAAAAAATTAGATTTTTTTGTGTGTAGTTGGGAAGAAAGAGGAAGTATGATGATATCTACTTTTAACTGAGATATTGTAGAAATCTGTTACAGGAATTGGTTTGTTACTTTTGATTTGCTTTTAGGCCGATTCTTCAAAATTCAGAATCCTTTTGGGCTTTTATTAGTTCTTCAATTCATTTTGAGCATGGAAGTTCGTATGGGGGATTGAGGAATTTCAGCCATGGAACTGTGAATTTAGTGATATCTCCACAGGGAAAACCTAAATTTGAGACTCGGGAAATCGAGCCTCCTAAGAAGGATAAGTGGAAGACAAAGAAGAGACTGAAAATGCAGAGGAAAAGAGAGAAGCAGAAGAGAAAATCTGCAAATAAAAGGGACCCCAGAAGACTTACAGGGAAGAAGAAAAAGCAAAGATTTGCTAATGCTGAAGAAAGAATTATATACAAGATTGAACAAGTAAGAAGAAAAAAAAAAGGAAAAAATTTTAATCATTCTATTTAGATACTTGGCAAGACTTCTTTTTGGACATTTGTTATTTTCATTTGTTCATTCTTTTGCTTAGTTTGCTTGTTTGGGTACCAAATGTAGAATTGCTGGGTTAAGTTCAGTTTATGGTATGATTTGATTTGTGGTATTCAACTTAGGTATTCATTCATTTACCTTTGCTCAGGCGAAGAAAAAGGAGGCTTTACTAATTGAAAGACTAAAGCGCTATGAGGTTCCAAAAGTTCAAGGTCCTGCTATCGAGCCAGAAGAGTTGACTGGTGAAGAACGGTTTTATATGAAAAAAATGGCTCAGAAAGGGTCAAATTATGTCCCAATTGGCAGAAGAGGAGTTTTTGGAGGTGTTATTCTAAATATGCATTTACATTGGAAGAAACACGAAACAGTAAAGGTCTACTGCAAGCCCTGCAAACCAGGTCAAATACAAGAGTATGCAGATGAAATTGCTAGATTGAGTGGTGGAATTCCAATTCAAATAATTGGTGATGACACAATAGTTTTCTACCGAGGAAAGGAATACGTGCAGCCCAAAGTTATGTCACCAGTTGATACACTGTCCAAGAAGAGGGTAAGATTTCCAGGCTATTATATTGCTTTCAATTCATAAATTCACAATGCCTTTATTCTTAAGATGCTGTTGAAATTTTTGAATGAATTTCTATTTCTGTGCATTTTATTTTATTTTTTCCCTTTTACTCTGTCTAGATCTATTCTTTACTAGCTTTTCTTACAGTATAATAGTCTTTTATCACTTTTTTTGCATACTTGTAATTTCTTGTCCATGATAGATCAGAAAAGTTATCATACTTGCAGATGACCATGAGATTTAGTTTACAGAGTTTAAGTCTGTCCTCTATGTATTTGCCATGTGCTAATTATATGGTAGTATGTATTAGTTCATAACAATATCCTGATTATTGTTTAACACCTTTCAAGTCTTGCAAAGATCATTACTTCAAAGAAAAACACAGGAAATCAAAATAGATGTGCACAGTATTTTGAATTTCTTGTCATCTTCATTTCAGTGTAGGATGAAAAAGATAGCTATATATAATATCCTTTCATGCATACTTGATTGGACTGACTTTTCAAAATTCATTTAAATTCATATTATATTTAAATTAAAAACCTATGTTATATTTTATGTTATTATAATTATTATTAGGAATAGGACTTATTTTATTGGCTCATATGATCATAGTGGATTAGAATTTGGAGCAAAGTTATAGACATGAGAATCAAGGTTGAGTTTTTTAGTTAGCAAGGTTTCTCATTAGACTGCTCTTCAAGAACATAAGCTTTTGCCTAGGAGCTTTTGAAGATATTGCAATATCAGGTTATAATCTCCTTTTTTCTCGTCTTCTCTTTATTGTGTCAGCCTCCTTTTCTCCAAAGCTATTTACTTAGTATTTTATATATTCTCTACTATCTTGCATTTAAATTTGTATGGTGAAAAAGACTTCTATTGAATAAGGAAAAATTTGGAAAACTGATAAATACAGACCAAATGGGACTAAATAGGGATAAATGACAATGGATGGAGGGAATAACAAACTTTCTTCTTATTCTGATTCTGAAAATTAACTCAACAAATGCTACTTTTCTGGAAAAAAAAGGCCGAAGTATTTGAATCACAAAGCCTTCAATGCTACGATTCTTCTCATTCTTCTGTCTAGACAATAAACCTAGACAATAAAAGGCTTAGAGTATGAGGAGTAGTTAAAACCACTGTAATTACGTGTCTAAAGGAAATATTTAGCTTTAGACGCTTTCTTATAACTCCTCTATAACTGTAATGACAACTCTTTTTTTGGAATACTCATAGTGTCTATTGTTAAGAGATGAATTTAATCTCTTTCTATTATCTTAAGCTTCATAGTAATTTAACTTGATTTAACCCTGCTATTGTAAGAAAATTTATAATCGGCCCACATGTGAAATTTAATCCTCTTTATCAGTTTATGTGTTTAGATAGGTTGCAATTTACCTCGAGTCCCTCTCTATTAGTTCTTTAAGATTTTAGAATAGGTGTCAATTTAACTCAATTTAACATCTATCAAATAAGCAATCTGCTCCTCACCTTGTGCAGGATGGTTACTTTAGTTACCTTGCAGTTGTCGTTAATTTGACCTACTCCTCATATTCAATGGTTTTGAGCAAATATTTCTTAATGTGGTAAGGTTTTTAATTTAGGACATGGGAATTGGAGGAAGATGATTCATACTGACATTTCCATATTTCTGCATCATCATCATCATCATCATCATCATTATCATATATATGTATACTTGGTGAGTTTTCTTAAAACAACTAGTGTTTCATTTCCTTTCAGGCATTGGAAAAATCCAAATATGAACAATCACTTGAGTCTGTGAGACGCTTCATTAGCATTGCTGAGAAAGAACTTGAACTCTATTACAGACATGTGGCACTATACGGTGACCCTAATGATCGAAATCCTTGCTCGATCCTTAATAAACCAAGAACTAGAGAACAGCTTTCAATGGTCAAGAGTACTGATAAAGTGAATACTTTTTCAACTGTTGATGATTGTCCACAAGATGGATCAAAATTTGAAAACGAAACCATGGATGATGAAGAAATCTCAGAATATGAAGACTTGTCTGAATACGAAGATAGTTCTGAAGAAGAGGAAGAAGATGATCTGCACATAAGTGAAAATTACCAATTCAAAGGTCTATAACATAGCTGTCTAGCAATCAATCTTTTGACAAAGAGATCTAGAAAGGTAACTTAATCTTCTGTATCCTCATAATTTTGCATATCTAAGTTCTTGTTAGAAAGGATTCATGTATGCATCTCAGTGGCATAGTCTAAAAATCAACATGAAAGATTGAAGTTGTTCTTGAGGTTGAACAAGAATTCAGAATAGTGATCTTATGTCTAGATTTTATCATATTTTTAAGATAAAAAGACCTCAAATTATAATAATAATGTAAATCTTATCACCAAAGGGTAGATCCGTTATTTCGGATGAAGATTAAGTCACATAAGGTAAAGCTTAAATAAAGTCATCAATTTTTAATAGTTTTTTTTTTTCTTAAGCTTGAGGTGTCTTAGATGAGTCTCGAACTATGGGAAAACACTTTTAAGGTAATTCACATCCAGATTAATCTACATTCAATTTTAAATAATTGTATATATGAGTCGGAGTTTGAATTCTTAAAAGCTCTTTACTAACTTACTTGGGTCTTGAGTTATGGTTAAAAAAGCTTTGATGTGAGATTTTGTTTCGTTAAAATGATATTTATTATAATATCATTTAATATTATAAATAATTACAATAATAACTTGGTGATAAAGGACAAAAATATAAATAATTAACAATATAGGTCTAAATATCTTTAAAAAAAAATTGCCAAAAAGACTAAGTATGTAATGGTAAGAATAGTTGGTGAATTTGATCTCAAAATACTTTTAATCAAAATCTTTTAAAAGGAAGAAAGGAAAAAGAAAAGAAAATAATTGATTTAAAAAAGGGAAAAATGTTGGAGTGAATTTTTTTCTTTTAAAAAATGTGATTATCAAATTAAGAAGAAAGGAAACAACGCGAAAGAAGAAAAGAAATATCGTGAAAGAGTAAAGAAGAGTTCGGAAATCAAAATCTTTGGTTTGAAATTTTGAAAATTTAAATAATGGAAAGAAACGAAATTAAAAATATTTTGTTTGAAGAGAAAATGAAAAAAGAACAATGGTAATATTGAAATTCCTCGTGAATCCTTCTTTATTGAAACTAAGGGAAATTGGTCAAATTGATCCCTTAACTTATAAATGTTTTGCGATTTCATTCTTTATCTTTAATTTTGGCCAATTTTATACTTCAGTTATTAAATTTTTTTTCGTTAATCGTTAGTCAATTTAGTCAATAGTTAGTCACGTTTTTAAAAAAAAAGGGCAAAATTGGTCCCTTAACTTATAAATTTTTTGCGATTTCATCTCTTATCTTTGTTTTTGGAAAATTTCATCCCTTATCTTTAATTTTGGCCAATTTCATCCATTATCTTTGTAATTTTGGTCAATTTCATCCATTATCTTTATAATTTTGGCAAATTTCATCCTTCTGTTAATTTTTTTTTTCAACGATTAGCCAACGGTTATATTTATTAAAAATAATTTTTTAAAGGATAAAAATGTCAATTATATCACATGAGAAAAAAAAAAAAAAAGAAAGAAAATAATTAATTATGAAAAAAAAAAATGTCATCACATATCAATTTTTTTAACTCCATTTATTTTCAATGTTTAAATTTTCAAAATTTCAAACCTAGGATTTTGATTCCTGAACTTTTCTTTCCTCTGTCACAATATTTCTTTTCTTCTTTTGCGTTGTTTCCTTTCTTCTTCTTTTTTTTCCTTTCTTCTTAATTTGATAATCATATTTTTTAAAAAATAAAAATTTAAAAAAACATGAAATGACATTTTTACCTTTTTATAATTAATTATTTTTTCCTTTTTCTTTTCTTCTCACATGTAATGTGATGACATTTTTACTTTTTCTTTAATTAACTAAAGAATGTAAAAAAAAAAAAATAAAAAAAAAATTAGGACTAAACTTTACCAAAAATAAATAAAATTTGTAACTAAATTTACCAATTATTCATAAGGTCTTTTTACCAACTAAATTTATATTTTGAAAATCTCAACAGCTAACAAACATCCCCTTATTAAAGATAAGAATTTTTTTATTTTTTTTTTGGAGTGGAAAGAAAAAAAAGAAGGGAAGCAAGAAAAAAAATCAAGATGAAGGAGAAAAACTTTGTTGCCCTTCTCCTCGTATTATCACTATTCTGTACGACAGAAGTCAAAGCAGCATTCGAGAAATACGAAATGCACATAATCAACAATCTGCCAAATTCTATTTTGAGAGTACATCCACAATCTAAAGACAACGATTTGGGGTACCATAATCTTAACAACGGTCAGGAATTCACCTGGAGTTTTAAGGTAAATTTTCCGAGTACGACGTTGTATTTTGCCCATTTCTGGTGGAATCAAAAACAGAAGTTGTTTGACGTTTTCGAGATTGGTTTAGGTATGGATTATTGTGGTTATAATATTATTGCACTTAACAGATGTTATTGGTATGTGAAAGAAGATGGATTTTATATTCAGAATAATCGTAAATCTGGACATCCTTTGAAAAAGATGTATGATTGGGATTGATATTTAATTTCTTTTTTTTCTGTAATAAATTAAAAGTAATATTCTAAATTGATTGTTTTAGTCATTTTTATTTCAACATTTTGTTCAAATATTTTAGGTTCACACTTTGATTTCACAAATTACGTGTGTGTATTAGAGAGTTAATCAAGATAATATATCTATATCTAAATATAGCTAATAATTTTAATAATATCAAATATTTAAAAATGAGGAAAATACATATCTAATAATATTGTGTGTTTTTATTTTTTATTTATCATTTGCATACATTTTACTTCCTTAAATGGTGATAAATTTCGAAAAAATTTAAACATGATTGAATAGGGTGATCAAATTGTATATAATCATGTATAATTTGGAGGCAATTAAGACCAATTTTCCATTTTATATATATATATATATATATATATATATATATATATATATACTTAGATCCAACTAATCTAAAAACTAATATACAAGGCTCGAACTTAAAACTTTACTTAGAAGGGTGAGAGGCTCCAAAGTTCCAAAAAGTCCACATAGGCTAGAGAATCTAAGGTGGATGCCACGAAGGACCAACTAGGTCCCGGATAGGCTCCCTGGTTGACAACTACAAGTACCACGCGAAGGGTATGATCTCCGATACTAAGAGATACCCTATGTACTTAACATTAAATGCATCCGACCCGACAAGAATTGTTTGGAGCCACCAATTCAGATTGTTTGGAAAGGTACCCAATCTAGGTGTCACCTCCTCATTGGATCACTCTCTAGGAATATACTATTTTCTACCCAGGAGTGATTCCTAGTATTCCGAGTGTCTTGTTACCTTATCGCACTAACTCTTAATCATATGACCGGCAATACTTTTTGGGGGGAGTCTTTTTGTTTTTTTTCCTTCTTTTTTTTTTTGGGGGGCCCCGAACACACCCTCCAACATTTAACCTTCTTTGCAAAACACTTAGAGGGAAGTAGAGCCCACCAATCACGCATGGCGAAACCGAAGAATCGTTCCCCAATAAAAAAGATCTCCTTAAACTTGGACTAACGGATTACTGATAAACATTTAGAATCTTAATTCCAAAAAATTTAATGTCTCATGCATCCTTCTCCCTCTCCCTTCACACCTCTTTTCCTTTCTCCTTCTTTTACTTCAATCTCTCAACTACCATCAGACTTTCATAAAATCATCCTTGAAAAGTAAAAAAAAAAAATAAATACTAGTCAACGCAAAAAGACAACAATCAAACAATTATTATTAAAGTAAATTAATTGATAAAAAAGACAAAAATTAAAGTATTCCTTCATCATCGCCATGCTTAAATATAATCATGAATTCTCCCAACAAAAAGTTTTAACCTACTAGCTAAAAGAAAAAAGAAAAAAAAAAAGTTATTGAGAGTTATTTATTCATTAAAGTTTTTAATTTGTATTAAATTTTTTTTATATAATTTATGTATGTATATAAATCTTTAAAAGTAGACAATTAAGGGTTTAGGAGTCTCTTCTTCAACCAAAAGGTTGAGGGTTCGAATCTCTCATGGTCATTGGTTTAGGAGTTTCTCCCTTACCTCCTAACTTGTCAAAAGGTTAAAGGTTTAAACTTTACCGGGGTTCCACAGTTCGAGATATATTCGCAAGTGCGGATATACCCCACTGTTGGGTCTTCCTGGGTGGATTAGTCCGGGTCGGAAAGACCCGGGATACCACCTCAAAAAAAAAAAAGAGTATGTGTAGAAATTAAAACGTTTATATCAAACACCTCAAAATAAAAAGGGTTCTTATATACTCAAATATAGAGAGTTTTGAATTGATGAATTTAGACTTCGATTAAAATAAAAATAAATAAAAGAATAATATATAAATTATTATATAAATTTAATGCAATCGTACTAACCTTTTCAATCCAAATGTGTAATTTCTATCCAATCGTAATTCTGATCATAAACTTATAAAAATAATTTCTTAATTCAAGAACTAATTTCTTATAAAAGAAAATAATTTAGTCTCGAAAACTTAATAAAATCATGTCTGTTCCAATTTATAAATTCTTTTATAACTTGTTAATAAATAATAAAATAATTCTCAATAATTTTGATAAGTCCATCTAAAATAAAAAGAAACCTAAATAAATTTCTAACTAGAATGGGAGATGGTTTTCTTTGTCATATAACTAAGGACGACTATAAATTTAATTTTAAATTTCAAATTCGTCTTGACAAAATTACGAAATTGTTAAGCATAGTCACATCTTCACGAATATAATGTTTTGCTCAAATTCTAACTTTTTCTTCAAAAGACTTTTTTTTTTTTTTTTTGTTTGCCCACCCGGTTCACCGAAACTCTACCCCGACTACATTCGGATCCGACCCGGGTCGTGCACCCGGCTATGGTGGGGGAGTCTCTCCGGGGGGATTTTGACATGTTTAAGTAGAATCAAGTCACTTACCACTTGAACCAACCCTCGTTGGTTCATCAAAAGACTTATTTATAACAATTCATGATTAAAATACGAGATAGTGTTGTGGTGTGAATATATCTCGAACTGTGGAACTCGGGGTGAATTTTAACCCTTAACCTCTTGACAAGTCAGGGGGTAAGGGAGAAACTCCTAGACCAATGGCCAGGAGAGATTCGAACCCTCAACCTTTTGGTTGAGGGAGAGACTCCTAGACCATTAGGCCATGAGAGGAACTTCGTGGTGCAATTGATAACTCTACTTTTGTATAGTTATTGCTTATGTCTTAAGCTTGAATTTATTAAGGAATGAGTGAGGTTACTCTCATTTGTTGCTTGTTTTGAGTCCATTTTTTGGTAATTGTTTGGGTGTTTGGTTTTATAGGAAAGAAGCTGAAATTTGAGAGAAAGTCATGAAGTTCAAAGGTTGAATTGAAGACGTTACAAATTTGAAGGACTTAAGTTGAAAAAAAAAAAAGAAAAGATGCAAGGTTGAGCTTTAAAAGGGAGTTGGGCTTAACAAATCATTGGACCATGTTAAGTGGGAAATTAGAGAAAGAATTAAATCAAGAGAAGCCCAAGTACCTTAGGAATTGTTGTAGAAAAATAGGACATAAAGAAATGTTAGAAATAAACATAACCGACTTCAAGGCGTGCATCGGATACTACTTTTCTAAAGACAATATTTGTCTATACAATCTGCTTTTATGATACAATGAAGATAAACAACTAGGAGAGTGTTTGATATTATGCAAAACTTTTGATAATATGTTATTCCTATTGTTGATATTCATATATTCTGCATATCTATATCAACAATATATATAGATAAAAATGACATACGATACATCTTTTAGATAAAGATATATCCCTCCGATAAACATATTTTTTCGGATAATTTATTATTTAAAATAATATATTATCTTTAATAGATATCTTTTCGGAATCAAACTCTTCCGAATTTTGATTCAATGAACTACAGAACCATTATCATAACTATTATAATATTTTGAAAATGTTCCAACAGCAAATTGGAGAAAAAGACAAAGATTTGATGAGGTGGCATGGTTAATTGAACGAGCATTGTATTTAACGTTCTGGTGGAAGAAAAGGGAGAAGAAGGGGGTAAAAAAAAAAGAGAGGAAGTTAACACGTGAGCTTGGGGAAAACAGGAGAAATTCTGAGATAGAGAGAGAAAATTGAAGATTTGAATTGAATTCAAAGTGGAGAAGAAGCTGAATTATTCAAAGAGGAATGAGTTTGGACATTCATAGACCTCATTTGTTTTCACGGTTGAAGAAGGAGTAATCAATAAGAAGCTTAGAGATCTACCTTTCTAAGAGATTAGTGAATTGAACTTTGGCTTATCTTTTGTAACTTCTTTTAATTCCTGTTTTTAAGAATTGATCAGATGTTGAGAATGTTTACCTTTGCATACTTGAGCAAGGTTGCTGGTAACATTATGGGCTAAGTTTACACGTACTAGGCTAGTGGATATTTTGGTATGTTTTGTCAATTCATTCAAGTGTTTATAATGCTATTTTTCACTATTGATCACATTTAGTTGCAATTGAGTTAGTTTTTAAATATGAAAGGATTGTGATTAATGGACACAACACTTGAATGGTGCTTGATTGATCTTATTGGTTCAATTTTGTTGTAGTATAGACATATAGTACTACTGCCTTGCATAGTCCTTGGGAGTTTATGAGTTTGAACTGCATGCCTATTATATGAATTGCATAGACATATGAGTTGATATTTGTGGTCGGAATCATAGAATGTTGAAAGGCATGCATAACTGTTAGAAATTATGGATTAATTGACATAGCATTGCTACAACATCAATACAACATTGATCATGCTTAATTAATACATACCAAAATGGAAACTAGTCTAGGCTCATTCTCTCTGATATTGTTCAGTTTTTCCTCTCCATTTGTCTGCAGTTTGATTGTTCAATTTTACAGTACTTCCCTGCTTACTTTGTTGCACTCCTTGTTATTTTCCTTTACTTTCCATTTCCGTTTATTTTTCGAGTTTAGAATTAGTCAATCATCCATCCATTTTATTCACTTTTGGACCACTCATTATTATACTCATTTCACTTTATTCATTAAACAGTCTATGTGAGATTGATATCCGGTACTTAGTACTATATTACTTGTTGACAGTGTATACTTGCACTCTGTGTTATATTTTACACACCGGCAATCTATCAAAGGATTGCTTCCATTGCAATCATAGACCAAACCAATAAATGAATTACAAGTGGATTTTGGTAACCCTTCAATAGTAGGTTAACAAGTTAAGGGGAGATTGTGACATCTTGTTTGCTTGAAACGTCATTAAAAATTACCTATTCAATAGGTTCCAAAACATTTTGACCAAATAAAATAATAATATAATATTATAGTAGTAATGTTTAGCCATTTTAAAGTAAACATTAGCATAAAAATGATAAGTTTGATACAAAAAATGGTAAGTTATCAATTTTGGTAAGTTTGATACCATTTTTTAACAAATCTTATCATTTTTGTCATAAACCTTATTATTGATGAAAATATCAAAACATCTTATATATATTTTGATAAGATGTGTGAAAAAAATGGTAAGATATTTTGATATTTTCATCAATAGTAAGATTTATTTAGTTATGTATAACACGTTATAACAATAAGCCAAATCATATAGCATATATTATAGACCAATATCATTTTTTTTTTTTTTTTTTTTTTTAGACCAATATCAATTTGTCATCTTTGAGGGTGGACTATAAATCTACCTATAATTATATGTGAATTTGAAAGTTAACTTCACTAATATATGTGCTATTTTATTAGAATTACGAGACCAGTACATAATGTCTCTAATTCTTGAGTTTACAAGTTATATCTTTACCTACTGCCACGACCAATGTTATTGCCCCTACCACTACCACCGACCTAGCTCCTACCGATAGAAGCCTAAGGCTGTGAATAAAGTTTTGATGTCATAACCCGGTAGCTTGGGGGAGTTGGTGCACAGACTTCTAATGTTTTCTCCAGAGCGGATGATCGAGGTTTCGAATCCCCTTGGGTGGTTAGCGTCATATTAAAAAAGCACTAGGTCAAGCCCTCACCCTCGAGTAAGAGTTGAATTCTGCGAGCGCTCCGTATGCCGAGTCCAAATTAATTTCACCAAATAAGGTGGGGACATTGGGTGCCCAAGTGGTATTAAAAAAAAAAAAAAAAAAAAAAAATTTGATGCCATGAAATAAATATTAGTTATTTTTTTCTTTATTATTGATAAAAATATATTGAGAAAAGTTGTAAAGTTACAAAATCTTTAACTAAATCAAGATAATATATCTAATATTTAAAAATAAGAAATTACGTATATCTAATATCTAATAACTTCAAATCATAATAAAATCCATAGGTTTTTGCATTAACTTTCTGATATATATATATATATATATAAAAAAAAAAAATATATAACTAAATGTCATATATATAATAATAATCAATGAGTACTTTCATCGATACTTTGCATGCCTTTGGCCAAGAATTACGTAAATGTAACATTAATTGGATAATAATAAAATATGATAATTATAAAAAAAATTAAATATGATAATAATAATAAAAAATAATTAATTGGAGTTCTTAAAAAGGCCAAGACATTGCTTAATATGGTGAGAAAACGATCATGAAAAGTCAGCAATGCTTAATTATATATGTGTATATATATATATATATATAGAGAGAGAGAGAGAGAGAGAGAGCCAACAAGAAATTAACGTAAAGAATGGAGTACATACCATGATGACTAATGAGTGAGGTGATGGATGATCTACGATTTCACGTGTTAAAAATATTTTGGGATTAAAAATAAATTTATTTAAAAATAAATTTATTTGAGATTAAACTTACCAATGCAATAAAATTTATCTTAATTATATATGTTAAATATATATCAACTTTATTGCATTGGTGATGTCCAAATTATGATAAAAAAAAAATAAAAGAAAAAATATTAATTTGTTATAGATAAAGTTATATAATTTGATTGATGTAACTTATTTTTCTATTAAGATAAATACTTTTATTTATATAAGAATTAAAAAAAAAAGTTTCAATTCAATCCTAATTTTTTTTTTTTTTTTTAACAAATTATTTGTTATATATATATATATTTAAATATTTATATTTTATAACTTTTTTATATATTTTTAGGACAAAAACAAAAATAAAATTTTAATTAAGAAAAACTCTAAAAAAATTAAAAAAAAATAAAAAAAATTTAAAAAAAGAATTTAAAAAAGAAAGAAATAATATATTAAAAATAAATAGCCTAGAAATAAAAAATTATGAATAAAAAATTAGAGAACAATATTGAATAAAAAAAATTAATAAATAAAATAAAAGAAGACAAATGAATTAATAAAAAATATATATTAACAATAAAATCGAGATTAATAATTGTTTTTTTGGAATTAAAATTAATGATGAAAATAATATTTTTTCTTTAAGATAAATACTATATAATAATAAGAATTTTATGTTTTACTGTCATTTATTAAAAATGAGTATAATCTTTAAATTGATTTTATTTCCGATAACAATAGATAATTGTCAGTAAATTTTAAAAATAAATTAGGTATTTTTTACTAATAATTAAAAAAATAATAATCCTTTCCATAAATAATAATAATAAAATTATATATATATATATATATATATGAGTAATTGGTGAATTTAGTCACAAACAAATTTATGTTTGGCAAGTTTAATCCTAATTTTTTTTTTTTTACTTTTAAAGTCCCAAATTTGTTTTAAGAAAGAAAACTAAGGTCCCTTTTCAAAAAAAATTTAAAATTTAAAGGTTTTTGTGTTTTATTAAATAAAATAAAAGGTAATCAAGTCATTTTACATGAAATATATTTTTATATATATCGTTTTACCCTTTTAAAAATATTTTATGAATGAGTGTTGTGATGTAGTCTCCTTTCTCGGGTTACTCTTGCTCCAATTCCGAGAATCCGAGTTCCTATAAAAAACAAAGATAAATGGAGATTGCTCTCCAAAAAAACTATAATGTAATAATAATAAAAAAAAACTATATATATTGTCTAAAATTAAAAAATAATCAACATTATTTAATAATTTTAAAGAGATTATTTAAAAGATGAACAATATCAATTATTTCATAATTCTAAATAAATTTTTTTTTAATGGAATTTTTTTTTTGGGAAAAAAAATTTTAATTTTTCCATTTTTTATCATTATTTTATTAGAAATTTACTAAGTACCCAAAACGCCCAAAAAATAGTACCTAAAAGTTAAATGGTCAAATAAAAAAAAAAAAAAAAAAAAAGGGGAAGGATGAAGTTGGATAAACCTAAAAACATATACATATGGTATCTAATAGGTTAAAATTAAATATTTAGAATTTAATTGGAAAAAGGGAAAAAAAATATTTAAAATTGACTTGAAGATTTTTCCAAAAATTAAATTGATTGTATTAGGGATAGCATCTCACTTTCAATTTAGGTTAATGGCATATTTTAAAAAATACTTGCAATTCATTTAATAATAGTCTTTTATATATATATATATATATATATATATATATATATATATATATTAAGTTTGAGAAGTGTTGGAGATAAATAATAATAATAAAAAATTCAAAAATTAATTATAAATAATAATTATTATTCAATGAAAAAAATATAAATGGCACGGTCAATTTTATTTTTTTTTTTAAATTCTTTTTATGTTTTGTGAAATTGTAATCAAATCAAAATGTGTCTGTAATTGTCAAGAAATTGTAGCTCATTTGGTAGTAGCCTCATTTATGATTTGGAGGTGTCATGAGTTCGAGACACACTAGATATTAAGATTTCTCAAAAAAAAAAAAATGTGTCTATAACTTTTCATCAAGATAAATTGCATGTTTCCATAAATAGGTGCACTCGTTTGATAATATAATTTTATTTATGAATATAAATTTATTAAGCTCAAGTAGTGTTTAAGATAAAAAGAAAAGAAAAACTTAAAAATAATAATAAACATAATATTTATTAATATATATATATATATATATATAAAAAATATATATGAAAGAAATATTAGTCGTGTCTTGATAAAATATATATAGAGAGAATTGTGAAATTATAAAAATTTTAACTAAATCAAGATAATATCATTAAAACAAGATGATATATCTAATACTTGAAAATAGCATAACATGTCACAAAATAATTATTTTATAATTGAATAAAGCATAGCACTTGTAGCCTCCATTATTTGAAGGATAACCTAAGAAGTCACAAGGTGTCGAGCTTGTAATTTATTTCAAGAGGTAGAGAGAATAAAAGGATAACACGAAAATAGAAGGAATTGGTATCTCAGTGAAAAATAAAGAGAAGTTTGTTTGTAATCAATATAGATATGTGAAATCAATTTTGATTTTGATTTGGTATTTTGAAGAGAGGGAAAAACAAATATATTATATTCTGAGGAAAGAAGTTAAGAGTAGAAGATGAAGTAAGACAGAAGTGTCTGGATGACTTAAACGATAATGTCATAAATTGGATGATAAAGCAGTAAATTATTTGCTAATGTGAGGATGTGGTGATGAGATAGAGATCGTCCAAACTGTTATATTGCATTAAATGCATCCTTGTCTCCATTTGTAGTCATGTGAGAAGTAGCTCGGTATCCATATACCATTGATCATGTTTGGAAGAGTTTGTCAAAGTAGAAAGAATGAATAAGGAAGAAGAAAGAAGAGGAGAAAAATTCATTAACTTAGTGGAATTAATGTGGGTTTGGGCTGGTGATGGCTTGTTGAAGAAACATTGAGGCATCCTTGTCGCTGCCACAGCCTTGCGTTACTACCCCTACCCCAACTAGCTGCTAGTTGTTGTCGAAAGAGGTCTAAGGCTGTGAAGAAAGCTCCGATATAATGAAAGAAATATTGGTTAGTGTCTTTCTTATTTATTTTTTTTTTTTGTGTGGTGTCCGGGTTGACCCGAATAATCCACACCCGAATTTGGCAGCATTGAAAGCGAAAAGATTTCAGGTTGACTTATCCGAATTGAATTCACTTCAATTGAACTGGACCGGACAAGTTCCTGCACGAAAGTCAAACCGGAAGGGGTTTATTTCCGATTGACCCTCCGAAGATTTTGTCAATCCGGAGAATTAATTTTTAGAAAAATAGCTAGAGAGGCATATCCTTTTCATACCCGTTTTCTCCTCCTTTTATATCTCCCCTTAATTTTAGACTTAACCATGATTAACACAAGTTACTATTACGGTAACTTTTATGTGTCATTAATACACATGTCATCTCTAAGTGTGAATCAAGTGACATTTGTCATCTTTATGCTTGAGTGGAATAATATCTGTCATCTTGAAGCATCACTTTTCATAAAGGTCCAATCGGATATTTTACTTCAAGCGGTAATTAAATTTCCATAATCTTGAAGATTTACCCTCTTCTCGACTTCGCATACTTTCAGCGAAGTATAAGATAATTTACACAACAATAATATACCATTTAAGTCATGACTTTCAATTTAGTAGCGTCCGACTCGGGGTCAACTTACATTGAACTTCGCCCGGAGTTCATAAGTAAGTATTTTAAAATCGACTCACACTTGAAAGCGGAGTCAACATCTTATGTTTGTAGAGACCCTCTTCAAGCATAATAGCTGGTTTGACAGCACTAAGGTTGGGAATGGGTGTCGAACACTCAACCTTAAGGTTGGGAGTGTGAGTGCTGACCACTCGATAAAAAATTATTTTAAGAGAATTATAAAGTTACAAAATTTTTAACTAAATCAAAATAATATATTATATAAAATTACGTAAAATTAAAAATAAAATTAAAATGATAATAATAATAATAATAATAATAAGTTAATTAGAGTTCTTAAAAGGGCCAAGACATTGCTTAATATGGTGAGAAAATAATCATGAAAAGTCAGCACTGCTTAATTATATATGTATATATATATATATATATAGAGAGAGAGAGAGAGAGAGAGAGAGAGAGAGAGAGAAGAAAAGACAACAAGAAATTAACGTAAAGAATGGAGTACGTACCATGATGACTGTGGAGTGAGGTGATGGATGATCTACGATTTCACGGGTTTAACTTTTTTTTTTTTTTTTTTTTTTTTTTTTGATAGGCCACGGGTTTAACTTCAT
Source organism: Cynanchum wilfordii (assembly GCA_025388415.1). Lineage (NCBI taxonomy): Eukaryota > Viridiplantae > Streptophyta > Magnoliopsida > Gentianales > Apocynaceae > Cynanchum > Cynanchum wilfordii. The sequence goes on along the minus strand of JAHSUH010000281.1, from coordinate 397,840 downwards.
ATATGCACTTTTCTTTTCTTTTCTTTCGTTTTTTTTTTTTTTTGCTGAAATTCTTTCGTTTTTTATTTGAGTAGTTTTTGGTTGACTAAATTTGAAGATAAAATATTTGAGTAGTTTTTAGTCATTTTAGTGGGTGAATGTGGACAGATTTTTTCACTAATTTTTTTTTTTTGGGAGGATTTTTTTTTAAAATTTTAACATTGAAAATTAATTTAAAAAATGTTGTTTGATTAAATTTTTGAGGATTTATATATATATATATATATATTTAGGTCGAACTTATGACCTTCATACAGTCATAAGTGAAGTTATTACCAACTAAACTACGATTACTTGACTTTAAAAAATATAATTTATACAAATACAAACAATACTCTTTGGAAAAAAAAACAGCAATTTCAAAATAGACCTAAGTTCTATACTCATAATTTCTTCAAAACTATTAAATTTTTTTGGTCAAATCACTCATGTTTTTATACATTTGATCTTAAATAATAACTCATGTTATTTTTGTCCTTAAATTTTGTTATTTTCATATATTTTGGTCCCTTAATAATGATTCACGTGTCAGTCGCAAAATTTCATTAAATGATCACATTGTATAAATAATTAAATAATAAAAAAATAAAAAATTGATCTAAACCTAAATACTTATAGTTAATTTAGAGTATCTTTTAATGCATTAAAGATGATATCAAGTAGTTAGCTTAAGTGAGGTTGAAGATTCGAATCTTGACTCAAGTATGTAACTTTGATGTCAAAACTTTCTTCCGTAAAAGATCAATTCTACTCAAACAAAAATTAGTCTAATTATATTACTTAAAAATATCTTTTCATAGCTTAGTATCCAATCTAAAGCACTCCGTGACTTAGAGAAAAAAAAAAGTAATTGTCTTGGCGTGTATATATATATATATATATATATATATATATTCAATTAGATGGGCGCTGTTGAAATGAAAGTGAAACCGTGGGATGTTTTCCACCAACTCCACAATCTTGCAGGGTTTTTCTTTTTTTTCTTTTAATGTTATTATATATTGACTGCTTAGCTTATTTGGGCAAGTGGGGGTTATAATGGTCCCAGAACTAGAGGGTTGCCAATATTTTTTATTAAGTGGTCTAATTCATGGGGTGTATATATATATACATACACACAAATAAATAAATAAATAAATTAAGAAAAACTTTTTTATAATAAAATGAATCTTTATTGAATAATATTAATCAAATTAATAGCTAAAAAAAAATGCATTAATTAAGAGTACTTCATCTATGTTATACTAATTATAAATACATTGAGCTATTAATATGTGTTTGAACATATATTTTTAAATTTTTTTTTTCTATTTTCTTAGAGCATAAAGTGTTTATGATGAATCACAAACTTTATAATGAGATATATTTTTAAGCCAATCCACATTGGATAATTTTAATTTTCATAAAGTTCAATATGATTTAGAATATTTTATAATGTTATTTTTTTTTGATAAGTAGAAAAATATAATCTTACAAATGTGATAGTGAAAGAATTTCTTCAACCATAAAAGGATATAATTAATGCATGTGACAAAAGCCTGGCGAAATAGTTGAGGGGCCTATAATAGAAATGTTTGTTTAGAGGGAAGTGTGGGAGTTCAATAGTTTCCATCTTATATATATATATATATATATATATATATAATATAAGAGAGAGAGAGAGAGAGAGAGAGAGAGAGAGAGAGAGAGGAAAATGTTGTAGGTGCTATTATTGAATGTTGAAAAGGATGCAAAAACCAAGTCAACCTAATGGTAGGAGTGATGGTTTAGTGAAATAGATACAATTTACCAAGAAGTGAGAAAGTTTCAAGTTTTGAATATTATGTATATTTAATTTTGAATTAGACAATCATATAAATACCACTTATATCATTCATGGTTATCATTCTTGGAGGCAAAAGAAATTGATAAAACAAATTAATGTGGTAACAAATATAAAGGATTCTTAAAAAAAAAGCATATAAAATATATATATATATATATATAATTCTCTCACTAAAACCCTAATTTTCTTCTCTCCTTTCCTCTCCAAGGCAGTCGCCCACCTCCAGCTCCATTCTTCCTCTCCCGGCCAAAGGAGAGTTTTAGCTCCGGCTAGAGCTCTCTCTTGGCTGGAGTTCTCTCCTTTTTCTATGTTTTTGTTTTCTTCCTTGTGTTTTTCTTCTTCTTTGTTCGATATTAGTCTTCTTTTTGGCTTCTTATGAAAATTTTGATACGCTCCAAGATGGATTAGATTGTTGTTGAAGGAAGAAGGCGAAATCGAACCCTCCATGCAGCTAAGTTATGTGTTTGGCAGTTGGAATATTGAAGATCTAGATAGGATTTTCGTTGTCTTTTTTGTTGTTTTGTTATTTTTATTTTAGTTTAGGTTTATTTTATGTTTAGTTATTTCCGACTCATCTAATTTTTTTAGGTTGAGTATTTTGTCTCCACCTAGTTTTAGGTTGGTGTTTCGTTTATTACCCTGAATGATTTTAATCATTCAGTTGTGTAATATATTATTTTAATGAAATTCACCTATAAAAAAAAAAAGTATAAGGGATTCTTATTACACTAGCTAAATAAGGAAATATTACAAATGATGCAATTAGACTTTCTTGGGGAGAAACTAATGTTGAAGTTGATCTATTGGCTAAATAAGGAAATGCTATCAATGCAACTTTTACTACTTTTATTTCTCCCCCTTCATTTGCATTTCATGTTTTACATCATAGCGATAACAAAATATTATTATTTTCAATAATTAATAATTAAAAAAAAAAAGAGTGCTCTATTTGTTATGATTCGGACCTACAAGTCTATATTGTGACTATAAATTTAATAGTACTTACGATCAATTATTTAATATAATTTTTATTATACTAAAAACTTATCTCGAGTTTATATTAAATTTTTAAAAAAAAACTTATATTTATATTTCATATTACATAATTTTATATTAGGATGCGAAATGGAATATCACACAAATTGTTGTTGACCACCGCATACAATGGCCTTTGAAGAAGACCAAACTCCATCTACATTGCAATTCTGTTATACCATTGCCATCCATGATTATTATATCGGAACAATGACTTCAAAAGGAAGAAAAATAATAATAATAATAATAATAATAAAAGAATTAAGTATTCCTTCCTTTCCAGATATATACCTCAACAAACAAAGGTAAAACGGCAGATATATGCCAGCTTTTGATTGATACATATGGAAATATTTTGATAAGATTTATTGATTTTAGTTTGGGACCCTTAGACAAATATGTACATACATACATACATATATATATTTATATTTATATATACATATATTGAAATGAATTATTATTCTTTCTTTTTCCTTCTTAATAAAAGAGATAAAGTTAAAACATGTTCCTTCTTTTCCATATTTTTGGAGAATTTCTTGAAAATATTCTTTTTTAATTGGAAGTAAAAATATTATCAATTAACTCCAAAGCATAGATAAGTTAGTAAGAAGTTTTTCTAGCTTAAACGAGATCGAGGGTTTGAACTTCAATTAATGTATGTAGTTATTTAAAATTTTGAGTCAAAACTTCCTCCCGCAAATGACCAAATTAGCTCGAATAAGGATTAATTTGAATATGAATTGATTTAAAAGTATCCCTCTCATAATTTCAGATTCATCTAAAAAATACATCACAAGAAAAAAGAAAGAAGAAGAAGGAAGTTTCATCATATCTTAGTCACTTGATTCTATGCCTCATTTTTTTGACATTTATGAAAAGCTTGAAAAGATGTTTCCCTTTGGCAACTTGATTATACATTTGCTTCTTATCAACACTTTTCAAAACCCTAACATGATTTTCATAACATTTTGATTAAACATTAAGGTACTAATTAATTATATAATACCTATTTACCAAAAAATTAATATAAAAAATTTATATAATACCTAACACACACATATATAACTAATAATTTATTAGCTCAAATGAGAAGAGAAATGGTTCATTTTAATTAAATAGGTTTCGTATTTGAATCTTATAACTGAATTTTAGATTAGTTATTGATCAAAATAACTATCAAAAGTTAATCTAATATATATATATAAAATTTATAATCAAATTAGTATATTATTAATCCATTTGTATGTCAAGAAGACGTAACTCGGTTAGTAGCACCCTCACTTATGATATGAGAGGTCATGAGTTCAAGACATAATAGAATTTAAGATTTTTCAAAAAAAAAAAAAAATTCATTTGTATATTAATGTTTTTTTCTATATAAGATTTTTTTTTAATTTAGAAAATAATATTAATAATAATTTAAAAAAAGAATTATATAATTAAGCATCTGCTAATTAATATGATTGGCACCTGACGTTTTATCTCTTTTTTTTTTCTTTTTTTTTTTTTTTTGGTAAGAATATTTACAAAATTGAATTTGATGTAGTTTGCTTATTCTTTACTCTTTATTCCCTTTCGTAACACCTAATAATCATGTGCACTACTGCATATATCCTTTTTCTCCCACCATTATCAGAATCTCTCTTTAAAACTTCTAAAATATATATATTAGATTTACCAAATATATTGCATATATCGAGTGATCCAGAGATCGAACCCGATTAAACGAAAGCGCTTGCGTTAGTAAACCATCTATCTTTGCGTGTGGGAGGAGCAGTGGTCCTCTTGTCACCTTGATGAGGCTATGGTGACTTAGTTGAGTTTATTTCCGGTGAGCCTAACCCCTATAGCGAATGGAACATTCTATAGCGGCGAGATGGTAATTCCTTAGTTGGGGATGACAACTCGGTTCTTCCGTCCATTGCCTTTAATTCATCAAAAAAAAAAAAATATATATATATATATATATATATATATATATATATATATTTATATGAATATCTTCGTTCCAAAGTGAGGAGCAAATATACAACTATTTAATTTAAATAATGTTTATAGTAATTTTTGAATTCAGTAAAACTTATTTCATCAAATTTGTAAACTTATAGGGTAAAATTTTGAGTTAATATGTCGCTTTATTCATGTAAAGATATATGCAATGTATTAGAAATATCATATTCTTCGAAAAGAAAGATTTATGGAATATAAGAAAAAGAAATACCACTTTCACAATTACTAAATAGATATACATATAATTTATCACTTAATCTAAATTTATCGTTTAAAGGATAAACTGGCACATGACAATTACAAGTATTTAATTACCATAACGTCATTTATTTGAAGGATAAAATACAATAAAAGGAGGATTGACAAAGTGTCTCATTGCGTACTGTTCTTAGACAAAATACAAATAAAATAGTATTATAAATAAAGTTTCTCTCGCATTACTCGTTTAAAAGTATAAATTATTATTTAAAAAGCGCTCCACTTTATTACAAATGGCTAGTTATCAAGTATAATCACCAAATTTTTTTTCATTTAATATAATAAATTCTTAATAATTATTTTGATTATAATATATATATATATATATATATATAGGGAGAGAGTTGTCAAATCACATTTAGAATTGTTTAATATTGGCCATGTTGGTGTTTAGTAATGGCTAATGACATTTAAATATTTAAATTAATTAGGAAATTAGTAAAATCAAGTAGGACCAAAATAATTATAAACATTTTTTCTTGATTGGGGCAGGAAAACAAAAGTTAATAAAGAAGTTCCACTATGAACAAGCCAAAAAAATATAATCCATATGTTTTATTATTTTATTTTTAATAAATAAAATAATTTTAAAAGTTAAAAAAAAAAACCTTAATTCAATTAATCTATTATGAGTTTAGGACACGAAAAATTTTAAAATATCTTTAAAATTCCAATATAATTATTAAATAATAAAGTTTAATTTAAAATGTTAAAGAATAAGTCTTTTAAGAAATAATATTAATGGAAAACATTCAACCACGAATGAAATAAGATGCATTCATAATATTATAATATATAATTAAACATTGAACAAAAATAATTAATTCAATAAAATTTTATTTAACTTTATGAAGTAAGATGATTAGATATATATATATATAATATATATATATATATATAACAATAATAATGATAAGTAAAATTTAATTTATAATATATATTTCTTTTAGTTTTACATGTTTGTTATATATAATTAGTTTATATGAATTCAACTTTCATATGCAATACTTTCTTAATCATCTGTCAGAGTTATTTAATGTTATTTAGCAATTATGAATCTAATAGGGAGTATAACCCCTTGGAGGTCAGCACCTCGGTAAATCAAGATGTATATATCTACATGGTAAGGCTAGTGGGACTGAACGAGAGTGACCTCCTTCAGATCACCTCGGGAACTTTAAATTACTTTAATCTCACTTCGAGGATCTTAAATTACATTATCGACACATTTTAAAAACGATTTTATTTTATGTCATAGTTTAAGTCAAATATTATAGTTTTGGGAGTTCCTTCTTATGAATCTCTCCCAGATTAGTCGATGAGGATACCGGATAATTTTATTCCATCTTTGGTCAATTCAAAATAAGGTTTACTTAACCTAGCAGTTTGGGGGAGTTGATAAGCGGACTCATAATGCTTCTCATCGGAGCGGATGGTAAAGGTTTCGAATCCCCTTGAGGTGGTTAGCGCCATGTTAAAAAGCTCTGGGCAAGAATTGGACTTTGCGAGCGCACCCCAGGCTGAATCCAAATTAGTCGGCCCGTGTGGGTTTGAATACCGAATGCTTAAGCCAAAAAAAAAAAAAAAAAAAAAAGGTTTACTTGTTTACTTCTAAAGGATTTGCAGCATAAATGTTTTTCTTCACAATCGGCCGGCCTTTTCCATTCTTCTCAAAATGTTTAATTAATTATTAGAACATTTTTGTCAAAAGAACGTGCGTGTATTTTGCTGTAATTGACCATCAAAATCACTCATCCTCATATTTTTTTTAAATTATACTTCAAATATAACATACTTTGGGGGAAAAAAAATTTAAATATCAATTCATATACATATATATATATATATATATATATATATTAAAAGTACCAATAAACTTCGGAAAAAAAAATTATATTTCTTATTATTCTAATCCCGAGCTTACAATGCGATTATATTCTAAAGATATTTATAGTCAACTATTGAATACCGTCTTTACGATATCAAAATATATGAGTATTGAGATTACTTATATTTTATGACACATATACTTAACGAGAAACAAGATATCACATTTATAAAAATAAGTTTTTCAACTAAAAACTGATTTATTTTAAATATCTTTATATTGTAATATATCTAATAAATGATGAAATTTTAGTTTCATCAGTCATATTAAATAAGTAATTTTATAGTTTTTAAGATTAAAAGTTAGATAATTAAATAAATAAAAATTGAATTGATTGGCTGACACAATTATTAAATGGATTGGATTGGAGTTAAAATTTTGAACATAATTATTAAATTAGTAAGAATTACTTTAATTAATATAATCTAAATAAATTAGGTAATCTGACACAATTAAAAAGAAAAAACACTATATTTTTTTTTAAAAAAAATTAATATAATTTTTAGTTTAAGAAATTAAGAAATTAAGAAATTATTTAATTTATTTTTTAAATAAAAATAATTAATAAATAAGAATTAAAAAATATTAATAATAAATTGTGAATAAAAAAAACAATTAATACACTAAAGCATAATGTTTTTTTGTAATATTAAATTAAATTAAAATCTAATCCACATATATTAAATAACTAACTAGTTTACTCAAGCCATCTAAATTTAATTTATAATTATTATTAAATTAAATTTTATCCTCATCAAAAGAAGATTAAAATTTTTATTCCTTTGCCTATCCATCTATATAAAAGCCATATTGGTCTACGTTTCTATCTCCGTTCTTTCTTCTCGTTTTCATTCGCCCTTCTCTCTTTCTCTCTCTACAATTTTGCATATTTGTTCCCGTGAATCACAATGGCAAAAGCAGATGGTTCTTCTTCAAACTTGATCGTGAGTTTCGGTGAGATGTTGATCGATTTTGTGCCCACAGTTTCTGGTGTATCGCTGGCCGAAGCACCGGGATTTGTTAAAGCTCCCGGTGGTGCTCCTGCCAATGTGGCGATTGCGGTTTCTAGGTTGGGTGGGAAAGCTGCGTTTGTCGGCAAACTCGGCGACGATGAGTTTGGTCACATGCTTGCCGGAATCCTCAAGGAGAACGGAGTTTCTGCCGAAGGTATCAACTTCGATACCGGCGCTAGAACCGCTTTGGCATTTGTCACTCTACGTGCCGACGGTGAACGGGAATTTATGTTTTACAGAAATCCGAGTGCTGATATGTTGTTGACTCCCGATGAATTAAATCTCGAACTCATCAGATCTGTAAGTATTCATCAGAAATCACGCACCTTTTATTTTTTTTGATTCAAATCTTCTGTTTCGTGTAAAATATTTCTGTATTTGATTTGTATTTTTCTGTATTGTGATCATCTCTACCTAAAATTTTGTCGATAAAATATTGAGAAATTTGTCGGGATTCAAACGGTGGGAGTAGGTGAAATCTCACGCGCCGCTGTTTAGATTCTGATTTTGCAATTTGCATGTCCACCGGTCCCACTTGCCTAGTAGAGTCTCTGTTTGACTCAAATTTATTTCTTTTTTTTTTAACAAAATTTATTTCTTATTAATTAATATATTTTTCAACAATACGTGGGTCCCACATATAAGTAGCAAAATTTTCGGCTAAATTTCAGAGATGGATCTTGCCTTTAATGGAGGATGTCACGTGAGATGGGCGGGGTGGTGCACGTGTGCTGATTGAGAAAAGATATTGTGTATTTTGTACGTATTTGATTTTTGAATAAATAAGATCTGGAATATATATATATATATATATATTCTATTTTATTTTAATTTAAAAATATAAATTGTATTGTTCCTTTCTTTGATTCTGAGTCAGGTGTTAGAGGAAAATTACAAAATTTTGTTTGTCCACGTAAAATGCGTGTGTGGAAGAAAAACGACAATGTATTTGTTTTCTGTTCATTGGTGTTTGTTGGGAGCTGGCTTTGTCGGCACTTCTGTGCTGATTTTGAGATGGACGGATAGATAGTTAGATATCACGGAGCTTACATCAATTATTTTTCTTTCCCATTTTTTCATGATCAGTATTTTGTCTCCATTGTAATGTTTTTTTTTTCTTTTTCATTCTTGAATTATTTTTTTATTGTTTTAAATTATTCCAATTGTTTATATTTGTCATCTGGACTTCTAAATTTATTAAAAACAATTTCATTAATAGTTCATGTTTTGTTTTGATTTTTTTAAATTATTGATTTTCATTTGGTAGGTGTGCTTGTGTGGGGGTTGGTGGGTATTTGTTATGTTATATATATATTAAAATGGAATAAATGAAAGGGCAAAAATTTTGATGGGTGGGTTTGCTAGTAGTGGTTGTGGATCTGAATCTAAGATGCCCCTATTGGTTATAATTGATAACAGTACTCTTTACCTTTCTCTTGGTAGGTAGATCAGATCTTTGAAAAATGAATTGTCAAAAAAAAGTGTAACTATATCTTGAATTACAATTTTTATCAATTTGGCAGGCAAAAGTTTTCCATTACGGTTCAATCAGCTTGATCGTTGAGCCATGCAGATCAGCACATCTAAAGGCAATGGAAGTAGCAAAAGATGCCGGAGCTCTACTTTCATACGACCCGAATCTACGGCTACCACTTTGGCCATCTGAAAAGGAAGCTCGTGAGCAGATAAAGAGCATCTGGGATAAAGCAGATATCATCAAGGTTAGTGATGTAGAGTTGGAGTTTCTCACAGGTAGTGATAAGATTGATGATGAATCTGCATTGTCCCTTTGGCATCCAAATTTGAAGCTCCTATTGGTCACCCTTGGGGAAAAGGGTTGTAGATATTATACTAAGGTAAAGTACTTTTTTCTTATTATTATTTAAGTTTTACAGCTGTTTTTGGTTGGTGAGAATAATTGAATAAACCCAAGTTGTACATAGTTGCATCATTACATTATAGCGCCCCATTAATTTCTACAAATATAGTATTCCCTCATTATTTTTAAATAAAAGATACTAAAGTTGCCCCCCTAAACAAATTAAAAAAAAAAAATTAGGGGATGCGATATTTGGTTTTTCAATTTTGTCGGCCAGGAAATGTTAGACAAGAATGACTCTTAGAAAAGAGGAAGACAAAAATAATTAAAATAATTATTAGTTATTCAAAATTAAAAATTTTAAGTGAGATATTGGCTTACTGTGTTTTTTTTTTTTTTTACAACAGAATTTCCGAGGATCTGTGGATGCCTTTCATGTTAACACAGTTGATACAACTGGAGCTGGAGATTCATTCGTGGGAGCTCTTCTAACCAAGATTGTCAGCGATCAATCAATCTTGGAGGTAAAGTTTATTTTATTTTTACTTTTTTTTTCTAGTAATAAGTTAAAATATTGATTTTCTTTTTTAAAAATTATATAGGATGAGCCAAGATTGAAAGAAGTTCTAAAATTTGCATGTGCTTGTGGAGCTATAACAACTACAAAGAAAGGTGCAATTCCAGCACTTCCTACTGAGTCTGAAGTTTTGGCTCTGATAAAGGGAATTAAATAGTTTCCCATTGATTTTTTTTTTTTGAACTTTTGTTGAGCTTGTATGTCGGATGTGGATGTGGATGTGTCTTTTTTAGAAGTTAACTTTTTAAATAAACACTTTTTTTCTTTTCTTTTTATATTTTTTGTTTTGGCTTTTCAAAATGTAATGTCAGCTTTTGTTTTTTTTTTTTTAATTTTTATTTTGGCCTTGAAAAAATATTAACATTTTCACAAGGAAAAAATATTTTAAAAAGAGTTAAATTTAATGTCAAACTCATTATTATTAATACAAAAAACTTAAATTAATTTAAAACAAAAATATCATATATTCAATCTGAATGAATAATATTTATACATTTAAATTTACATATTAGATAGTTGGAAAACTCACAAAAACAATAATTTTTAACCTTTCAATTTTCATGGGTATAAAGATATTTGTTATCATCTGAAATTATTTATAAAATATTTCAACTAATATATACATATTTCAAAGTATTTGATAATATCTAAAATTAGTTATAAACGTCTAAATTAATAAATATTACGATAAAATATTTATTATATTTTTACTTATTCATGATAAGTACTCATTTTTATTTTACATTTTAACAAATTTTTAAAATTTAAATTCATTTATACTTCGTGTAACCTTTATTTGAAACTAGTTTTTTAATGTCAAAACTTTTTAGGTAAAAGAAAAAAGAAAGGATTCAAAATCTCTTTTTATATGTAATGTAATTTTTCTAATTAAAAAAAATCCATATTACATTGAATCCCAATCAATATACACACATATATATATATGTGTGTGTATGTATATATATATATATTCATTAGTCTAGTTTACTGGTCAATACTTTGGATTAACATGGCATGCTTAATAAATAAAAGACAACATATTTTTCATTTGATCCTTTAGCTTGCAATAATTACTAGCATTGAGATTGATTTTCACCATTTAACTTATAGTTGTTTTTCATCATATATATATATATATATATATATATATATATATATATATATATATATATATTGTACATAGTTAGCACACTACAAGGCAATTGCTTGAGGATAGCAACCACTAACCTCCATCCGCAAAGATCCCCAGACTTGCTTGCAATTCTCCAGTTTCGTCTGTAAATGGTTAATGAATATCTTTGCCCATACTTCTTTGCACCCTTCCAAACTCAGATTGTATGGTACTGTAAAACTGCACATGCAATAACATTTTGATAAAATATTAGAATCCTTAACTAACATAAACTAATTCAAATAATTTTCTATGCCCTCCATTATTATTGGCCGTTTAGTCCCTTAGAACTGTTTTTTAACTACTAAATTTAGTCTTTTTTTTTTTTTTAAATCAAAGTAAAACATTTGAACAAATTGGTTCTAAACAACGAGAGAAAAACACTAAATAAGATGACTCAAAAGACAAAAGAACCATACCTCATCAGTTCTTCTTGTTGGGATCCTTTAAGGGACATTCCATTCCTAACATAGAGAAAACCATAGCCAGTTAGGCGTACACTACAAAAAACAATGTAAGGGAAAGTTTCCATAGAACTCTGTTTGAAAGATATAAGGAAACAAGAACCGAATCTCCTACAAAAGTGACGGGCAGCTTTTAGATATCAGCTCATTTAGGACTAATGACTAAATAGATATCAGATTTAGCACCACAAGTTCCATTTCATGTAACACTAAAAAATACTAAATTACCTGCAAACCAAAATCTGGAATAAATGCAGGGGCTTGGTTGAAAGGTTGTAAATAGCATCCTGAATGTGTTGTTTGTCAAACAAGTAAACCACAGGATAACCAAGTAACCATCTGAAAGAAAATAAAGAGAGTTCCTTAGGCAACAGTTATGGCCAACAATCAAAGGAAATATAAGAAGAGAAAAAAGGAATTTTTCTTGAGCAAGATAATGACCTACACACAAAAGTAAGATTAATGTTGCGTATAAAGCATTAATATGACATGAAATTCCAAAACACAAGCATATAACTAATGGAGCATAATTCAGGAAGAACTAGATCTATATTAATATTCTTGATGATAAGCTTGAAGCATGCAATTCCCAAGTTTGATTATGGAGTACTAGAACCCTAATAATCGCATTGAGGTATCAATTTGAGGAACTTCAGTTGAAGTAGTCACCTAATCAATATGTGAAAGAAATGAAACTGCAGACTAATTCTCCAACGATTTAAACTATCTATGATTTATCCAGTAACTCATACTTCTACTAAAGTCCCTTCAGCTGCTACAAAGACAGAAATCACCATACAACATCAAAACTGTGTATTGAATGCATTAAGCTCCTTCAAGAAAGGGCCAAAAGAGGTGGGGAGTCTATGGAAGGATTAATAGTCATGGAAAATGACAAATTAGAAGCTTATACATGGTGAAACTTGAAGAGAAGCAGGACATTCAGAGAACTGCAACTGCAAGAGTGTGCTGTAGGAAAGCAAATGGGAAAATAAACCTGTAGCAGTACTTGTAACAAACATTTCAATCTTTAGGAGGCTTGTAAATAAAACAACTAAATTTAGCAGGAGTTTCAGGTGCGGAGACATGAAATATCATGTCAACAGCAATAAAAGACATCAAATTGAGGGTCAAACTGGTAGGTAGTTACCCATTGAGTGTGGGTATTGTGACCTGAGTTTCTTCAATCCAGCTGCTGAGATCAATAAATTCAGATGTTGAAGAAGAAATTATATCACCAGCTGAGAGCCCAATATCAGCATCTGATTGAGTTCCTTTGCATCCAGAGATATCATCAGAACAGAAGATAGTGGCAAATCTTTTCTGAATGGACAAAAGATGTATGGATGCTGAGTTTTTATCACTTTGCGCCATCATCTAAACTAGAACAAATAAGACTATTAGTACGATAAATTTAAAAATTAAGCATAAGAAGCATAAAAACATTAAAGAGATGCATCAGTGGGAGACAACCTTTGGAGGATCCTGTTCAAGGTCAATAAAAATCATTTCAGTTTCCATATCCAAGGTTGACCTTGCATATTTTGCAAGCGCCTGTGCATGAACCAAATAAATCATATCCTCCATAACCATGACTTTCAGAAGCCTGAAAACCTCCAATTCCTGAAGTTCAACAGGGGGAAGGGTCAGGAAAGATCAACAATGTTGTAGTAATGGGAAGGATGCAGAGTTAAGGATGAGCGACAAGTCTAACATTATGTGGTTTTTAAAAGTTGGTTGTTATATTACTCGAAAGTTATAGAGTTAAAAGATTAGACATAAGTTCAGCATGAAACAATTGATGAAGGAGACCGGAAAATACTCAAAAATAGCCACATATAGTCCCTCCAATATAAACCATACAAGGATTATGTTAGTGCAGAAGAAAGAAATTCTAAATCAGTATGAATGTTAGATACCAACTTTTTGGCACTGTTTGAGAAAAGAGCAAAGTCGTTCTTGCAGTTCAGGCATCTTCCCACCATAGTCTACCATTATAACTGGCCTCATCTCAGTGATCAAAGCTAAAACATCTGAAGAAAGAATGTCAATAATTTGTTGGTCAGAAACCATGAAACTTACTAGTTCTTGTCAGCAAATTTCAATTTACTAACTGTTTCTAGTTAAAGCATTTCAAACTTAGGAATCAAGTTCATAAATGGTTCCAACACACACTAACATTTCTAAGATAGCGTTTGATCCCCTTTAAGAAAACAAATCAAATGTGATTTTGACCAGAGGTGAGCTTCACTATATGCATCTCAAAATAGTCCATCGGCCATTAGTATATATGTCAAAAGTTATGCAAAATTTTAAGATCTAAGAATTAAACATGTTGAATTATAATGATTGCTCCTGTAAAATCCTTTTACCCTCAAAGACCAGTCATCTGAGACTAAACTTCAATTGAAATTCACATATGCCCTTCATAAATGCTATCAAAAGGATAAACTCACATAGCAAGACTAGGACATGGCAGAGTGTCATCCTGACATTCTAACTTTCAAACAGTAAAAAGTATTGAAATGATCAAATTATTCACCACTAAATTTCTCTAGGAGAAAAAGAAAAGCATGACAATCAAAACAGAAAAAGAATGTAATGATAATTGAAGATGAAAATATTGCCATTAAATCATTGAAAAAGAAGAACAAGTAGAAAACCTTGGAATTTGAAAAGGTTAAGTATTATCCATTACAAGAATTCAAGACAGCTCGTTTTTCTTTCCCCCTTTATTCCCCTTCTGGAGGGAATGATGCATCTTGATAACATGATAACAGACTTCATCAAATCAAATAATACTGGAAAGTGGAAATCATTTAATTCTATGAAATTGCACCGATCAATTTAAAATTTCATCTCATAAGAATTCATTAAAAGACTTAAAAACCTATTTTTCACAGGGAACAAACTCAACATGCAGTATAGCCCAATAATCATCTCAACATTCAAAGACACACCAACGAAGAACATCAACACAAAAAGGAAATCGAACTCCGAATTCTCATCATAGATTATTATACTTGGAAAAATTGAATGGTTTGATCGGGAGAAATATTCTATAGGAATAGCAGCTGTTAAAAAAGCAGCAGAAACCTGTCTCAAGTCGACGCTTCGAAGATGGCTTGAGCTTCCATTTGATATAGGAAAGAGAAGCCTCAAATACTTCTAATAACTCCTTCAATTCTCCAACCTCCATTGAAGAATTCTTCCAACCTGCTTGAGTTCTTAATTGTGCAAAACCTTCTGCTGGTTTTCTCGCGTCGTCTCTTCGCCTTTGCCTATGTATGTATTTATCATTATTTACCTAAATATATTTATTTTTTAAAATATAATTAAAGTGACTAAAATGCCTTTAAAATTTGTTAAACTTTAAAGGCTAAAATCAACAAATAAATAATAATAATAATTGGAAGGGTAAATCTAATAAAAAAAAGTTGGATGATAAAAAACAAAAATTAGGATCACCATTTTCTCAAACATGTTATTAAGTTGTGATAATTTTTAGGGGAATATTAGTAGATTTGGTCCATTTTTTTTTTTCGAGTGAAGTATATTTTATATTGTTAGAACTTATTCTTGGTCAAAGGTTGGATGGCCGAGTGGCATGTTGCCACCCCACCAACCGCCCCATTTGAGGTTCGACACCCAGCCCCCTCCCCCATATATCAAAAAAAAAAGAACTTATTCTTGAATAAAAGTGGAGCGCATAGTAAATTTCTCTTATAGTATTTCGCTTAATTTGGCCACATCATCATCACAAAAGCATGCATAGGTACTTCGGTACATTGTTATAATTATGACGTGACTACATCAAGTTTACTTTTACGCATAATGGATGAATTCGTACTTGATTTGTACCATAATGCTTGTCGAAAAAATTGTTGACTAATAGTGTCCTGCTAGAAGGTATGCCTACTAAGGGAATAGTATCAAGGTTGTTTGGCACAGCATCACTGGTTAGTTCTTAATTTCCACATTCCTATATAATATTAGTAAGATATACAAAACGGCAGAGGACATAAAGTGAAAGTTATTACTCTCAAACATACATTTATTCTCTCTTAAATCTTCTAACTACTTTATATTCGAGTATATTTTGAAATTCATCTAAATATCCTCTAAACTTTATCCTTAATTCTTGTTAACTTAAGCATCGAAAGATAGTGAATTTATGTCTAAGAATTATTCTTAAAAGAATTTAGGTCATAACACCCATTCACAAAGGAGAGCAAAAGTTTGATGGGAAACTTCCTAGTCAACACATTTTGCTTACATATAATTTAAGACATTTTTTTTTAAAACAAAATTTAGGTATATTTTTTGCTAATCATATTATTATATATATATATTTGTCAATAAGGTTTCTTCTATGTAAAAAATTATAAATAAATATATAAAATAAAATAAAAACAAAATTTTAAAACCAAATAAGTTAAAATTTTCCCTTTTCTTTTTATTTTATTTTAATAAGAGGTTTGTTAGAAAAGTAATTAGTGAATTTATTCTCAAATAAATTTATGTTTGTCAAGTTTAGTACTAAAATATTTTTTTAAACTTTTAAAGTTTCAAACTTTTTTACATAAAACAACTAAGGTCCTTTTTCACAAATTTCATCAAAATTTTTTAAAATTTAACAATTTGTGTGATTTTAGTCGATTAAATAAATGATAATTAAATCACTTTACATGAAATATTTACAAAATTAGAGTCAAAAGAATTACAACACTCATTCACAAAATATTTTTGAATGGTAAAACAATATATATAAAAATATATTTAATGTAAAATGACTTGATTACCTTTTCATTTTATTCAATAAACCACACAAACTGTTAAATTTTAAAAAAAAAATGATGAAATTTGGAAAAAGTACTTAAGTTTTCTTAGATAAAAAAATTTGGAACTTTAAAAGTAAAAAAATAATAATTTAAAATTGAATTTACCAAACATAAATTTATTTGAAACCAAATTCACCAATTACTCTTTATTAAAATATTAATGGATCTTATCTCTGGTAATGCAAGGATTTCTTGATTTGTGGGTTCTGAAAATATGTTCCAGCTCATATCCAATGTTTTGAGACTTTGAAGCCTTTGTGATGGATAAAAATATTTGGAGAAAAGCAAAAAAAAAAAAAAAAAAAATAGTAATTTAGTTGGTATAACTCTGGTTATGTAGGTGTTTCTATCTAATATGTTAAATAAGAAGTCTGAATTTGACTTACATATTACAGATGATTTTATATATTTAATTTTGTGTTGTAATGTTCGAAGTTTTGTTCCATTAATCTTTTTCATAAAAATAATAAAGATGTCGGATTACTAAAAATGGATAAAATATTTGAAGAAATCAGGTTTTAACTAGTAAAAGAATCAGTCTCCTTAATATAGAGATTTTTGCAAGAATAGATCCTAGATTTGTAATAGAGTGGGTTTAGATTTGGGGTGTCTTAAATGAGTCTCAAACTGTCCTAGATGAGGGCACCTTTAAACTAAATTCACATCTAAACTAATCATCGTTTGAGACGGATTGATCACTTTCGGGAGGAAGCTTTGACCCCAAATTTTAAACAGCTGCATGAGTAATTGTTTAAACCTCCAACATCACTTAAGATAGGAGAGCTTCTTACCAACTCACTTACGCATTGGGGTTGAGTGAATTTAGATTTATTCTCTTAACAATGTGGTTTTCTTTTCCCTCTTTGGATGGGTCAAGAACCTCCACCATTTTCAGCATTAGGAAAACAAATCAAAAGACGTAGGTAAATTGGTAAGGAACCCTCTCGGCATAAGTGAAATCAATGGTTCAAATTCTGAGTTATGTATGTAACTATTTAAAATTAGAGGTGTCTCTAAGAAGAAAAAAAAAAAAATATCCCTTGAAAGGAGACATGCAAAATGGATTTCATATATAAATTACAAACAATATATGAGCAAAAATTCACCATGAGAAGCTAGCTGGTAGAATAAATCCTAAACCAGTGTATAAATGCACAAGAAAGACTGGTTTCACAACATACAATACAAAGCTCTATCGGCAAAGGACATTTACACATTTACATAGACAAAACATATCCATGTAAAGTTACAAATGTTTTTCCAGGCCAAGAAAGACAGACAAAACATATTCATCCATCCCAGTTCAACCAAGATCTGGAACTGTGAAAAACTCTTCCTCATCGTCAGGCATTTCGATTCTTGGCTTCTTGTTGTGAGGCATTGAGAATTTAGGTACCTTGTATGAGGTGGTAGTACTCGTAGACTGTGGTGCCGGTAGCTGAGGCACTTCTGCTGCTGATAATGCTTCTGGAGACACATGTTCGCCAAATAGGCCGATGTCTGATAGCCACTCAAATTCACTGAATTCAAGTTGCTCCTTCTGTATAACAAGCATGACACCAGATAAGTATCGAAAATGTGCCAAATGATTTAGTAACAAACAGAAAAGCAAGGGAATGATTAAGACTACCCTGATGCATGCTCACACGCTCCTTAAGAAGGACAATTTAACACTGTTAATATAGTATGAGAGCAAGAAGTCTTGAACTCGATTCTTGTATTCGTGATCTTATTTACTTCAATTTTCCACGTTCTATGCAACACTAAGCCTCTGCACTACATGCTTTAAACTTGTGAAACGAAAAAAGTATATGTTCGATAGTTAAGGAAGGTATTTGGGAATTCAGGAAATGAAATTTAAAAATGCCAAAACCATCTACATGTATTTGCTCATAGTATCAAGGCGAGAGATTTTGATTTCAAATCCCTGCTATTGCTCCTATTTGTTGATTATTGTACACGTCAGATGAGTATTAAGAGGATAAATTTAATCCCTCAGTATTAGCTTAAACTGCTCTAAGCTTAGATTTAGTAGCAATTTAACACGATTTAACAGGATTTAACATTTGTTAGGTACGAAGAGAAAGAAAACTCTACTGATCCAAATCGTGACAAACATAGATGAGTCAGTATTCTTACCTTGTCTGATGATTCATAATCCGGAAACTGCAGCAAGTCATCCACAGCCCAAGATGGTGATGTACTAGACAGTTGCTGTGTAGGTGTTTTAATGGGAATCTGCTGTGAATCTTGTTTTGGTGGTGGCTGTGGTTCTATGTTGTTGCCACACATTGTCTCTTTGTTACAACTAGAACTCAGGGCTACTCTAATCCCAGTTGCTAGAAATCTTTGATGGTTTGCAGCAAGAGTACTGGCTGAATGAATCGCCTCGTCGCAGTCCCGACAAAATAGAGCTCTGTCTTCAACACAGAAAATGAAAGCAGCCTTTTCCTACATATAAGAACATAAGAAGGATTAAAAAAATAATTGAGAAAGAATGTGAAGGATATGCAAAGAGAAGATAAAACAATCTATTCTTCATAATGGTTAAGTAGAATGCCAATTAGTTACCACTCTCCCAAGACATCATACAGGTTATTGAGAAGATATATAACATATATACATATATAAACCAATCCTGCAGATAATTAGTAGCAGGCTCATCTATGAACAGTTGTGGGTTCGAGTCACATCTATTCGTGATTTAAAAAAATGACTTTTACCTTATTAAAACTAAAAAAATTAGTTTGGATTAATAAAATGTAATGTTTTCACCAAGCTTTTCAACATACAACCAAGAACATCCTATCAACACAATACTTCCTGAGTTACAGTAGCACAACTACAGTTTAGGTGAAGAGTCTTCGTCACGATCTGGGCCCGGAAGCCCGGCACCATGACTATGGACCAAAAGAGGCTCCCACTGTCAACTAATTAGGGTATTACAGCCTTAATGTAACAGTACTAACAGGAATATGTTGGAAATCATATTGAGAACCAAAGGAAAAAATACAACTTGAGGGATTAGTCCATTCAAGATCTAACAGTAGTCTGAAAGTGAAAAAACTATATTCTCCATACCTCAAAATTACTATTAAACATGAAAGGAATAGCTAAAACACAAAATTCAACTGTATTATTCAAAGGAATACAGATCAGATTTGGAATTTGAACACAAAACAGAAACCAGAAAGTAAGAATTCCAATTTCTTATAAAATCAAATTCAATTAACCCAAGCAAATCAAGAAAAGAATTGGTTGTTTTCTATTCTATTAGACTATTACCTGGCAGATGTCACAGGGAGGAAGCTTATTAGAAAGACATTGAAGAAGTAACCTTTGGTGCTTGCTTGCTAACTTATTAGCTGCATGAACTTCAATATCACAATTTGTACAAAGGGCTGCTTCATCAGCACAACAAATTACAGTTGCTTGAGCTTTCTCACACACATCACACTGGATCTTCATCTTCTTCTTTTAACTTCCCACTAATTTCTTGACTTCTTCTCTCTACTGCTATTATACAAACAAAAAAAAAAAAAAAAATTCCACTCACTTCAAGACATCAAAACTGCAACAATCCACAAGAACAGTCCTGTCAATGGCAGAAAAAGGGTTCTAGTCAAGATTCATTTTTGACTCAGAAAAAAATTAATAAAAAACTCAAAAAAGAGTATTCTTTATATATATATATATATATATCATGATAGCAAGAAAGAAGACACATACCAGAAGACAAAGAGAAATTCAAATTCCCAAAAGAAAAGGGGGGGATGAACAATTTTAACAAACAAAATCTAACTTTTTTGAGATAATCATCATCAGCATATGACTAATTAGTGGACAAGAAAGCTTAGCAAGGAAGAACCAAAATTTTAAAAAAAAATTGAAAAGAAATTTAAGAAACAAAGAAGAGGGGGTTTTATGAGTGAAGAAAGAATATGTGAATGAACAGAGAAAAGAGTGATTGGCGGAGAATACAGACTTGAGTGAGAGAAGATAAGAATTTGGATTTGCGAATCAAATGGTCGAACATAGTTCAGGCAGCACAGCAATGTGGGGGTACAGCTATTACCTAACCCATCTGTGGCGGTAAAGTTGTGTAGTAGCATTTGTGGTCCTAAGAATTTGTCTTTTTTTTTTTATTTATATATATATATTTCGTGTATTTATTCTTTTTTTTTTTTTTGTAAGCAAGTGTATTGATTCTATTCTATTACTATTTATATAAGAAAACGACATTTGATTGCTTTTACGTATACCAATTGAATACTCCCTCTTTTTTATTATGAGTATGGGTGACAACCGTTGGATAAAATTTAATATATATATACTTATGAATTTGAAATTTCATTAAATTAGTGAATGTTTAATTAATAGTCGTTATTATCCTTTAATCTTGAGATAATTATGTAATCGATGAAATGTGATACATGTCACCTGAAATTTATTTCTAAAGTACTTTGTGCATTTAATTATAAGTGACAAGTTACACTCTTTGATATTTATATCCTCCCCTCTTTCTTCTCTATAAATAGAGGGTTTATTATCTTTTGTAAATACACCAACATCATCCTAAAAAGAAGTATAATAATATTCTTTTTACATCTCTCTTTTATATAATTTCATAATATATATATTATATATATATATATATTAATTAAATATTTTTAGTTAGATCTATAAATATTGTGATACTCATTCCATATAAAAAGTTATAACAAATGAATTTAGGTATTCATAATTAATTTGAAATATCTCTTTACTAAATGACTGAAAATCACTAGTTTTGATATTTTAGATGAGAAATAATCAAAGTAAGAGTATAAGCAAAGTGAAATTTCAGTTATTAACTATTTTTACTTGAGACCTTCTTCCCTCAAAAGAACCAAAATCAGTAAACATAATTTATTTAAAATATTCAAAATATTATAAACTAAAAATATTTCACTATTTTTTAATTTTTATTATTTTAATTATGTTTTTGGGGTGAATGACGCTCTTGAAATTTAAAGCAAAACTTCATTCTGCAAGAACCAACCTATTCGATTACTTTGGAAATTTTTTAAAACTTTTAAGATAAAAATATAATTTTTATAAAATTTTAGGGTTAAAATATAATTAATTTAATATAATCTTTGACTTTTCAAATGGATAGTAAATGACTTTGATTTATATCCATCACAATTAATTAAATATAAGTAGATGGATATCTAGAAAATTGGCACAATTAGTCTCCAGTTTTTTTTTTTTTTTTTTTTTTTTTTTTTTGGTGTTTATAAGTGTGAGCGCTAATGGTGAGACTACTACATTCTTGACAATTGGTTTTCTGATTGATTGAAGAATTTAGTTTGTTTTATTTATTATTGGACAAATTCACAAGTTTTATATCAAATTATTTATAATGTGTAAGTTTATAATATATATATATATATATATATATATATATTAATTTTTTCTAAATATTTTACCCAATATAACGTGTTTATCCTACTCATTTTTCTTACCAAATTACGAGGTATGATAAGTAATTAGTTATATTATACGATGTACTAATTTTAACCCTCATTTATTGAATACAAAATGAAAAATCGACGTTGACTTACATTTAACCATTACAAGATGAATAAAAAAAAAGTCTTAATGCATTAGACTAAAAATAGCTTAGACACCTAATTTTTTTATAAAAAAATAGCACATAAAAAGTCTCCACGTTCTTTCACATAAAATAATACTTGTATATTTCTTTTGTTGTACCAAAACATATAAACAAACTCCATATATATATATATATATATATATATATATATATAAGGATAAAATATGTGTAATCTATATACACATATACATACAAATATAAATGTATACATAAGTCTTCATTATTCTTAAGAAGTTACAAAACTAATCAATGAACGTTATAATGAGGTAGTGGAAGCTTAAAAGTTACACTACAATAAATTCAAGTTGTATCAACATTTTGTTTGCAACACTTTTAATTAAGTAATGTCAAATCACACTAGTAGAAATACTTCAACTAATATGTATCTAAATATAAATACTAATACATGATGTAGTTATACTTTTAGTAACTATTGCTTAGATATATTGATAATTTAATTTTTTTAACAACATATAACATAAATGTTAATATATCATAAAAGTTTTTTATAACAATCCTAATTACACTTTTCATAACTATTTCTAAATATAATATTGAAACACTTTTTATAACTATTTTAATATATATTTATTTAAAGTATTTTTTTTTAATAAAAGAAAATCATCATTTAATAAATTTTAATAAAATAAAATTAAACAAAATTAAAAAAGAAAAGAAAAAAAGAAAAGGGCGTGCGTGAGAAATTCAAAAGAAAAGCGCCACCATCGGACGACAAGGAGGAACTTCCTCCTCCGCCACCTCAAGAGAAAAAGGATCAGGTATACTTATTATCCTCTTCTGTTCATTACCATGCATTACTTTTTCTTTTTCTTCCATGATTTTGTAATGTATATCACATAATGGAGGTGTGTTTTTTTTTCTATTATTCCTGCCATGAATGCTACCTTAGAAAAATCCCATGATTGCTGAAGAATTGAGTGGATTAGCTGTTGTTTTTTATTAGATGAGGGTAATGTAGTTAGAATTTTGACTTAATTATAAACAGCAGAGGAGACATGGGTGGGTCGGAGGCTGTGATTACTGGTTTTGCTTTGTTGGTAGGCTTTGTGCTCACAAAGTGTTTGATATTTGTTGCATGTGTGTTCGTTGTCTGCCTTGTTTGCTCGATATTGATGTTTTGTTTCTTCTCATTGTTTGCTTGATTCTAGTAGCTTCGTGGGTGGTGATTAACTGTCTCATTTTCTGGAGATTTTGTTGTGGTTTAGAGCTGTTTTTTTGTGGCCTGAAATTTACTCTGTTTTACATTGTTTATGTATGTTTTTGTTTTTTGCTGCCCTTGGCGACCTTTTGTGGGATTTTTTTCACGCCCAAACTGCTCAGTTTTCTTGGACAATTATATCTTATATCTTTCTAATTATAACCTATTTCTTATGCTTTGTGTCTATAGTTATCTTCATATGTAAAGATTCCTAACAAGAATTCTCAAACAGATTTTATAGGTTAGCTGACCCTAACAATGAGATTCTGAAGAAGGGCCATGAAGTTTTTCTAACTGGATGCCGCCTTCAAACTGCCAGTGGTTGTCCAGCTGAGGCACGACTTCTACCAACTGAGTATTTTGTTGTATTGCTAGATGAGGTATCATCTTTTTCTGCTTCTTGCTTCAAGCTGACTATTCATGATTTTTGCCTTACATAATGGGGTGCAGAATATGCCACAGTAAATGAACAACTCCAGTCTAAAAGCCATCCAAGCTCAATTATACTGAAGCATAACTTATAGGTCAAGAAAGAAATTTAAAGTCGAAACCTGTTTTCTTTTTTAGTGTGGAATAGAAGTACACGAGTCAATGGTGAGTGGAGAAAGCTTTAGAGCAAGTCCTTTATGAACTAAAAGGCTCACAAAATCCCTAAATTTTGACAATTTGAAAAGAAAAGTTATCATATGGTGGAACAGTAGTCTTCTAATGAAGCCTTTCTAGCACACTCCTAACATCCTCACTATTCAAAAAATAGAGAATATTGTGAACTTAACTCATTCAAACTAATATCTTGTTTCTTTGATGTAGGACCAAGATGACGATGCAATGCTACTTGGTGCACAATTTTGTTCAGATTCATTCTCTTCAATTTCTCTTGATGCAGTGGAGGAAGGAGTCTCTTATTCATTGTTTGCAAGGTGAAGTATCTTAATCTCTTGTATTTTTGTTATTCGACTTATGGGCTGATATGATTTTGAGATACTCTGTGATTAAAAACAGTGTTATGTGTCATCTTATGATGCATTTTCTGTGTGCTAGACTATAATTTACATTTGTATAATTGTTCTCATTACTATCTAGTTTCCCATTACATTAAGATCTGTTTTGTGGAAAATACCTTGAGTTGTTCCTAGTAATCATCAAAATCATAGTTTTGCCACATTTTATGAATAGTCCTTGTTTTATGAGCAGGATTGAATCTATCGGACCCCTGGAAATTTAGGGGAGTTATGGTACACAGAAAGCATATTACTCTCATAGATAATGATGGCTTCAAGTTAACATTTCTTTTGTGGGGTGAGTAGGTTCTCCTGACCAATCTGTTAAGGTACAATTTGATGTTAATTCTTGTTAACATGAGATATCTCAAGATTTTATTATTATTATTTTTTTTCCCAAATTATGCACAAGGCAAATGATGAATATGGAAACACTTAACTTATAAAAGTGCCTGTATTTTCAATTTCTATTTCCAGCTTGAGTTTAATAGAAATACAAATAATAGTAGAATTTATAGCTCCAAAGTCACTCGACTACCACATGTACATGGCAGTATGGCAGTCTGATGTGAAAGATGACATGTTAGATGAGCTGGGCCGATCCCAGTAAATTGGCTCTAACATGTGATTTGAAAAGGTACTGTACACGACTACAAAATAATAAAGAATGCCCACTTTCCAAATGTATCTTTGCTATTGGCCAAACTCCTCACATAAATCTGGTAACATGCAAAACACACTAAGCAATTCATATTCTCCTTCTCGCGCATAAGTTTGAGTTGAGAGCATATTCTGCACTCCCATGACATTTAAGAGAACCTTCAAGAGTTATTCTCTTGATTCCTTGTATGCTAAGGAGAATTTTAGAAACATTTACTAACTTAATCATTAGAGGGCTAAACACGAGAACACCACTCCCAACACATACCTTTTTGCAGGTTATTTGGCAACCCATTGAAGCCTACACTGAACCTACATGGCACACTCATAAAACTGTCAATGATCAATTTCCACTTGGTCTATTTATGTGATACTTTGTCCCACATCGAAATGAGAAGTGAATGTGTAATGATATATAAGAATGAATTTAAGTACTCATAATTAACTTGATGTATCCTTTTAAGACAATACCAAGTAGTTGCGTGTGAGTGTGCCAAACAAACTTATAATTTCCTAATGATTAGAAAATTGTTGTTAATTAGGAGAAGAAAAATCATTGGCATGAGGATTAATGAGTGAAAGAATTTTTAAATTTCAGTGCTTTCAAACTAAGGTAAGAGGTTTGACCTTATTCTTCCACCTTGAATTAAAATGTTTTAGATAATTAGAGTTTTCATTTTTAGGTCTATCAACTGAGTTACACTTTGATTAAGTTTTTAACCACTTGTTTTCTTAAAGTTAATTATTATTATTATAATAATAATAATTATTATTATAATAATAATTATTATTGTTTATTAAATTTATGTTTTCTACCTAAAAGTTATTTTATTTTAATTTGGTTTTATGAGGTTACAGTTTTCTAAAAGTCAACTTATTGTATTTTTTATTATCTTTGAATATATTTTATTTATAAATATTATTAGTAGTGTTATTAAATTATTACTTTAATGATGTTACAGTTTGCTTAGAAATTATTAATTTCTAATTTTATTTTTTTGATTTAGTTTTTTTATTATTATTTTTATTTCAATTTATTTTGGAAGATGACTTGTTTGGTTAAGTATTTGTAAAATCTTATATAAGTAAAATTTTGGCTCAAGTTAATTAGGAATTAGTTAGAGAAACATTTTCCAAACTTATAAGTTCTAAATCCATTAATAATGGTGAAAAAACACCACTGTTATTAGAGATTTTTGTCCTTTTGTTGTGTTTTGAAAGTATATCTTGAGAATTTTTGATTTCTCATTTTAAAAGTTAAATAATTGTGAAATAATTTTATCTGTTAAAGTTTTGAAAGTTTTGTGATATCGTTTATAATTTTTGAATATGTTCTTAAATGTTCAAATTTTTTTGAAGAGGGTCGAACTACTTACTTGGTTTTTTAGTTTAAATTATAGTTAGTAAGTTAAGGTTATGGGTTTTGGGTATTTGATGTATTGTAATTAGAATGATAATGATTATAAGATATATTATTCTTGAGAATTGATTTTGAGTTGTGACAAAAGCGTTCATGCATCGAAAAATCATAAATTTATATATATAACATTGTAAATATTACACGAAACTCAAAACAAATGGTCTCAGAAAGGGCACAATTGTTTATATGTTTTTTATCAAAATGCCAAAAAAAAAAAAAGCAAAGGAACAAAAAATGGTCCTTTTGTTCATCTCACTTGCCATTTTGCTACTACATGACCTTGTGAAATCTGGAACTGATCAGTCATGCCAAGATGTGCCATTAGTAGCCAAACATGAGTGATGAATTGTCCACCTTCTCTAAGCTGTTCAGCATGGTCATTCCATCTGCACTCTGCTGCAGCATATGACAGTAAATCCACCCAAACTCGAAATATCGTCTCCCATTTCGATGATCCCAAATTTTGCAATGCTTGTGCAAGTCTGCATCCATCAAATAGTACTGTCTTACTTCTGTCTCCTTTCACTTCTGATGGCCGAACATGAGTGTCCACATTTAGTAGCCTTATACTTGCTTCTTTCCTGCCTTCTGAAGATATTGAGATTGACTTATGTTCTTCAATGAATTCATAGATTTCAGCTAATGTGTCTTGATATCTTGTTTGTCCTAATCCACTTGGAAGCATGAAAGGACAGCATACCAACAAATACAACATGTATTCAGACAGCCATTTACTAATTTCGGATTTGAACATCATCATCATCATTTCTTGTTCTGATGATGTTGTTGTTCTTGAATCTCTATTCACCTTATAATTGTATATCCATTGTCTAAGCTCGTGTTTGGATTGTTTATCTAACTTGGATTTTTCAGGGAAATCTTTGTAATAACAGAGTTCTGTTGCAATGTGCCAGATTAATAGACTTTGATCAAACTCTACTTCCTCATTATCCATAAAACAGTTTAATTCTTTGAGGACTAACTGATCACCTCTGTAGCTATAGAAATTCTGTACATCTTGTTCTGTACCTGAGTTGTGTAGTTCTAGTCTTTCTTCAAGCTGCCAAAACACCAATGCTTTTAGGCCATTCGGGACATTAACATTGTAACTATATCGATACTTTTCAAGAAGTTCATGAATCCCACAAAGTTTCTGCAATTTATAGCACTTTGGTGGCTTCTCATTAAGAGAGACACTGAAGAAGTTGTATTGCCCCATTGTATTTGACCATCTCTTCTTTGCAGGTACTGCATGGAAGATTCTGAAGAATGATCCTATTTTATAAACAAATCTCGGAAACCAGGGCGCTCGAGGCTCGTGTGACTCTTGCAATTCAGTAAAGGAAGGTAAAGAAAAGCTACCACCAGCACCAGGGAAAGATTGTTGCATTATCTGGACGAGAATTGAAAGAAGTATAAATTTGACATATCTAAAGAAAGGAATTCTCTTACTGTCAAGAAGCAATACCATCATCCTGTCTGATGAAGCTGCTATCAAGATTGCATATATCTCTAAGAAAACTGCTCCACCGGACAAAAAGTATGTGATGATAATCTCAGGAGTGGGATATTGGTGCTTATTTATGATCAAGAAAGCTACAAGGATGGACACGATGGATGATAAACTAAGAATACGAAGGCAGAATCCAACAGAAGTATAAATCAATGGTACTTTTGTATAGAAAAGGTCGTAGATTAGGCCAAGTTCAACCTCAATTATGGCAAAAGCTTTATCCCAAGACATATCATCTTTTGTGAAAAATGTTTGGCTGTCCTCTTTGTCCTGAAAACTAAGGATGAGATCTGCAAATAGCTTCTTGAATGTCTTGAAGAAGTAGAAAGCATCGTTTAAGGTCTCAGCCTCGGGAATAATTTGGGTATCTGCAGTTGGAGGAGGATGAGCTGCTTGAGGTGTATCTACTGCTTTTCCTAAAAAAATTCGATAGCCTTCTGCTTTCCTAGCAACATATTCACTCATGAATTTAGCATAGTTAGGACCAGGATCAGGAGCTGAAGTCATAGACTTTCGAAAACGACCCCTGCTAGCTGAGTAAAGAGCCCAAGTCCTCTCACCATACTTGATAAGACCAGGTAAGAACATCAAGAGTGCAAGAATATTGACTGATTTTCCAGCCCAAGAACTGACAAAGACATAAACAGCAACAGCAGTCTGCACAAGTAAACCAAGTGCATGCCTTAGCCAGAGTTCATTGTCAGCCATTGCATAGGCAGTGATAGTATCAGGTCCACCAAGATGTAGAAGAAGAAAAGGAGCCCAGAGTGCCATAATACTGAACTTTGATTCATTTTCTTTGAGAATTTGTCTTCTAGAAAGAGTACCAAGTGCAACAGTTGCTACCCAATCTGCAGATTGATAAGCGAACCAAACAACAAATTTAAGGAAAGAATGAGTAATATATTTCCTTCTGTTTCCTGTAATGACAAGAACAATCTGCAGGAACAAACTCAATAGAACTAATAAACGAATCTCGTTATCGTTCCAAGCTTTTACAACTTTATCAGGGAACTTTTCACCCAATATTCTCCACATTTTCTGTAAAAGTAGAATCTGCTGCTTCTCTATTTTGAAAATTTTCAGATTTAGTTTGCAGCTTCAAATGCTACTACAGAAACATACAATAATGCAAGGAAGAAAATAATAAAGAAAGAACTTGACTTAAAATTTGTCACTTTTATATAGAATAATATTTTCCTTTATGCAAATTGGATTATTTTTTTGTTGGTGAAAAGTATGTGCCAACTCATTTTGCTTTTGTATTCTTTTTCCAGTTGACCGAAAAAAAGACTTTGGTAATGAACTTGTCTGTATCTTATTATCTGTTTCTTTCTTCTTTCAATCCTAAAGTTTCCTTCATTTTTTGTTGCAGATCAAAAATCCAAAATCATGGCTGTAGAATCAATTGTTTCTTCCCTAATAAGCAATTTGTCTAGCTTGGCTTTGGAAGAAGCTAACCGGATAACTTATCTTGAAGAGCATATTGAATCATTGGAAAAGGAACTGCTGCTGATGGACCCTTTAATGGATTCTATTCAGAACATGGGACAGCATGACCAAATTGCTGCACAATGGCTGCATGAAGCTCATTTAGTTTTTGTTAGTGCAGAAGATGTAACATCACAGTATACGCGTCGTTTGGCAAAGAAGAAATGGGTAGAGATACTCCAATTTCCTAACTTGTTAGAGAGGCATGAACTTGCCTTGGATCTTGAAAGAGTTACTCTCGATATTCATGTTTGTTCACAAAAGGGAATAAAAATTCTGAATGATAGGAACTTGAATCTGCCATTTTCTTCAGGTCAACAGGCTACTGCTGAAGGTAATAATATTGTTTCTAACTCCTCCGCCTTGAACAAGCTAAATGAATTCCTTACTGACAATAGAAATCATCTTCCTGATGCTCTACTGGAGTGTCTTGTATCAGTAAGAGATAAAATGGCTCCATTTGACAAGTTTCTACAACAAGTAGTAGAAGAAGCAGAAGCAGGGCTTGATGAAAGGCAAAAGCTATGGTTGAAAGAAATCAAAGATGTCTTTCAGCTTCTTGAACAGTCTCTTTTGACCTTCCAGGAAAAGGAAAAAGAAGAATCCTTTAGTATTTTAATGCGTATGCTTCAAATACTCAGGAAATATGAGGAAGATCTCAAGGAGAAATTCATGGAAATTGAGAACAGAATTGACAGAATCACTAGCAGATATGATTTATATGCAATAGGGGAGTTTAAGGCCAAAAATGGCTCAAGTTCAAGGGCTATTGTGCCACAACAAGCGATCAGGAGGAGCCTTAAAAATGAAGAGTCTGTCCAAACAATTTCAATAATATTACTAGCTCCACTTCGTGAAGCTTTTGAGAAAATTTTGAAGGATTTGTTCACGCCATTTTGGGTACTTTTTGATAATAATCCTTCAATATCATCTTTATTGGAGATAGACTTGAAACTAGTGAAGGCTCTAATTGAAGATGCTTCAAAAATGGGAGATTCTGATAAACGACTCAAAGTCTGGCTAGAGCAAGTAATAGAAATTTACCATGAAATGAATAATCTTGATTCTAATGTTAAAAAAACAATTCAAAGAAAATGGGGTCTTGGCAAAATGGTTGATCTGCACAAGATTTCACAAGATTCAAACGAAATAGAGAAGAAGATAGAAGATGCTCTGGTAAGAAAGACGAGGTATGACATCGAGAGCTTTGTAGCAAGAAATGGGAATGGAGTAGTAGAACAACAGGTTCATGGCGTGATACAAGTTGGTGGTTCTTCTGCACAATCCGCCATGCCAAATGATAAAAAAAAACTGGAAGGACAGGTTCAGCTCATGAAAGAATTGCAGCTAATTGATGCTTTGCTCGAGGATGTTAGCACGATGGATAAACTAGATGTAAGACTTAAAGTCTGGCTACAGGAGATTCTTGGTGTTGCTCAAGAGGCCAGGGAAATTGTAGAACAAGATTTTCGAGGAATTTTCAGAAGGTTAGCTTCAATATGTATATATATATCTATCTGCAATTTATCTTTTGTTTGAACTGAGTTTTCTTTTATTCTTGCATAAATTAATTGCATGATGAACTCATGAAAATGAACTACTACTACTAACCTGGTTTTTCCTTCTTTCTTTCTTCTCCCAATTCATTATAGTTTCAATTTTTCCAAAAAGATGAACAAGATCAGAAAGAGGATA
Organism: Cynanchum wilfordii; assembly: GCA_025388415.1. NCBI lineage: Eukaryota > Viridiplantae > Streptophyta > Magnoliopsida > Gentianales > Apocynaceae > Cynanchum > Cynanchum wilfordii. The sequence goes on along the minus strand of JAHSUH010000281.1, from coordinate 366,239 downwards.
GATGACATCAGCGAATGGAAAACGAACTACAGCATACATGGAATTAGAGAAAGAAATGGACAGAGCAGAATCAGTTATAACCTGGAAGCTGCAGAAGCATATCCTTCCGGACATGTTGCAGCTGAATTTGAATCCCTGAGAAGAGAGGTGAAGCTAATGAAAGCTTTAGAAACTGACATCCAAGAAATGGTTGGGTTAGATGGGAGACTGAAGGCCTGGATGGAGCAAATGCACAGTGTCATTGCAGACGTTGACAAGTTTATTCACGAGCTTGATGAAATTACAAGGATGAGAGGGACACATATGGCATGTTGTATTTCGATTCAAGAAATTACCACTCTCCAGAGACATTGGCGTAGCGCTCTACTTTTCAAGGAAAAGATACAAGAGCTTCACAAGCAAAGAATAAGATATGGGATTGAAAGTATAAACACAAGCAGCACAAATGTAGTAGAAGAACCTCCTCAAGCTAACCTTATTTCAGGGCCTGCAGAATCTGAAACAACATCAACAATGCCTGAATCCATTACCAGTACTATGAACCATGAAAATGTTTTCCCATACTTGTGGCGTTGTCTGTTTCACTTTTTACTTTTCCCAGATGGAAAGGAAATTCCAGCAAGAAGGTTGATTGCAGTGTGGATTGCTGAAGGAATAGTTAGTCCAAAGAGAGGTGAAAACAAACCGGCTGAACATTTCTGTCAGTTACGTCTGTCTGAGCTTATTGAACGAGGGATGATAGAAGCTACAAGTTGGAAAATCAATGGAAAAGTTAGGACTTACAAGCTCTGTGATGACATGAGGGAGACATTGTCCGAAAGGGCCAAAGCAGCCAATTTTTTTAAGTATGCCACAGAAAATACGACATTTAGATTTGCTCATCATGCTGCTGATGGAAATAATCACATTGATGGCAGTAGACCATGTTCTTCTTCTGTGCTGAAATCACATTATAAGAAGGTAATTTCTTTCTTTTCATTTGATACAACTGAAGGAAGGAAACATGGAGAAAACATAGGGAATTTTCTTCACAGATGCATTGCCAACGGATGCTTCAAATCAGTGCGGGTACTTGATCTTGAACGAGTTTTTAAACCAAAATTGCCATCTACTATTGGTGCACTAACTGGATTGAGGTACCTTGGCTTAAGGTGGACTTACCTAGAGTCCCTTCCAGATAATGTAAGCAAGTTACTGAATCTTCTAGTTCTTGATGTTAAGCGTACGTATATCAGCACTCTTCCAAAATCGATATGGAGTATGCAGTATTTACGCCATCTTTACCTCAGTGAGACTTACAGGACCAGATTTGTCAGTCAGCCAAGGAAGAATAATAATAAGTCCTTAAACGACCTGTTGACATTGTGGGGTGCTTTCATAGATGAAGATAGTCCAGTAGTAAATGGACTTGATACAATTCACAATCTAAGGAAACTGGGATTGACATGTAGATCAATGTCATCATCACCATTATCAAAAGAGAAAATGAAATCAAGATTGGAGGAAGTTGGTGATTGGATAACAAAGCTGGAAAATCTTGAAGATTTGAGGCTTAAATCATTTGATGATCTTGATAGGCCTTCTGATCTTCATTTGAAACCATTCTCAGGACATACAAATCTTTCTACTGTCTATTTGGTTGGACGATTGAGGTATCCGACCATCGTTTCTGGAACTGGATTTCCAGTGAGCATAACTGGCATAACTTTGTCAAATTCAGAACTTGATTTTGATCCAATGGCTGCATTACAGAGCCTCCCAAATCTGAAATTTCTTCGGTTGCTGGCTAAATCCACTAAATGTAGGAAAATGGAGTGCTGCAGTACTCAGCAGGTGAGATTTCCATTTCCAAAGCTTCAAGTTCTAAAAATTTGGAGCTTAGAGCATTTTGATGAATGGAAATTGGGAGAAGGAGCACTGCCTAATCTCAAGGACTTGGAAATCAGAAACTGCCATAAATTGGAAACCATTCCATATGAAATTAAAAACTTACAGGCCCTCAGTAAGTTCTGGTTGTCACACAAATTTGAAGAAGAGATTAAGACAAATCATTTCACTTTGTGGAATGAAAAAAGGCATCTGTTTGAATTTTCTGAAGAATGAGGTATGTTTCCTTTCTTTTCCCACTCACAAGTTCAATTATTAAATCGAGATAAACGGTCATCTCGTTTTAATTATTATATAGTCTAAGTTTGACTCTAAAATACACAAACTAAATTTGATGAATTATTAACCGAACAAGAATTATATACAAATATGATATGATGTAGAAGAATGAATCTTTAACAATTTATGCAACAATTTGTTTCCAACTATTCATTTCTGAGCTTTGTGCATCATTTTTCTTTGCAGCAAGAAACTTGGGGGAAAAAGATCAATTGGAATGTTCTGAAGATTGAGTTGGAATCTTTTTCTTTATTGTGTGTCAAAAAAATTGCATTTTTTTCTCTATTCCTTTAGCTTCCTTCACTTCTTAGATTTATCCGGATTGAGTTACTCGGAAAAGGTTTTATTTTGATTTTTTACCCGATGCTTATAATATGTATCAAATTCGTAATCTATTACTTTCTTCCTTTGTTGACTTGATTGTCAGAAGGCAATATCGGAGTGAAGGAATTCAACTTGTTTTTCCGTTGTGTTTGATACTTAATTGTGGAAATTTGTCAAATATGTTTGTTAAAAAGATGTTGTAAACATACTTTAATCTATTTTGTGTATTTCTAAAATTTTTATTGTTGAATTACTCCCTTCTTCTACTTTTTGTTTTTTTTTTTATAACAAATAAGAAAATACAAAAATTATTGTATCTTTTAATTAAAAATACTAAAATATTCTCTTGACTTACTTTATTCAATAAGAATAAGAATAATTAATGAATATAAATCGTAAAATAATAATTATAAAAATATGATTTAAAAAATATTAATAAATGCATTTTAGTTTTTGAACATTACAAGTTAAAAAATTTAACTTTTTTTTTTTTTTTTGGTAAATTTAACTTATTCCCGCTATAACAAATAAATATATATATATACTAGTATGTACATCCCGCCCCCAGGTGCGGGATGCATATATTATATATATTTTAATTTATTTTTAATTTATGAAACTAATTATTTTTTAAAAGATAACATGTGTTTTTGGGTAAATTAAGATTTAAATTAAAAGTTGATAAAATAGAGATTGTTAGTGGTACACCACTTACATGCCAAAAGAAAATAACAAGAAAATAACAATATAAACTAAATAGTCCGTGAAATAAAGAAAACAAAAAACTGAAAACAATCGTCAATAATGTTTAAATTCTCATTCAATCTTCATTTTCTTTTTTTTGTCTTTTTGGGGTTGTTTCTTTCACATCACCTCCTCTTCTGATCCGATCCACAATTCGCATTGTTATAACATTATACTTCTTTTGATATTTGTAATTGAAATCTTGGTTTGATTCCTTTACAAATACATATACAAATTTTTCTTCAATGGATTGCTTTAAGTGAAACATATCAATTTGGTCATGTACATTAAATTTATTATTGTTAGTAGTAACAAAGAAATTTTAAAATTGAAATAGTTATTTTGTTGAGACGTTATATTACATTTTCAAGCTTGCTTTGGAATTGATTTGCATCAAATGACATTAAAATTTCTCCTATTTTTCCTAAAAAGGCCACATTCACTTCTGTTACTTCATCCACAAGTTGTAGAATGTAAGAGTACCTAAATTTATAAATAATGTTATAAAAGAATAATATAAACAAGACTGTTATAAGAATAATGAAGAATAATGTTTATAAAAATATATTAGTCTTAAATATCTAGCTGTTATTGTAACATCGTTCTTGCAATTGTTACAATGCATTAGGTAACCTGGGCTTGATGATATCTTTCCGAAACATTTTGGACAACATGTGTAACAAATTGGGTCCTCTACATGTCTTAATTCGAGTTTCCCTTTTACCCAATGAGGCTTTTTCTGTAAAAATGTTAAAATAGAATTAAAATAGAATTCAAATAATTTTCAATGCTTAACTTTATTATTAATTTTGAAATTAATTTATAATTTTAATTTATTTACCATCTTTTGTGATACAAGTTATGTAATTGATACAAAATCTTGTTCTTGTGGTTCCGATAGCAGTATTTCCGGATTAATGTATGTTTCATCTGCTATCATTTGATCCACTTCTTCTTAATTTTGTAAACACCTACGAAGTGAGATTATATTTTTTATATAAAAAAAATTAAATATTAGTGTCAAAATATATTTAATGAAAATAAAATATAAGATATTATACCATGATTTCAATTCTTTTGCTTCTTGAATAGGCGGTTCTACCATTAAACATGTTTGAAGCTTAGTTGATAAACTTAATGCTTCATTTAAGGAGATAAATTTATTAGTGAAAAGTATTATATATAACATTAAAATAAAAATATATTAAAAAGCATTTAAAAAATATAACTAATAAATAAATGAATACAAAACTATATATTTTTAAAAATAAAATAAAAGTCAAATTAAATTAAATTTAACGGCTTGGTAAATAAAACAAATCTATGATTGAAAAGTCAAAACAAATCAATTAATTTATAATTGAAAAAGGCAAAACAAAATATAAGTTAGCTTTGGTAAACAAATCTACAGATAATTTGTTTATGCTTGGACTTTCCTTAAAGATCATTTATTTATGTAAATAAAAATCTTCACAGAAACACATATATGATAATAAAAAAAACACGAGAAAAATATATTTATTTTTCTAATATTTAACAATATCTAATTATGTAAATTAAAAATATAAAATATAATTTTACATATATTACGTTAATTTATATAACAATTAATATACTTTTATATATTAAATATCATAAAAGATTAATATATAGAAGAAATAGGTATGAAAATTTTCTTCAATTTTGCAGAATGTCATAATTACAAAATAAGACAAACTTGGATATTTGCAATTTTATTTCATATGTTGTTAAGATAAACAAAAGAGAGATTTCTTACTCTTGTAGGAGCTTGATCTAAGACGAATTCCTGCAACACTTGGATATGACTTAATACAATTCATGAAATTTTTTGTTTCGTTTGCTTGAAAATCTCCCCACAGTGTCAATATAATTGCTTTTTTGCTATTTTGTGAAAAATGAAAAAATATTATTATTAAATGTACAACAATAGAATATTTATTGTAAAATCGAAATGCTTACTCTGTGGTAATAAGAACAAAGTCTTGTGTTGTTGTTGCACCCAAACTTGTAGTGATGTTTTTAGATTCAAAAAAATGCACTATTACACCAATTACATCCGTAAAAAAAAATTATGTATTATTTATATATATATTAAGTAATATATATTTTTTATTCAATGAAAAAAAAATGTTACTTACTGAGATTTTGTTCCGTAACCATTTGTTGCCAAAATATATTAAATTTTTGAAATTCATGGACATTTGGTAGAATCGGAGGCATATCTTCAATGATTGATTCAACTGGTGTGCTTGTAATTGATGATCCAATGTAACTCGTCAGGTTTCGTTGCGTATCGAGGATCTGTTTCTTTCACTTTTGTATTTGAGATTTCGTATCGTTTTCCAGTTTTAAAACAATCATCGAAATGTTCTATTGTCTTTTCGAATAACATAGCTATTATTGTGGTTCCCTACATAGAGATTGAAAATATGTAATTTTGTGGTTTAATAATTATTGTGCAAAATATATTTACTATGTTATTTGTGCTTACATCCGAATCTATTAAGTAGATTCGTTGAAACTTTGCTTTCTTTGCAGATGTTATTGTACCAGTTCTATCATAAACTTGGACTATTACTGTCCAATTTCTTGTTGTGGGTGTTACTTCAGCGATATTAACGTATCTTTTATCCATCTGTTTTTATAAAAAAACACTTTAGGATAGAAAAATCAAAACTCACATCAATATGTATGCTAATTTACAGTAACATAGAAGAAGCCAAAAAATTTTAAAAAATAAAATAAAATTGATAAAGGGGTAAAGAAACTTTAAAAGGAAACTAAAGTTAAAGTACCTAGAAATTTTCATAGAACTTCCATCCTCTGCGAGTTTTAAAGTTACAGAGGAAAGCAAACCAAGCACATTGGTATAAACTTTTGATAAGTTGTTAAGAAAAACATTGACACAATTTCTAAAAATCACAAAGACAACCTTTCATTGGCAATGAAGAGAAATTATCAAATCTTTTCAGAAGGGATAAAGGTCCAATTTAACCAGTTATAAAAATATTACATTAGAAAAAGCCTTCCGCACTGAAAAATCAAGAATACAAGTTCAACAAGAACTATCGAATTTGAAGGCCACGAGGTTGCGAAGAAGTTAAAGAGCAAGATTTGTCGGGAAGGTAACCTACTCGACCTGGAAGTTTGAAAAATGGATATATATATATATATATATATATATATATATATATATATATATTTATATCCACAAGATATGTATGTATGTATATCTATAGCAATGAAAGAAACATTGTTAATTAGTGGTTACTTTTAGTCTTTATCTTTCTCTTTCGACAACTTGTGTAATTATTTATAGCACTACTTGCAATAGCTAGTGGATGAAATTATTATTAGTTAAATCATCCAACTGCAATTGAAAACTTTTGAAAATTCTAAATTTTGCATATGAATTTTTTTTTCATTTTTTTCACTCCAACTTTAAAAAGTCTCTTCTTTTATCCTTCCGTTCATAAATTCTGTTTGTCTTTAATTTTCGTCCATTTTTTAGGGGTATTTTTGTTTTTTTACCTTAGAAATATATATTAAAAATTTGAAAATTTTCGCCGCTGATGAGGGTGGAACCTGTGTCCTCACGCGTTTAGCCCATAAAATATTTCCATTTTCATTTTTGTATTTTTTTTTTAAATAATAACTAAAATATATAAATTATAATATGGAAATTATGCAATTAAAATTAGATCAAAGGAAGTAAATAAGATTTTTTTAAAAAATAACATTTTATTACTATTATTAATGAAACTCTATTAGGCCGTAAACCTTTCAACTTCTAAGAATTATTCTTTCTATTGTTTTATTCTATTTAAGATCTATTTAAAATGTTAGATTTTAAAATCATCATTAAGAAAATTGTTTCTTATTTCTTATTTTTAAATTTTTTTAAATATTTATAAATATGGTCTGTGTATTTAATCCAACAATATTGTTAATAAGTTATACTCATGTAATTTTTTTTTATATATATATATATATATATATATATATATATATATATATATATTTGATGCCTTTTGTAGTATTTTCAACTAATAAAGGTCACTTCCTAACTCATTTATTAAATTCTTTAAAAAAAGAATTTGATCGGAAAGTGACACCAAGATCTATGGTTTCTTAGAAAACATACCTGGTTGGAATTTTGAAATCACTGCTAACTTTTTCAAGCGGTTACAAATGACAATAATTCTAAAACTTTCTTTTCTAGCACTCTTCTCTCCCTGCATCTCTCATATTCCAATATTTGAAAAAGTTAAATTAAGAGTGAGAAATTGTTTTTTTTTTGTGTCTTTTTTTGCCCATGATAAGGCCCATGATACAAGATATGCATTTATAGATATAAGATATACATTTATATATATAATTAATAATTGTATATAATGATTTGAAGGTGAGTTGGAGAGAGAAGTAGTGCCTATTTTTTCTACTTTCTTTCTACTTTTCATAAAATAGGAAAACATGTTCCTTAAAAAAAGGAAAGTAGTGTCCAACTTGTTATATGCATTGTTCTATTAAGTTATGTTTCTTTTGCTTTCTGGACTGCTATTTGCTCACGAAAGTTTTACCATTTTTTCCTCTTTTCTGGACTGCTTTCTGGCAGTATATCTTTTAAATTTATATTTTATTCCAAAATTTATATTTCTTATCGTTTCACCTCTACAATTTTAAGGTTTCTTTTAGTATATAATTAATGCACAACAGTTAACATTTTGATATTTGAAAAAAACAATTGCCCAAAAATTTAGAAAAATTTATATTAATTAAAATTCAAATGATGATAAAATAATACAAAATTAAACAAAAAAAAAAGTACAATGATTCAAATGTACTCAAAGTTGTGCCTAAAACTTCAAATACCCACCACTAATACCTCTCAGCACAATATTCCCCCATCATTCTTCACTATCATAATAAAGATTCAACAATCAAACAAATAAATAATCTCCCAAAAAAGACAAAAAAGAAGTATTTTGAGATACGTATGGCACTCTAAAAGGCATGAAACTTAATAATCTCCCAATATGAGTAACCGAAAAAGAGATATCAAATAAGTAAATTACATCAAAATAGAGGCCTCCGTCACTCCACCCATCAATTTTTTATCGCCCACCCTTGCATACTATAAACTTACTTAATATTTGTTTCATTTTTAGATAAAAATATATTAAAATATAGTCTATAAGATATAATGATAAAATAATACCTCTAATTTTTGACCGCTTTTTAGAATATTGATTAGCATAATTATTTTCAGCCGCTTCTTTTCTTTGCTTCTTTCTCTGTATATATGATTGCTTTGCTTTTTCTCTTCTTAAGTATAGGGCACTTTTCTTGCATTTTTCCTAAATACGATGCTGATAACAAACAATGAAACAAATATTAACATTATACAAAATAATAGAATAGCAACAACTAATAGATTTTAACATTATACAAAATAGCCAAATCATAGCAAACATAAGAGCTGGGGGAAATAACGTAAGGCCATTAATCAAATATAATGCATAAAAGGAGAACCTTGGCTGCAGAAATGAACAATTCGCAGAGTGTTAAATTTTTCCATTAAAAGCATGCACTTCAGGGGAAAGAAGATTTAGTTCATCCAAATTGAGGAGATATTAGATCTTCAAAATAAGACAAAAAAGAAGTATTTTGAGATACGTAGGGCACTCTAAAAGGCATGAAACTTAATAATCTCTCAATATGAGTAACCGAAAAAGAGATATCAAATAAGTAAATTACATCAAAATAGAGGCCTCCGTCACTCCACCCATCAATTTTTGATCGCCCACCCTGTCCACAAGATATCAAAGCTTTTAGGCCAGCAATCCGGACCTCTGCCTCAACTTTATCTTTACGAGATCTCGCCAAAAAAAATACAATAAAGGTCCTTTACGATAAAATAGATATGACAAAATAAAATTAGTATCATTCTCCGAAAACCAAGAAGATAATCTCTAACCAGGTCAAGGGATCTTTTTCCGTTATTGTAGATAAGAGAGAAAGACAAGTAGTCCTTTTCAGGACGCAAATACCGCTGGAAAACAGCCTGATAAATTAATTCCAGCAAGAATAAAGGAAATAAGTTTAGAATAGGATCAACATTATGAGAAGTCAAAGAGGCTGATATAGATAATTCTTTTCCGGAACTCACAGTTCTTTGTCCAGGAAGAATTCGAGAAACCGATGCTAACTTCAAATTTCTTTCACCCCGGCTAGAAATCCAGATTAAAGATGTTTCGTCCTGCAGGATTTTCCAACCTTGTCAGCATGTCTACCTTAAACATGTTAATTATTCCACGCAATCCTTTCAGATACAACCAAGTTTAATTCTCGGGCAATGTAAACTTAAAATGTACTCAAAGTTGAGCCTAAAACTTCAAATACCCACGAGTAATACCTCTCAGCACAATATTCCCCCATCATTCTTCACTATCACAATAAAGATTCAACAATCAAACAAATAAATAGCCTTACACAAACTTGATGCTAATCAAAAGTAAATTAACTTACATTATAAAGTCTAAAAGGACAAAATTTAGGCTTCCCTTTGCGACCATATTTAAGTAGCTGAGCACCCTTCTTTAAAGCAATCAGTGCCTGCAAAAAACAAGAGGGTAAATTCCGGAAAAAAAAAGGAATAAAAAATTGGCAATTAACAGTTCAAAATGGAACAACATCAACATTGAGAAAATAAGTCTTTTTTGGCTTTCGAAATAAAATATGAACTACAAAAATTAATACTAATATTTTCAGGCACAAACATTAACATATTACTTTCTTTGGTAGCATAATAAACCAACACTCCGCATGAGATAACAAACCAAACAACATTGAAAATTGTGCTATATATTATGAATAATGGCTATTTAAATTTTTTTTCTGGTTTTTTGCAATATCCATTATTCCTACAAGTAGCTGAAGAAGTTTCCAAATATATATGAATTACAACTTAGAAATAGATGAAGATGTTTATTTGAAAAATTGGAAAATACTACTTCTCGCGTTCGTAGACGGAAAAAACTGGACATTCGAGATGTTTATATGAACATTCGGAGGCAAAAAACTGGCGTATAGTCTCGTGTCCGTAGATCCAAGAAAACCCTAGTCATACCTAGAGAGATCCAAACAGATCCAACCAGAAAAAAAGAGATCCAACCTAAACAAAAAAAAAAATAAATAAATAAACAAACAGATCTCTTAATAAAGAGATTAAAGCAGATCTGCAGAAAGTTATAAAAATATCAAAATATTTACACAATACTTGGGTTTAACCACAAAAAATCAACAAAAATTGAACATCAACTGAACATTTGATGTGAACAACATATACATACTGAGAGAAATTAATCAAGAAATACCTGTTGATAGTAGTAAATATATGAAGATTTAAATATTTCGGTTGAAAGAGTAGCAGTAGTGAAAGAAGGGGAGAAAAAGACTGTTGGAATAGGTTAGAGGTTGTGTAGAAAAGAAAGAAAAAGAAGAAAAAAAGAAAAAAAATGTGAAAAAGCCAATTTTGCCCTTACAAAGATAACAAAATTATAGTTTGTATGCCATCAGACTTTTCCAAGCGAGATCCAAGCAGAAAAAAAGAGGAAAAAACAAAAAAAAAAAAAAAAAAAAACAAACAGATCTCTTAATAAAGAGATTAAAGCAGATTTGCAAAAAGTTATAAAAATATCAAAATATTTACACAATACTTGAGTTTAACCACAAAAAATCAACAAAAATTGAACATCAACTGAACATTTGATGTGAACAACATATACATACATAGAAATTAATCAAGAAATACCTGTTGATAGTAGTACATATATGAAGATTTCAAGATTTCGGTTGAAAGAGTAACAGTAGTGAAAGAAGGGGAGAAAAAGACTATTGGAATAGGTTAGAGGTTGTGTAGAAAAGAAAGAAAAAGAAGAAAAAAAGGAAAAAATGTGAAAAAGCCAATTTTGCCCTTACAAAGATAACAAAATTATAGTTTGTATGCCATCAGACTTTTACAATCATATATATATATAATAGATATATATATATATAGAGAGAGTATTATTCTATATTTGTGAAGAATATTATAGTTAATTATCCTTTCAAATTTCAATTAGAACATAAATACTAACCTTTGCATCATTATCATTTATTTTTTTTCAATAGCCTTAATTTGATAACAATCTTTTTTCTTTTTTTATTAAAAATTTGACAAAAAATTAATTAGAAGAATAATCAATTATTCCAAAATTCAAATGGAGTTCCAATTTTACTTAACTCTATTTTATATTTGTAGTACAAAATGTAGACTTGTATCTAAAACATCTAAAAACAAAATAAAATCATGTTAAAATTCAAGTTTAAAGTCATATAAACTTTTGATTTGACATAAAGGAATAAGTACTTTCTGAATGGTACACAAGATTACGATTTCAAAACTCGTTGCGAGCTTTATGTAAGAGAGAGTTTGAGATTTTCTCTAATTAAGAGTTAAATTGTATGAACTAACTTATACCAAATTTGAATTAATTAAAGTTGTGATTTCGAATAAAATACGGGATGATGAGCCAAAGTTCAAGTCACATGGCTCAAGCTTGTAGTAATGGGCATAGCTGAATAAGTACCACAGTACCAGCACACTTGCATCATGAAGATGATATGGACGTGTAACTAATACTTCTTTTTCTCACTTTGTTTTTCTGCTTCTTTTCCTATGGAGCAAGTATGTATTTCTATACATAGAAACTGTACAAATTGGCATTTGATAAAGTAATAATTATTTTATATCATTCGTCAAGTTAATTCGAGTTGTAGTGTAAAATATAATTTTTATTCGGAAGAAAACTTTTACCTAAGTCTTACTTTTACTTTTGTCGCTTAGGATGAGTATAAAAAACAGGAGCAGATTCCATTTGAACAGATTTTTACTTTTGCAAAATTGTAAATTTTCTTCTTAAAAAAATAGTATTTGTGTTTGGATAAAGTTGGAGTTTTTATAGAGTTAAAACTAGATTTGAACCTTAGGCGTAGATGAATTAGTAAAGAGTTTTTATAATTTAAGTGAGATTGAATGTTTAAATCTCAAATCATGTATGCAGTTGTTTAAAATTTGGGGTCAGAACTTTTTTCTGCAAAAGACCAACCCGACTCGAACAAGAATTAGTCTCGATGTGAATTGGGTTAAATGTATTTTCTCATAGTTTGGGATCTATCTAGGACACCACATGCCCTCGGCCAAAAAAAAAAAAAAAAAAAAAAAAAAAAAAAAAAAAACAATTTTTTTTTTAAAAATCAAAATATTTTGAATTCAATTTTTTTTTTTTTTAAAAAAATTTCCAGTTCTATCAAAATACACCCTAAATAAATCCTTGTTTTGACACAATGATAAAACACATTGTGAATACTACATGAAGTTGATAGTTCGACATTCACTGTGAGTATCATATAAAAGATATGGTGAAGCTTCTCTCGGGTAAGAGTTAGACTCTACGGACGCAACTAAAGTTGAAATTAGTCAAAGTTGATATGAATTGATTAGGAGATGATGTAACCAAAAAATGCAACCTAAATTGTTAATCTTTTTAAGTTGTTAAAAATCATGACTTACCCAACCATATTATACATGCAATATATAATGCACCAAAACCCTTCCTATAATTATCTTCACAAGATCTTCATACTGCTAACATTTTTCTCTGCTCTTTACTTAACACTTCTCCTCCCGAGAGAGTTCCTTCTTCTTCTTCTTCTTCTTCTTCTTCTCATGAGATATGTGGACAAAGAAAAGGAAGATGTTTCTGCATATACTACTCCTTGTTCTAGCTATAGGTTTCATGGTCATGGATCCTTTTGAATTAACTCCTGTTGGAGGCCGCCATGATTTTAAACCTGTGAAAACTGACATTGCATCGTACAAGAAAGTCATGGAGAACTGGCACGGTGACAACCAGAGCCGCTTAGTTTTCGGGAAACTAGAGTATTCAGATCAAGTTTTTGGACCTGAGTCTTTGGAGTTCGATATCTCCGGGAACGGTCCTTACGCCAGTCTTGCCGACGGCCGGATTGTTAGGTGGATGGGGAACGAAACCGGCTGGGAAACTTTTGCTTTGGTAACAAATAACTGGTGAGATCATTCATGATTCATCTAGTATATATATATGGTTAAATAAAATTAAGTACATATGTGTGTATTAATTTTGGTTTCAATTTTCATTGCATTGGAATAAAATTGAAGGTCTGAGAAAATCTGTGCTAACGGAAAAGCTTCAACCACGCCTAAACAATGGAACGTGGAATCGCTGTGTGGAAGACCACTTGGTCTGAGATTTGATAAACAAACGGGAAATTTATACATTGCTGATGCTTACTACGGTCTATTGATGGTTGGTCCTGAAGGAGGAATTGCAACTTCTCTGTCAACTCATGCCGGAGGTGTCCCAATTCTGTTCGCAAACGATCTCGATATCCATAGAAATGGCTCTGTTTTCTTCACCGATACCAGCAAGAAATACAACAGATTGTAAGTAGTGATTTTAATAAGTTTCAAAAACAGAGATTTATTGATTGAAATTGATTGTTTCCTCTTTTTCTTCTTATGTTGTGTTTATGGAGAAATCATTTCTGGATATTGCTGGAAGGAGAAGCTTCCGGTAGACTACTCCGGTACGATCCTCAAACAGGGAAAACTCATGTAGTCCTAGAAGGTTTGGCATTTCCGAACGGGGTTCAATTATCTCAGGACCAAACTTTTCTTCTGTTTACCGAAACAACAAATTGCAGGTATGTGTTTGTGTGTGTGTGGATTAATTTATGTAAATTAATTTTTCCCCCTTTCAAGCAGATTCTTAGATAATGAAATTCTTCTGTTGTGGACATGAATCATGATTTGATTGCTAATAGGATAATGAAGTTAGGGTTAGAAGGTCCGGAATCGGGCACGGTGGAGGTGGTGGCGGACCTGCCTGGATTTCCGGACAACGTGAGAATAAACGATAAAGGACAATTCTGGGTTGCCATTGATTGTTGTAGAACTCGAGTGCAAGAAATTTTGATTCATTATCCATTGTTAAGAAGCGTGTATCTTCGTTTGCCGATTCCGTTAGGATACTCCGGTAGATGGACGGGAATGGAAATGTACAGTGTGATCGCGCTGTTGAATAGAGAAGGAAAGGAAATTGTTGATGTTCTTGAAGATAGGCATGGAAAAGTTGTGAAGCTTATAAGTGAAGTTAGAGAGGTGAAAGGGAAGTTGTGGATTGGAACTGTGTTTCATAATCACATTGTTACCATTCCTTACCCTTAAAAGGAGGATTTTATGGTTAAAACTCTTTTTTTCTTTTCCCCTCTTTTTCTCATCTGTAATAGATTAAGCCATGTTTAGCTAATTTATAATCTTAATAATAAATTAGCCGTTTTAGTTCTTGATTTATTTTCAGTTAGTCTATTTAGTGTTTTTATATATATATATATATATATATATATATATATAAATTATTTTCATCCTTAAATTTAAAAAGTTCAGATAAATTGTTCAATCTTCTTTTGGTAGATTCATTTGTTATTTTGATCCTTCTGGCAATAGGCCGGCTTTTATATATATATATATATATATTTTTTTTTTTTTATACATTGGGGGAGGAGACTTGGATGTTGAACCCCCGAAAGGGCGATTGGAGGGTGATCTCTTGTCACTCCGCCACATAACCTCCGACAGGCCGACTTATATCCTTGATAAACAAGATTTACATTTATCTGTCTTTTCAGAATTGTTTTCTCCCTTTCAATTAGAGTTGCAGACTTCTCGTTTTGATTATAATTTTAGCAATCAAAATTTATAGTAAAAAAATTTATAAAAATTATCAAAATTTATAGCAATCAAAATTTAGAGTTGCACATATAAAAATTTATTAATTCACATAGTAAAAAATAAATATGTCATTTTAAGTATAAAATAATTTTAAAATTATAAACTCTTCATTTCTTTTCCTTCTTAATGTTTTTTTTTTTTTTTTTTTAAAAAGATATATTATTTAAATGATAATGTGAAATTTTATTTTTGTTTTCAATGGTTAGAGGTAAGAGTAGGGAGTGTGCATGTGATTTTCTATTTGATTTTTTTTTTTTTTTTTTTTTTTAAATGAATTGGACTGTACTTTTGTTAGGAAAAAAAATATATATTTATATATATATATATATATATATATTTAAATAATGTTCAAAAATGAAACTTATTATTTTAGGTTTTACAGTTCTGTCTAATTTAAAACGATCTTTTATAATTTTATAATTTAAAATTGTTATGTAGTTCCTTTCAAAAAAAAAAAAAAAAAATTGTTATTTAGTCCAATTCAATTTTAGTGTTGGATTAGAATTTTTTTTAATGCTAAATAATAAAAAAAACTGATTCACAGTTCAATATTGTTTCACGACCTTGACCTATAAGCTCATACCACGACTATAGGTTAGTAGCACCCACAACAAAAAGATACTCAAGTTGACTATGAATAGTTAGATTCATTCTTATATAACATTAGACATTCACTTCACTTATTGATGTGAGAAGGAGTATCATACACACACATATATATATATATATATATATATATATATATATATATATATATATATATATATATATATATATATATATATATATCTATTATATATAAGATTACAAGTTTCTAATGGTATCCATGTAATTAAGTTGAACTTTTAGAATTTTTCTTTTGTCTTTTAATTCTCAATTAATGCTTAATTTTTTTTTCTTAAATTTTTATTTTATTTATTTATTTAATAACTTTTTACTTCTATATTTTATCTTAATTTTTATAAATATTATTTTTAATTATTTTAATTTTAATTTTAATTTTTTTATTATTTAAAACTAATTATCTTATTTTTTAAGATTAAAAGAGTTCAATTTTTTCTAATCATAATTATGCTTAACTATTAATTTTTCTTTACTATTTAATTTTTTCAATCTTTTATTTTTTATATTAATATTATATTAATTTATTATTTATTTCTATAACTTTTAAAAATTTAGCTTTAATAAAAAATTGTTTCGAATTTGAATTTTTTCACTTGTTTTTACACATTAATTTCTCATCAATCTTAACTCATTTTTTCTTTTTCTTTTGTTTTAAAAAAATTATTTCTCAAAAATGATGGTTGAAAAAGTTATGAAATTATTTGAATTGATTGTTTATATTAAAATTAATTATATACATTTTGTTTGTTAATTTTGGAGATGTGCATTTTTCAATTGATTCAATAATTACAGATAATTATTTATTCTTTTAAATTTTCATTTTTTTTTAAAGTTTTTGTAGGTTTTCATAGAATTTTGAAATCTTAGATACTTATTGAACTATGGTATGATACAATAATTTAATAATATTAATTTAATAGTTAGTACAAATGTATATTATGTATATATTCATAAAATTTGAACTGAATAAAATATATAATGAATATTTTGTACATAAATAATGATAAAATTATAACAAAATAAGTAAAAATATACAATTTTAATAATAAAATTTTTATATTATTTATTTAGAAATAAATATATTTTTTAACTTAACCAGGTGCGAAGTGTACCACTAGTATATATATATATATTTTGTGTAAAAATAATCTTATTATGCCTTCATACACATATATATATATATATATATATAGTAATCGATTACCAATATAACTATACACATTTTATGTCACATTAGTCATATTAGAATTGTGATTTTTTTTATTCTTTCAAAACTGCCTTTTCTTTTTTTTTTTCTTCTAAGGGCATGATGTGGTCTAGATGAATCTTAAATTATAAGAGACATCTTTAAGTCAATCCACATGAAGACTAACCTCTTTTTGAGTCGGGTTAGTCCCTTACGAGAGAAAGCTTTGCCCCTAAATTTTAAACAACTACATACATGAGTCGAAGTTAGAACCATCGATCTCACTTAAGGTAGAAAAGTTCTTTACCAACTTATCTACACCTTAGAAGTTCAAAGCTGCCTTTAACTCTATTTTTTTTTTCCAATGAAAAAGGGATCATGTATTATATATACCAAAACCATGTACAATCTGTACTCGAGGGAGTAAACTCCTAAAGCCAAAAGAAACAGGATATCCCGGGCAATTATCCGGATCATCCACTTCCCAGTTCATAAGAAGATTTAACACTTTAGACAAAACAAGTTTTACAAAATAAGCAGGACCTATCCATCTTCCCGTATGATGAATCGTTTGGTTACGGGCATAACATAGTTCGTGAATGACCTGTCTGAAAATATATCTCCAATAAAGTTGTCCGGTCCTTCTCTTCATGGCTCTAGACAAATTAAGTCTTAGCCATTCATCCACTGTCGTAGTAGTCCAAAATATGTTCAGGTCCGCTCCAAAAAATATGAGCCGCCAAACTGCCTTTAACTCTATAAAAACTCCAACTTTATCCAAAACACAAATACTATTTTTTAAAAAAAAATTTACAATTTTGAAAAAGTAAAAAGCTGTTCAAATGGAATCTTACTCTTTTTTTACACTTATGGTAAACGATATAAGTAAGAGTTATGATAATTCTTTTAAATAAAAATTATATTTTACACTACAATTCGAGTCAAATTTAAATTAGTTGAAGAATTAACACCACAAATTATATAAAATAATTATTACTTTGTCAAATGACAATTTGTACAGTTTCCATGTATAGAAATACATACTTGCTCCATATGAAAAGAAGCAGAAAAACTAAGTAAGAAAATGAAGTATTAGTTACACGTCCATATCATCTTCATGATGCAAGTGTGCTGTTACTGTGGTACTTATTCAGCTATGCCCATTACTGCAAGCTTGAGCCATGTGACTTGAACTTTGGCTCATCATCCCGTATTTTATTCGAAATCACAATTTTAATTAATTCAAATTTGGTATAAATTAACTTGTACAATCTAACTCTTAATTAAGAGAAAATCTCACTCTCTCTCTTACATAAAGCTCGCAACGAGTTTTGAACTCTTAATCTTATGTATCATTCAGAAAGTATTTATTCGTTTATGTCAAACCAAGAGTTTATATGACTTTAAACTTGAATTTTAACATGATTTTATTTTTTTAAAAAATAAAAAATAAAAAAAATAAAAAAAAAAAAAAAGAAGAAGGGAGTAATTCAAAAATAAAAATCTTAGAAATATACAAAATAGTTTAGATTATTTATATTCAATACAAATATAAAGTATGTTTACAACATCTTTTTAACAAAACATATTTGACTAATTTATCAAACACAATAAAAAACAAATCGAATTCCTTTCACTTCGGTATTGCCTTTTGACAATCAAGTCAACAAAGGAAGAAAGCACGAGATTACGAATTTGATACATATTATAAGCATCATGTAAAAAATCAAAATAAAACCTTTTCTGAGCAACCCAATCCAGATAAATCTAAAAAGTGAAGGAAGCTAAAGGAATAGAGAAAATAATGCAATTTTTTTGACACACAATAAAGAAAAAGAATATATTAATAATAACATGATGTAACATAATAAAATCCAACTCAATCTTCAGAACATTCCAATTGATCTTTTCCCCCAAGTTTCTTGCTGCAAAGAAAAATGATGCACAAAGCTCAGAAATGAATAGTTAGGAAACAAATTGTTGCATAAATTGTTAAAGATTCATTCTTCTACATCATATCATATTTGTATATAATTCTTGTTCGGTTAATAATTCATCAAATTTAGTCAATGTATTTTTAGAGTCAAACTTAGGCTATATAATAATTAAAACGAGATGACAGTTTACCTCGATTTAATAATTGAAGTTGTGAGTGGGAAAAGAAAGGAAACATACCTCATTCTTCAGAAAATTCAAACAGATGCCTTTTTTCATTCCACAAAGTGAAATGATTTGTCTTAATCTCTTCTTCAAATTTGTGTGACAACCAGAACTTACTGAGGGCCTGTAAGTTTTTAATTTCATATGGAATGGTTTCCAATTTATGGCAGTTTCTGATTTCCAAGTCCTTGAGATTAGGCAGTGCTCCTTCTCCCAATTTCCATTCATCAAAATGCTCTAAGCTCCAAATTTTTAGAACTTGAAGCTTTGGAAATGGAAATCTCACCTGCTGAGTACGGCAGCACTCCATTTTCCTACATTTAGTTGATTTAGCCAGCAACCGAAGAAATTTCAGATTTGGGAGGCTCTGTAATGCAGCCATTGGGTCAAATTCAAGTTCTGAATTTGACAAAGTTATGCCAGTTATGCTCACTGGAAATCCAGTTCCAGAAACGATGGTCGGATACCTCAATCGTCCAACCAAATAGACAGTAGAAAGATTTGTATGTCCTGAGAATGGTTTCAAATGAAGATCAGAAGGCCTATCAAGATCATCAAATGATTTAAGCCTCAAATCTTCAAGATTTTCCAGCTTTGTTATCCAATCACCAACTTCCTCCAATCTTGATTTCATTTTCTCTTTTGATAATGGTGATGATGACATTGATCTACATGTCAATCCCAGTTTCCTTAGATTGTGAATTGTATCAAGTCCATTTACTACTGGACTATCTTCATCTATGAAAGCACCCCACAATGTCAACAGGTCGTTTAAGGACTTATTATTATTCTTCCTTGGCTGACTGACAAATCTGGTCCTGTAAGTCTCACTGAGGTAAAGATGGCGTAAATACTGCATACTCCATATCGATTTTGGAAGAGTGCTGATATACGTACGCTTAACATCAAGAACTAGAAGATTCAGTAACTTGCTTACATTATCTGGAAGGGACTCTAGGTAAGTCCACCTTAATCCAAGGTACCTCAATCCAGTTAGTGCACCAATAGCAGATGGCAATTTTGGTTTAAAAACGCGTTCAAGATCAAGTACCCTCATTGATTTGAAGCATCTGTTGGCAATGCATCTATGGAGAAAATTCCCTAATTTTTCTCCATGTTTCCTTCCTTCAGTTGTATCAAATGAAAAGAAAGAAATTACCTTCTTGTAATGTGATTTCAGCACAGAAGAAGAACATGGCCTACTGCCATCAATGGGATTATTTCCATCAGCAGCATGATGAGCAAATCTAAATGTCGTATTATTTGTGGCATCTTTAAAAAAATTGGCTGCTTTGGCCCTTTCAGACAATGTCTCCCTCATGTTATCACAGAGCTTGTAAGTCCTAACTTTTCCATTGATTTTCCAACTTGTAGCTTCTATCATCCCTCGTTCAATAAGCTCAGACAGACGTAACTGACAGAAATGTTCAGCCGGTTTGTTTTCACCTCTCTTTGGACTAACTATTCCTTCAGCAATCCACACTGCAATCAACCTTCTTGCAGGAATTTCCTTTCCAACTGGGAAAAGTAAAAAGTGAAACAGACAACGCCACAAGTATGGGGAAACATTTTCATGGTTCATAGTACTAGTATTGGATTCAGGCATTGTTGATATTGTTTCAGATTCTGCAGGCCCTAAAATAAGGTTAACTTGAGGAGGTTCTTCTACTACATTTGTGCTGCTGCTTGTGTTTATACTTTCAATCCCATATCTTATTCTTCGCCCGTGAAGCTCTTGTATCTTTTCCTTGCAATGTACAACGCTATTCCAATGTCTTTGGAGAGTGGTAATTTCTTGAATCAGAATACAACTTGCCGTACCTGTCCCTCTCCTCCTTGTAATTTCATCATGCTCGTGAATAAACTTGTCAACGTCTGCAATGACACCGTGCATTTCCTCCATCCAGGCCTTCAGTTTCCCATCTAACCCAACCATTTCTTGGATGTCAGTTTCTAAAGCTTTCATTAGCTTCACCTCTCTTCTCAGGGATTCAAATTCAGCTGCAATATGTCCAGAAGGATATGCTTCTGCTGCTTCCAGGTTATAACTAATTCTGCTTTGTCCATTTCTTTCTCTAATTCCATGTATGCTGTAGTTCGTTTTCCATTCGCTGATGTCATCTATCCTCTTTCTGATCTTGTTCATCTTTTTGGAAAAATTGAAACTATAATGAATTGGGAGAACAAAGAAAGAAGAAAAAAAACTGTTTAGTAGTAGTAGTTCATTTTCATGAGTTCATCATGCAATTAATTTATGCAAGAATAAAAGAAAACTCAGTTCAAACAAAAGATAAATAGCAGATATATATATATACATATTGAAGCTAACCTTCTGAAAATTCCTAGAAAATCTTGTTGAACAATTTCCCTGGCCTCTTGAGCAACACCAAGAATCTCCTGTAGCCAGACTTTAAGTCTTACATCTAGTTTATCCATCGTGCTAACATCCTCGAGCAAAGCATCAATTAGCTGCAATTCTTTCATGAGCTGAACCTGTCCTTCCAGTTTTTTTTTACCATTTGGCATGGCGGATTGTGCAGAAGAACCACCAACTTGTATCACGCCATGAACCTGTTGTTCTACTACTCCATTCCCATTTCTTGCTACAAAGCTCTCGATGTCATACCTCGTCTTTCTTACCAGAGCATCTTCTATCTTCTTCTCTATTTCCTTTGAATCTTGTGAAATCTTGTGCAGACCAACCATTTTGCCAAGACCCCATTTTCTTTGAAATGTTTTTTTAACATTAGAATCAAGATTCTTCATTTCATGGTAAATTTCCATTACTTGCTCTAGCCAGACTTTGAGTCGTTTATCAGAATCTCCCATTTTTGAAGCATCTTCAATTAGAGCCTTCACTAGTTTCAAGTCCATCTCCAATAAAGATGATATTGAAGGATTATTATCAAAAAGTACCCAAAATGGCGTAAACAAATCCTTCAAAATTTTCTCAAAAGTTTCACGAAGTGGAGCTAGTAGTATCATTGAAATTGTTTTGACAGACTCTTCATTTTTAAGGCTCCTCCTGATCGCTGCTTGTGGCACAATAGCCCTTGACCTTGAGCCATTTTTGGCCTTAAATTCCCCTATTGCATATAAATCATATCTGCTAGTGATTCTGTCAATTCTGTTCTCAATTTCTATGAATTTCTTCTTGAGATCTTCCTCGTATTCCTTAAGTGAACGAAGCATAAGCATTAAAATACTGAAGGATTCTTCACCAATGATTTCTTCTTTTTCCTTTTCCTTTGAACACTGGAAGGTCAAAAGAGACTGTTCAAGAAGCTGAAAGACATCTTTGATTTCTTGCAACCACAGCTTTTGCCTTTCATCAAGCCCTGCTTCTGCTTCTGCTTCTTCTACTACTTGTTGCAGAAACTTGTCAAATGGAGCCATTTTCTCTCTTACTGATACAAGACACTCCAGTAGAGCATCAGGAAGATGATTCCTATTTTCAGTAAGGAATTCATTAAGCTTGTTCAAGGTGGAGGAGGTAGAAACAATATTATTACCTTCAGCAGTAGCCTGTTGACCTGAAGAAAATGGCAGATTCAAGTTCCTATCATTCAGAATTTTTATTCCCTTTTGTGAACAAACATGAATATCGAGAGTAACTCTTTCAAGATCCAAGGCAAGTTCATGCCTCTCTAACAAGTTAGGAAATTGGAGTATTTCTACCCATTTTTTCTTTGCCAAACGACGCGTATACTGTGATGTTACATCTTCTGCACTAACGAAAACTAAATGAGCTTCATGCAGCCATTGTGCAGCAATCTGGTCATGCTGTCCCATGTTCTGAATAGAATCCATTAAAGGGTCCAACAGCAGCAGTTCCTTTTCCAATGATTCAATATGCTCTTCAAGATTAGTTATCCGGTTTGCTTCTTCCAAAGCCAAGCTAGACAAATTGCTTATTAGAGAAGCAACAATTGGTTTTACAGCCATCATTTTGGATTTTAGATCTGCAACAAACAATGAAGGAAACTTTAGGATTGAAAGAAGAAAGAAACAGATAATAAGATACAGACAAGTTCTTTACCAAAGTCTTTTTTTCGGTCAACTGGAAAAAGAATACAAAAGCAAAATGAGCTGGCACATACTTTTCACCAGCTAAAAAAGTTCCAATTTGCATTAAATAGGACAAATTGTACGTTTTCTTGCTTTCTTGGACTTTTCTTCCTTGCATTATTGTATGTTTCTGTAGTAGCATTTTAAGCTGCAAACTAAATCTGAAAATTTTCAGAATAGAGAAGCAGCAGATTCTACTTTGGAAGTGTAATAAGAGGTTAAAAAGTGTATTTTTTTTTTTTTTGACAGAAAATGTGGAGAATATTGGGTGAAAAGTTCCCTGATGAAGTAGTAAAAGCTTGGAACGATAACGAGATTCGTTTATTAGTTCTATTGAGTTTGTTCCTGCAGATTGTTCTTGTCATTACAGGAAACAGAAGGAAATATATTACTCATTCTTTCCTTAAATTTGTTGTTTGGTTCGCTTATCAATCTGCAGATTGGGTAGCAACTGTTGCACTTGGTACTCTTTCTAGAAGACAAATTCTCAAAGAAAATGAATCAAAGTTCAGTATTATGGCACTCTGGGCTCCTTTTCTTCTTCTACATCTTGGTGGACCTGATACTATCACTGCCTATGCAATGGCTGACAATGAACTCTGGCTAAGGCATGCACTTGGTTTACTTGTGCAGACTGCTGTTGCTGTTTATGTCTTTGTCAGTTCTTGGGCTGGAAAATCAGTCAATATTCTTGCACTCTTGATGTTCTTACCTGGTCTTATCAAGTATGGTGAGAGGACTTGGGCTCTTTACTCAGCTAGCAGGGGTCGTTTTCGAGAGTCTATGACTTCAGCTCCTGATCCTGGTCCTAACTATGCTAAATTCATGAGTGAATATGTTGCTAGGAAAGCTGAAGGCTATCGAATTTCTTTAGGAAAAGCAGTAGATACACCTCAAGCAGCTCATCCTCCTCCAACTGCAGATACCCAAATTATTCCCGAGGCTGAGACCTTAAAAGATGCTTTCTACTTCTTCAAGACGTTCAAGAAGCTATTTGCAGATCTCATCCTTAGTTTTCAGGACAAAGAGGACAGCCAAACATTTTTCACAAAAGATGATATGTCTTGGGATAAAGCTTTTGCCATAATTGAGGTTGAACTCGGCCTAATCTACGACCTTTTCTATACAAAAGTACCATTGATTTATACATCTGTTGGATTCTGCCTTCGTATTCTTAGTTTATCATCCATCGTGTCCATCCTTGTAGCTTTCTTGATCATAAATAAGCACCAATATCCCACTCCTGAGATTATCATCACATACTTTTTGTCTGGTGGAGCTGTTTTCTTAGAGATATATGCAATCTTGATAGCAGCTTCATCAGACAGGATGATGGTTTTGCTTCTTGACAGTAAGAGAATTCCTTTCTTTAGATATGTCAAATTTATACTTCTTTCAATTCTTGTCCAGATAGTGCAACAATCTTTCCCTGGTGCTGGTGGTAGCTTTTCTTTACCTTCCTTTACTGAATTGCAAGAGTCACACGAGCCTCGAGCGCCCTGGTTTCCGAGATTTGTTTATAAAATAGGATCATTCTTCAGAATCTTCCATGCAGTACCTGCAAAGAAGAGATGGTCAAATACAATGGGGCAATACAACTTCTTCAGTGTCTCTCTTAATGAGAAGCCACCAAAGTGCTATAAATTGCAGAAACTTTGTGGGATTCATGAACTTCTTGAAAAGTATCGATATAGTTACAATGTTAATGTCCCGAATGGCCTAAAAGCATTGGTGTTTTGGCAGCTTGAAGAAAGACTAGAACTACTCAACTCAGGTGCAGAACAAGATGTAAAGAATTTCTATAGCTACAGAGGTGATCAGTTAGTCCTCAAAGAATTAAACTGTTTTATGGATAATGAGGAAGTAGAGTTTGATCAAAGTCTATTAATCTGGCACACTGCAACAGAACTCTGTTATTACAAAGATTTCCCTGAAAAATCCAAGTTAGATAAACAATCCAAACACGAGCTTAGACAATGGATATACAATTATAAGGTGAATAGAGATTCAAGAACAACAACATCATCAGAACAAGAAATGATGATGATGATAATGTTCAAATCCGAAATTAGTAAATGGCTGTCTGAATACATGTTGTATTTGTTGGTATGCTGTCCTTTCATGCTTCCAAGTGGATTAGGACAAACAAGATATCAAGATACATTAGCTGAAATCTATGAATTCATTGAAGAACATAAGTCAATCTCAATATCTTCAGAAGGCAGGAAAGAAGCAAGTATAAGGCTACTAAATGTGGACACTCATGTTCGGCCATCAGAAGTGAAAGGAGACAGAAGTAAGACAGTACTATTTGATGGATGCAGACTTGCACAAGCATTGCAAAATTTGGGATCATCGAAATGGGAGACGATAATTCGAGTTTGGATGGATTTACTGTCATATGCTGCAGCAGAGTGCAGATGGAATGACCATGCAGAACAGCTTAGAGAAGGTGGACAATTCATCACTCATGTTTGGCTACTAATGGCACATCTTGGCATGACTGATCAGTTCCAGATTTCACAAGGTCATGTAGTAGCAAAATGGCAAGTGAGCTGAACAAAAGGACCTTTTTTTCTTTTCCTTTGCTTTTTTTTTTTTTTTGGTATTTTGATAAAAAAACATATATTTTTTTGTTAGAACCATTGTGTCCTTTCTTTGACCATTTGTTGCAAGTTCGGTGTAATTTTCACAATACCCTTTTAATAGGCTAGCCAGAGGCTTTTTTTGGAATGATACTAAGGAAAAATGTAAACTCAAGGGAGAGGAAATAAAGATTCTGAAATTGCTAAATCCTTGAGGAAATGATGGGATGTTTGTAGGAGAGGAATGATTCAGCAAATAGGGAATGGTACCACAATAAATTTCTGGAATAACCCCTGGTTAAATGGGAAAACCATAAGATCAGTTATTATGGGACCAATACTTTTGAGAAGAGGAATACCTAACATGTGATAAGAAGCTATTACAAGATAGGAATTGGAACTTTAATAGGTTATCCTTTGAACTTCCTAGTCAAATTGAAAATGAAATCAAGGAAACCTTTATCCCAATTAATGAATGTCAAGACAAAACCATATGGAACTCATCAAGAAATGGCTTATTTTCAACCAGTTCAGCTTATAGACTCCTCATCCAAAGTCATGAAAATCTGAGTAATCCCTGTATTACAACCAATATAGAAAACTTTTCTTGGCTTTGGAAAAGAAATACTCTTCCCTAAAATTAAAACATTTTTGTGGCTTGCTAGTTGCTACCCACAATAGAGTACCCACTAAACAAATATTAAGACATAGGAAAATTATAGTTGATGACAAATGTACTATTTGCACTTATAATCATATAGAAACTTTACTGCACATTTTGAGAGACTGTGACTCAGCTAGAAACTACTGGTACCTTTTATGTAACAACCTGAAAATATGGCCTCAGAAGTTCTTCTCCATGGACAATATTGAAATATGGCTCCGAAGCAATTGCATGAATTCAACTACCACAATCTTTAAAATACCTTGGAAATCACTCTTCTCTTTCAGCTGCTGGTTCCTGTGGTTGAACAGAAATCAAATTATTTATAATGCAAAACAAACATTTCAGCTAACACCCTACTTCTCATTAGCCCGAACTACTGAGTATTTTATACACTAATAATTTCCTGCATATGCCAGCCCCAGTTGAGACTACCCAACTCATAAAATGGCTCCCTCCCCTACCAGAACAATATCAAATTAAACATAGATGGCTCTATAAAGTATAGGGGATCTTGAAGTAGGAGGAATAGGTGGAGTATTTAGAAATGTGCATGGCGAATGGGATTGGTGGGTTTTTCCAGAAAAATTAGGATAGACACTGCGCTGCACGCAGAAATTTTTGCACTCTGGCAGGGATTACAGATTGCTGTGCAGCAAGGGTTTACAAGATTGGAAATACAGATGGATTCCATGGAGACTATTCAAATTATGCGAAAAAACACAAACATTATCTTTGATTGCAGAAAAGCAATGGACACACTGCAGTTCTGGCAGCTGAAGCATTAGCATACCTAATTTTCATTCTCTAGTCTAATTCATTTAAAAATTAATTTATCAAGAGACATCATTTGATTTGCATATGATCATTTGTTTAGAAAAAAAAATAAAATATACATAGTATTTTACGAACAATCCAAGATTGTTTTCAAAATTTAATTATTTGATTATATTACAAATTAATTAATAAAAATTTAATTGTAAATCTTGTAAATGTCTTAACATTATTTCCTTTTCTTTAATAATTCTTTTTTTAAAAAAAAAAAAATTAAAATTTATATTTTTGTTTATAAATTAAGGTGCTTTGGATATGTTCCAATTATGGACGTGCTTTTTTTTAGGTTATGTCTATATTCAAATTAATCATTACTCGAGTTTACGAGGTATATTGTAGAAAATAAGCTATAATTCCAAATTTTAATATTTTATATCTAAATTAATTTTCATTAGAAACGAGTACCTTCCTCGTGAAAATACTCCAAAATTTTAATATGTCCACATCAAGATATTCATCATTTTTTTTTTTTTTTGAGACGGGGTATTTTAGGTTTCCCGGGAGGGGGGGGGGGGGGGGTTTGGATAAAATAAAAAAAACTACATTTTAATTATGTTTGGGGTGGGGTTTTGGGAAAAAAAGAGGCTTTTTTGTTAGATTAGAACCTGGGGGTCCCAAGTAACCCCCCCCCCACTGGGGCCCCTTGGGGGAAGATATTCATCATTTGAGTCTTGGTAAGTCTAAGTCCTTTGAAAAAAAAAAAAAGTAAACTCTAATCTAAATTTTAAACCGTGACATATTTAAATACCTTGTGAACCTCACCAAAAAAAAATTATTAGACCTAATTTTGCAGTGAATCTGAGTCGTCCAAATAACAAAAATGAAAATAAATTGTCTATAGATAGACAGAGCGGGTGTAAGGAAAACTTACAAAAAAATCCAACGTTATGTTTAGTTTAGTTTTAGTTTTTAAAGTAAACACATACTAAACACATCTAAAGTACAAAAAGAAATTTTTTTTTTTTTTTATGTATACGATAAGAATGTTATTTATAGAAAACTTATCTAAATAAAACTCAAATTGTATACCCAAAACGGTTTTGAGATATCAGAAATCAACCAACCTGATATTCTTACACAACAACCTATCCAGCCAAACGGAGCCTTATTAAAGTAAAGTCCCAATGGAAGTTGGAAAAAGACAAATAGAAGAACCTCGTTAACAAGAAAAGAAAAAGCTCCATCTTTTTCTTTTTTCTTTTTTCTTTTTCTTTTTCTTTTATTAATTTTATGTTTGTTGAAGAAAACACATATAAAACTCCATAATCACGTCTCTGAAAAAAAAAAAAAAACACCCATTATCTAATCTAATCTCAAAGATAGTTCAATTTTACCTATCAAGTTTCTCTTTCAAGAAACAGGTATTTCTTCTTCGTACATCAGCTTTCTTTTTTATTTCTAATTTATGCAATAGGTTCCTTGAAGTTCATTGATTTTTTACAAATTATTGTGATTTTGATGGTTAGTAAATCAATTTATTTGCCATTCTTGATTTCTTCCGATGCTAAAGTTTGAATCTTGGCACTTTTTTTTTTTCAGCTGGATGGTGGAATTTAATTTTCGGGTTTTCAGTTTCAGTTTCAGATTTTTGTGTAATATTCCCCCTCCCTACCCTCCCTTGGGAATTTGGGTATAAATTATATGCATGCTAGAAGAATTTATAGGTTAAATGCTCTCATGATTGCTATTTTTATTTTTATTTTTTTGACAGAATTTAGTTAAATTGAAAAGGGAAAAACATAGTTTTACATAATTTTTATATATATACACAGATACATAGATAGTGCTCCCTTTTACTCAGCTATTCAAATTTTACTAATTGCTATATAGTATGATACAATCTAAGGCTTTATTTTATGAAAATTAGCTGCATTGAGGTAATGGAACCAAAATGTTAATATTTGATTATCTACAAGTTCTGCTTTAGCTTCAGTTATCCTTTGCCTTAACCTTTACTCAATAAGGTTGAATGGACAGAATGTCTCTTTAGAAGAGATGGCTTTGTAAAAGATTTTAAAATAGGATTGGTGATTTGCAATTATAAGTAGTTGCTCTTGGAGATTATGAGGTCGGGTCCTTCATGGATTTCTAAATCTGCAAACAGAGTCTTTTTTTTTTTTTTTTTTCCTCCAAAAAAAAAAAAATTTAATTTTGATAATCCTAAATAATGGCAGCATGGAAATCTTAGGGATGAGACATTTGCATCACAACAGAATCATCTATTTTCTTGTAGATCATGTAGTGACTTATATTGCGTGGAAGCTGTGTTCTAGTTTGTAGGTTGGAGCACATGAAAGATTTGTAGAATATTTTGTTATTTTTTTCTCTACATGCATTGTTAAGATATGTTTTGCAGCCATACTTTAGCTCTAGTATCACATGTTAACGACATGGTTAGTTAAGCTTATGGATGATAGCTAATGTAGGATATTATCTTCTCCAGTTATCTGTTACGTGCTGAATAGGCTTTTTTAATTTTCTATTAGCTGAAGTCTTGAGGACCACTCTGGTGTGAATTCTCATAGTTTTGGTCATTAGTTTAGTTTTCTAAAGAAATAGAACGTGCTTCTTCTAGACCTTGTTCAACAGATACTTTTGGTGTAGGAAAGGGTAAGAGGGATATCATGATCTAACTTATAATGGATCTCAAACTTGTTCGTATCCTTTATTAAATCTTAGCAGCAGGTTATCTCACTAACAAAGGACCCATTCTGGAATTAACAAGCTAAATGGTGAGTTTTTTCATGTTTTCAACGCGAAACAAAAGCCTGAATTAACTTTTTCTGTGTATGCATTCGGGAGTTATGTCCCTTCTAATGCACAAAAGTGGATACTGTTCTTGATACTTCATTTAATGTTTGGGTTTCTTGAAAGGGAGAAATAGCAACTTGGTTTTAAGTTCTTGCAAATGCTTAGCCAGAAGATTGTTAATTCCAAACTAGGATTAAGAAATTATTGTATTTTTAAAAAAAGATGAAGAACTGAAGGTTAATTACCCTCCAAGCCCACACAACAAGAAGTACACACATCCCAAAATAAATTAAGAAAAAAAGGAAAAAGGAACGAGTTTAGTGGAGGAGGTTCTAGTTAGATAATTCGTGAAAGCACAACTATCAGAGGAACTTATGTTTATTTATCCAAGAACTATATAATTTGAAAATGTTGTAAGTAAACAGGACAGGTTGACAAATCTTGGCATTTGATCATTTTTTATTCCTCTGGTTCTCATTATTTCTTCATTTCTGCTACTTTGCTTGTGGCATTTCTCCTTAGACATCATATTATGTGACAAATGTAGATGTAGTTTCTATTTTAATCTCATTGTGGTAGTTTTTCCTGTGTTACCTCAAAAATAGAGGAAAAGAAAGAAAGAAGCTGTTGCAAGATGTGCTTCAATGCATTGCCAATGTTTCAGATTAAGGGAACGAGTATAAAATATGAAAATTAAACTTATTAGTGGCTTTATCTCACAGTATCTTAGGAAAAGAAGTATGTTTTCCTCCTGCTCTATGTATGAGCATGTGTTCGTACGAGTGTTTTTAATTCTCTGTGGTTGTGAAATGTGATTAATTGCATCATCTTTTGAAAATATACGGTTACCACTGCAGGCATTGTAGTCTAAGGTAAGGTTCTTGGTTTCCTAACATGGTGCACCATAAGTGGAAACACGAATTCCTTATCCCCTAGAAAAAAATGAAGAGAAATGGAGGAAGGAGGCAGGGGGCATAGGGGGAAATGCTACTGCCATTGCAGATTTTAATGCCAAAGTTTCTGAAAATACCAGCAACTCTGGTTCTCCTAAAGAAAACCAAATCTGCATAGCAGTCAATGCAATCGTTATGTCAAAATGCTCAACTGAGCTAGATTTATTAGCCTGCACTATGCAATCTTATATATCATGGGAGTGTTTCCGATTCAATGGTCTTGAAAAGTGATGACTTACTTTAGTTAGTTAAATTATTTGTTCTTTCCCTTGATTGTTTAATTAAAGTTATGATGTAAATTGTTTGTTAGTGTGGCTTTTCCTCTTTCATTTTCAAATTACATTCAATCTAGTTCTTCAGTTTTCTTTCCTGATTCCCTTTATCCAACTCTTTCCTAGTGGTGAGTTCTTGAAGTATATGAAATTTTTACAGATGAATCCAATATGATGTACTCTTACCATCTGAATTGTTGTGGTGAAACAGATTCTTTTCTACATATATGGCGAATCCTAATGAAAAAGATGGATATTCATGGATTGAGAAAGTTAAATTTGAAGGGTCTGTCCCACTTCTTGATCCAGATAATTGTCCTAATGGTTGGGCTTCTCCACCAGGTGACGCTTTTAAAGTCAGAGGGCCAGAATACTTTTCAACTAAAAATAAAGTGCCCGGTGGTGAGTATCTTCTGAAGCCTCTTGGGTTTGACTGGGTTAAAGGTTCTGTAAAGTTATCAGAACTCTTGAACAATCCAAATCATCGTGTTAGGAAAGCAATCTCATATGCATCTTCACTAGGCAATTCTCCTTTTGTTTGGGCTTTCAACCTGCAAGTGCCAAGTAAAGAGAATTATAGTGCAGTTGCATATTTTGTTTCTGTGAATTCTACTCCAGAGGGATCTTTAATGGAGAAGTTCTTGAAGGGGGATGATGCTTTTAGGAATTCAAGACTAAAGTTAATAGCCAATATAGTCAAAGGGCCTTGGATAGTTAAAAAGGCTGTTGGTGAGCAGGCCATATGTATAATTGGCAGGGCACTTTCTTGCAAATACTGCCAAGGAGATGATTTTATTGAAATCGATATAGACATTGGATCATCCATGGTCGCAAACGCGATTGTTCATTTGGCATTCGGTTACATAACAACACTAACTGTTGATTTGGCTTTTCTTATTGAGGGCCAGTCTGAGGCAGAGCTTCCGGAACAAATTTTAGGGGCTGTAAGATTCTCGGAGCTTAAAACAGAATCAGCTAGACCAATTGAAATGCAATCTGAGAGTAGTTTCCATACTCTGCAGCCTTCTCTGTCTTTCCGGCTCTTGAAGTCAATTGGACAGGGTTTCACCAACCTCCTCCATCAGGGTGCCCCTGAAAGTTCGTCCACTTCAAGCTCTTCAAGTACTAATGGATATAGTAGCCGTGAAAACAGTACAGATGTAAATAAATGGTGAGTACTGAATAACTGACAATGTTAATCATCTGGCGATGATTTAGACTATGCTTTGTTTTTTTCATTTAAAGAGTTAGCTGAGAAAATTTTAATGTTTTACGGTATCTTCTTCAGATAATTCTTCATCCTGCATTTGTAAAGAATGAAATTGTTTGCCATGCAAAAATTCTTTATATAATATATATATATATGTGTGTGTGTGTGATCTTTATACTCTTCGTCAAGCATAGAGAACACTAAAGCTTCTTGTGTGTAAATCCTTCTTATGTGGTTCTAAGGATTTTCTAGATTGGTTCTTGGTCAATTTGTTGTTAGAGGTTAGTTTAACTCGTCTAGAGTCTGTCCTTGAATCCCTTATCTGTCATATCTCATAGTAGGATGTAGTTTTTTTTTTTTTTACTTTTAGCCTCGAACATGACTCGAATCCATAATTGTTTACTGCACTCACTTGTCATAGTTGGATGTATTTACCCCTCTCTCTCTTTTGTTTCAGATTCCTGCAGATCTGCGACATACACACACTCTCTGAACTACAAGAACTAAAGATGGCATCTTTCTCCTCCGAATGCCATTGCTGCACAATACCCTTTCCTCTCTCTCTCTCTCTCTCTCTGGCTTACTTTGGCAATGTCAAGGTATGGAGAAAGCATTGAAATTCACCATTTTTTTATTTTTCTCCCTTCTTTCTTGGCCAATATTTTCACTACATTATAAGGTGTTGGTTCATATAGAAACTTATTTTATGTTTTGTGATTGTCAACATATACTTTCTGACTATTGTTTTTTTTTTTTTTTTGTATATAGTTAGGGTAATGGAATAGATATAAATACATTTCGACTTAATTATCTTTTCTATTATTCACTAAATAAAATATTTAATTTTTTCTTTTAATAAAATATTTATGATTACTTTATTGAAATAGATCTCAAAAAAAAGAAAAAGAAATATCATGATAATATAAAAATTAATTTTAAAAAAAATTAATATCATTTAAATTATAATTTTAAAAAAAAAGTTAAAATAACATTTAAATTATAATAATATCATGATACATTAATTTAAGTAAAAGTTTTTATCCAAATTATAATTTTAAAAGAAAATTAAAATAACATTTAAATTAGAATAATATCAAGATACATTAATTTAAGTATATAAGGTATAATTATGTATATAAATTGTCTTATTTAAATAATTATAATTATATTAATTTTATATAAATTTAATTCATAATTAACATAATATTTGATAATTATAAATACAAATAATTTTATTTTAGATATTAATTTTTTTCCCCTTTCAAAACATATATATACAAGTTTTAATATATTATTTATTATAAAAAGTCTTATATCATTAAAAACTATAAGTTAAAGTATAATATAAAAAATTTTAAACTTTATTATTTATAGTTTATTATTTATTATTATTATTATTATTTATTTAGATTGTATCCAATTTATGTGTCACTTCCCCGTTGGGTCTCTCTCCATACATTCGGTAACTCACATTCATACACAAACAAGTAAAAGACAGATACTTTTATACACTCCAAGTGTCTTATTACCTTAATCATATATTCACTCAAGGAGAATCGTTGGAATATACTTCTTCGAGCGGTCCTCTGGGACTTTTTAGATTTAGTCATTGATTTGATCGTCGAATAGCCAACAACGGGTACACACCCCGACAGCTGGCCTTCTTTGCAAAACACTTAGTAGAAAATGGAGCCCACTAGTCACGTGTGACAGGATTGGAGAATAATTCTCCGATCAACTTTAATACGCAAATCCTTCTGGGATCACAGTTCTGGTAATCAAAATCTTGTTTACCGAAGGTATATCCTCATCACTTCATTCTTTTATTTGTCATATTTAAGAAGCAAACATGCATGTTAGAAAATTAAAAGTAAAATTGAAAGATATTTTAATCTTACAACTAAAAGATATAGGATATATATATATATATATATATATATATATATATATATATACATTAGAAAATTAGCCGTTTTATAGTTCTCATATTATTTTATAAACCGGTCTCTATTTTTTTTGTTTTAACTAGTCACATTTTGTCAATTTTTAGTTATAAAAATTTACGTTCTAAGCATATGTATAAGTCCTTTGGAGGATATTTTTATCATTTAGAATTTAATTAACTGTTAAGAAACTCTTATTTCTGTAATCTAACTAATGAAAGATATATTAGAGAACCGAAGACTTTTTTTTTTCCTTAAAAAAACTAATGAAATAGAAAGAAATAAGAGTTTCATTATAATATATATGAATTCGTTAATGTGATTTTAAATGACAAAAAATGTCATTCACTTGACTTTTTTTTTTTTTTTGGAAACGACATGTATATTAGATAAAAGAATAATAAACAACGGGAAAGCATGAAACGAAACAAAGAAAACTACAACCCGTCACTCTGGCAGTTTATCGCCCCACAAGACGTGGTCACCTAACTGAGAGGGAACAGGACCAAAAAACTGAAGGGGAGTCATTCACTTGACTTACACATACTTGAAAAATGAATTTCTCTAGTTTGAAACTTGACAAAATGTGACATGAATTTCGCTCACCTAGTATTTTTGACAAAAAAACCGTATTTAGTTAATGTGATTTTTTTTCCAATATACATAAAATATTGGAAAAAGATATTGCAAAATTTCAACCCATAAAATATTGAAAAATTTTACAATTAAATTTTTATTAAAAGATATTTCAATTATAATTTTTAAAACGTGATAAATTAAAAAAAAAAAAAACTCGAAATATAGCTATACATAGACTTACCACCTCACGTGCATATATTAATTCAATATTAAGGAAACAGCATGCCCTTTGTATCAATGAGATGCAGTGTACGTAATATACATTTATAGTGGAAATTAAGCACCAATATACATTTTATAGGAAGTATATATATTTAAATAAAATTTCATTAAAATAAAATATTGAACAAATTAATGATTAAAATCATTCATGATAATAGAACAAAAAATTAACCTAAAATTAGGTGGAGATAAAATATTCAACTTAAAGTATTTAGGTGAGTCGAAGATAGCTAAAAATAAAAGTAACAATAAAGAAAATTACAAAACAAATATTCTATCTAAATTTTCAGTCTTCAAACTTGCAGTCATGAACTTCATCTACAAGGAGGGTTCGATTTTTCTTTCTTTCTTTAATGACAGACTAATCTATTTGAAAGTGCCAAAAAAAGAGGAAATAAATCAAACAAAGGGTTAGATTTAAACTCGAGTTTAGCAAATATTTCTTCTAAAAGAAGAAGAAAAAATTAAATCTAAATATCAATAAAAACTTTGCATTTGAGATGTAAAATGTAGCAAAAGAATTCTAAAGAAATATAGAGATTAAAGATAAACAAAATCAAATAGAGAAAATAAAAAATACAATATTACTTATATTAAATTTATCACTATAAAAATAATAAGACTTATATTTAAAAATATAAAAGTTTATAACAATACTCGACTCAAATATCAAGAAAATTAACTACTTATATAAGAATTAATTTAAAACTTAATTAATATATTTATACTAATATATTAAATTTGTAAATTAAAAAATTATTTCTTATAAATTTATCTTCTTCTATTATATTCTTATTATATATATATATATATATATATATATATATATATATATATATATTATATATATATTATTGATGTATTACTCTTGATCATGACTTGTATTTAATCCTTCTAGGAAGCCTTCTATTTAGAAGACTAGGAAATAAAAAAATTAAAAAAAAAGACATAGGAGTCTTCAATAAATATTCATATAATAAATATATTTATAATAAATCAAAATTTGTATATTTTTTATTTAAAAAAAAAAAAAAAAGAAATTAATTCTAACTAAAATTGTCAGTATATCCATAACAATTATATTAGAGAAATAATTTTTGTAAGTTTGAATAAAGTTTTTATGAAATAAGTTATTTTAGGTTATGACTTTAGATTGAAAAACTTAATTATTTTTATTAAACT
The DNA here is from genome assembly GCA_025388415.1 of Cynanchum wilfordii. Classification (NCBI taxonomy): domain Eukaryota; kingdom Viridiplantae; phylum Streptophyta; class Magnoliopsida; order Gentianales; family Apocynaceae; genus Cynanchum; species Cynanchum wilfordii. The sequence continues at coordinate 329,819 of JAHSUH010000281.1, read as the reverse complement.
TAATTTTGTGTTATTGTTAACCTTGGCCAGGCATGTGGTGGAGGTCTAGAGACACCCTCCATCATCATATGATAAATAAATGTGTGAATAAAAATAGAGATCAATAATAATCTAAACACAATTTGTCTTCATCTTTGTAATCTCGCTTCAATATGACTCGAACTTCATTCATAGGCAAGAATACGAATGCACACCCACAAAATATACAATAAGCACTTATACCTAAAAAATAATATATTGTTAATTAATATAAAAATTGATATAAAATTATTAATAAATCACACACACAAAAATGAAGGAATTTGTATATTTATTTTTGTTCAAGTAATATTTATGAAAATATGAATATCATCAAACAATACTCTTTAAGAAAATACTTCAAGTCATAGAAAAACTTTTTACGGATATATCATACCTTGAATTAAGTCGATGTCAATTAAACTTAGTCAAAAACATATCTTCATTAATTCTCGTAGGTGATACGTTGAACTTGTCATTTATTTGAATTTCTCCCAATGAAGTCTACAATATGAAGAGGAGTGAGTTAGGTAAATAAATAAGATGTGAATGTTTTTCAAGCAATTTTGTGTGTAAAAGTTTTGATAAAATTTAGTTCATACCTTCTCATGAAAGAAAATATTGGTGGCAAGGGCATGATCTTTTATTCCAAAAAGTTTGATGCTTGGACAAGAAATAGATCCTAAAGAAAATGTTTTGAGTAATGAACATCTTCTAATTGTCACCTCAAGTGATGGCAATTCAAGGTCAGCAGTCATATGACAAAAAGTGTACAGTTTTGGCAAGTCTAAGAGTTTTAGTGTTTGGAGACAAGGGAATAGAATTTGCTTAATGTTTGTTTGTTGTCCTTTAGCAACTTTCTCTTGATCGGGCATAATAACTTCTTCTAACTCTCCACAACTTTCAATGCATAATGTCTTAAGGTTTATAAGACTTTTTGACATAGAAAGAGCCATTAAATTTTTCAAGTTATCACAACGATAAACATCCAAAACCTCCAATTGGTTGAAATATTCAGTCGATATATCGTAGTTGAATATTCCACTACTTTTGACATTGCAAAGCTTCAAGATCTTTAAATTGGGACACAATATCTACCAAAAAAAAAAAAAAAATTAAAATTACGTTTATAAAATATAAAAAGGCTAGATCCTATATTTTGTGAATGATATATATATATATATATATATATATATAAAGACATATTGTTTTCATGTATAATCTTGCTTAAGGTAAGTACTAATTTCAAAATATCAAGACTAACTAAATAAAAATGGTGAGCCAAAGAAAAAATACCTTTTTGCTTAAGAAAAATTGGTCGTCATCAATGTTGCAGTTTGCTGTTGAAACAAAATTTGTCATCTTTGGTAAGATCGAAATTGCTAGTTTTTGTAGAGCAAGAAACTCAATTTCCTCAATGCCTTTGCAAAACACTTTCATCTTTGGTATTCCAAAGAGTTGTAGTTTTCTTAATCTAAGGAATTTAATCTTACTTTTACTTGTTGCAATCTGAACTCCTTCTTCTTCTTCTTCTTCTTCTTCTTCTTCTTCTTCTTCCAAGAAGATATGTTCCATTACAAGACAACGCATTATCTTAAGAACTTCAATATGAGAGCAAACATGAAATTTTGATATAGGTAATGCATGTTTCAGCCCATCCAAATCCGTAAGATGTAGTTTTCTAAGAGAACCAAATGATCCAATAGATAGTGGATAAAGACAAATTTCCTTTAGATTTCCACAATGATCAATGCATAATGATTCCAGTGCTGAAAAGATAACATCTTTTGATTGAAATCGGGATACAATAGGTGGTACAAGATATTCTATATTTTCAAATCCAGACAAACTAAGTAACTTCAACTCTTGAAATTTGTCTTCACTCAATTCATCTAATATTCCAATGCAAAAATCCCCAACCATCTTCAAACCTTCTACATTCCTTATGGTTGACAAAATGAAAAGATTGTATGCTTCCTTGCAACTAATGAGTGCAACCCTTCTATATAAAGCATAGTCTTCGATATACTTAAAACTCCCATTTTCTTCTTCTACTGCTCTGACTATTAAAACAAACTTCTCCAGTTTTGGTAGAAATGGTTGGAAATTAAGAGACAAAGGAAGCACTGATTTTGGTAAATTGATTTGTAAGTTAACTAACTTACTCAATGAACCTATATCTGCAAGAACCTTCACTTTTTCTTCTTCTCCTTTTTCTTCTTCTACTGTCCAAAATCCACAATCTAGCATTAGCAATTCTTCTAATTGAACTAGTTTAGATATGACTCCAGATTCAATTGATATGATCGCACATCTAGTCAAATCTAATACTTTCAAATTTTTTAGTTGGGCAATCTCTCTTGGAAACACTTCTAATCTTGAATCTCGTAGACTGATGATTTCTAGATTCAACATGTTTCCAAAAACTGATTCCATATTACCAAGATGACACTCTTCTAGATGAATTACTCGAAGGTTTCTTAGCATTGATATTGAAGAAGGCGGAAATATTATTTTTTTACCCTTGTATGCATTGAATATTGTTTCTTTAAACCCGTATGCACTTAATACTTCAAGGGCTTCCATATTAGAAAAAAATTTCTCTGGTATGTGTCCTTCAAAAAATAAATAATTTCCAATATGCAAGAATTTTAGTCTTGGAAAATTTAGAGTTTCTGGAAGAGTACTTTTGTAGTTCAATTTCACATAAATATGAGTGATGTTTTCATAAGAACTTTGCTTTGGCCAATTTCTTTTACTTACCATGAATTCATATCCATCTTGACATGCAATCCAAATGCCCATATCCCGAAGAAGATCATGCATTCTCACAGATTGTCCATCTCCGTAGAAAGGTTCACTATCTGCTCCTTGAGTTAGCATGAATCGAGATTTCAAAATATCAACCGAAGATGATACTCTATTTCTTGCTTCTGTAATATTTTCAACTTCGTTGAAGACGATTAAACCCCACCCGTATCTAACTAAAGTTTCAATAGGAATTTCTTCATCTTCTGGAAATAAACAACACAGGAGGAAAATGTACCTTGACTTCTTCATTAGGTAATTGGTCATAGCTCAATTTGTGAGGTTGATAAAGATCTCGAGGCACTCCAGGAATATTTGAGGGCATATGGGACCTCTCCAATAGGACAAGTGCATCTTTCCACACACCTTCACTCTTGCCTCTTAATGCATTACCAACAATTACAAGAGTTGACGGTAAGCCTTTGCACAGCTTTGCTACTTTTTTTGTTGTTTCCACTAACTCAGGTTCTTCAATCGAGTCACCAACTATCTCTCGAAAAAGTTTCCAAGCTTCTTCATCTGGCAAGACTTCCACTTTAAAAATCTTGTAGTAATTTATTACAGTTATTGATGTATATTCGAAAATTCGAGAAGTTATGATCAATTTGCATTTCTCTCCAGTGCTTTCTGATGGGATACCTAAGTCTTCTAGATATATCCTTTCCCAAACATCGTCCAAAATTATGAGGAAGCTATTTGCGGCCTTCAATCTAGCTTGTAATTTTTCTGCACACTCATATATAGAATGTTCTTCCAATGTCAATCCTACTTCATTCGCAATCTGTTTTTGAACTTTCTTTTTATTCAAAACTTGAGAGACCACAACAAAAATTAATAAACTCAAACATGTTGGAACTTTTTGCCCAATTCATCATCTTGGACGCCATTGTGGTCTTACCTGTTGTAAATATAGTTTAAGATCCTGATTTTCAAAATATTCCAACTGTGTAGACGAGCTGTTCGGATGAATATCAATATCAAAATTAATTGAGCAATAATTTCATTTATATTTAGAATTTTTTGAGGTGTTTCATTAAGTTAAACTTTTTGAGGCAATTTTATTTGTTTATATATATATATATATATATTTTAAAGACGTAAGTACAATAAGTAGTAATAGAAATTTTTTTAAAACTTTTAACTTATAACACCTTAATAAATTATGTCTTTAATTCATTTCTCAAAAACGAAACATTATTCTTGGACGCTTGTTTTATCCGGGTTTTAGGGGGAGATAATAAAACTCCTCTCCCTAACCGAAAGGAAGGGAAAGAAAAACCCCTCTTTTATAATAAGTAACAAGATAAGGAAGAAATAATTATTACCGACTCCTCCCATGCCACATAGACCGATCAAATAGATAGCATCATCTTTCAAAGCATCCATGACTTGTTTCTCAAGCAAAGCTCGAGATTCCAACACTAAATCTGTTGAATTTGAAGGGTTAGATACTCTATCAAATCTGCTTGGAGGAGTAATTTGAAGTTGAAGTGAAGCATTGGTTGCCTTCTGGGCTTCCAAACTCAAGGAATAGTAAACCATTGGTAACCATTTCAAGAAACAACTTTTGTTTTTGTTGTGATGATCATGACCTGATTTGTCAAGAATTTTGTGGCTTGTTATCAGCCAATTGTCGACCCTTTCAATCCAATCTTTAACGTCGGATCGAATTGATTCTTGGTTTCTAAGCGTTGCATCCATTGCTTGTTGCACCGTTTGTCTTTTGTTTTCCATCTTTTGAACTTCCTCGGCGAGTCTTTCGATGTGGAAGTGATGGCAACACAAATGAGTAAGTTGATTCTTAATCCCAGGCACAACCTTTTCTCCTGGATCCATGTTTTATGGAAATTCTAGTTGGAATTGGAATGAAATTAAAAGATGGTTTTAGTTTGCACTAGTGAACAAATGAGCAATATATATATATATATATATATATATATATATGGATAGGGATAGGGAATAATATATATATGTGGAAGGGGAAGGGGAAAGAAGTGAATAAAATGGTAAAGGTATAAAATGCATTACTTATACGGGTCATTTGTACTTTCCTTTGAACATTAATTAAGGAACATGTACCATATGTGTTTGAGACAAAAGTTTCCCATTACTACTTTTACCTCTAACAAATTGTACAAATTAAGTGGACATTCTACTCTAATATCAACTAGCAAATCGTTGTTATATCAATATTTTGAATTGATAATGAATATCTAGACTTATATTTATATGTTATATCACATCCTTTCATAATTACGATGTGGGACGTGATACAACACCACATACATACATATATATTCGGAAAATTTTCCCATGTGTTCCTTTTCGGAAAAAAAGAATTTAACTTTAGGTCATAATTGTTGTTGTGGGGTGCAAAGGTAAAAATATACTTAATTCAATTGATCAAGGAAACATTTTTTTTTTTTTTTAAAATGAAACAAACTTAAAGAAGCAACAAAAGATTCTTTTTCGGACAATCACTCAACTCACAATATTCTTAATTCTTTTCTTTCATATACTAAATATATATATATATATATATATATATATATATATCACAATTGTAATACTTTTTTATTGCAAAGTTTTTGTTGCTAAACCTTTTTTTTTATATCAATTTAGGTGTAGAAAAGGTTTTGAAATTCCTGTCAAAACCTAATCCACTCGATAACTGAAGGAATGCAGACAACTATAATTAGTTATTCAAAAGATAGGTCTGACTTCAATTTAAAAATAAATAAGTAAATAAAGCAGTTTAATGACTTTCTTTCTTCATTTTTCATTTTTTTTACGTGTTTGACCTTTTTACCTATACCTGTTTGACCTTTTGACTATATATACTTAGATTATTGCAAGTACTAGAAAGTGTTAGGGTTGGAGTGTCAACCCAAGTCCTAAAGATTCGCTAAGAATTGGCTAGAATATAACGTATTCTACCTACTCTATTAGTATTAGACATTTTGGGAAAGTTTTAAGAACAAAACCGTGAAAGTTTACGCCCTAAGTGGACAATATCATACTAATGTGGAGTTAAGTGAGGTGGCAACCCAACCTAGTGGAGAAAAGGGTCCAACAAGTGGTATCGGAGCCCAAGGTTAAGTGAGTTGTGTTCGATGTGGAAGAAGCTCTCAATGTCATGTCCAACGATGATGGTATCTTTTTTTTTGCTTACCGCCTTAGTGACGAGACTCCACCCGGAACACCCGTGCGATAAGCAAAAAACAAAGAAAGTCTTTTGATCCAACTTATTTGCTGTATGCAAATTTTAATTAATTTTGATTATCAAAGCGTTACTGTAATCAAACAACATAAAACCAAAATGAGATCTACTTTCGTCCGACAAATTATGGTTAATTTTTGTCTAGAGTTTTTTTATAGTAGAATTTCTAAATATAGAATATACCAAATTTCTTAGTCAAAACTATCTAGTTATAGCTTGTATATCGCTCAAATTCCTTTGTAACTTTTTTTTTTTTTTTTTTGTAACTTTAACTAACCAAATTGCATGAAATTTCTTAACTTTAAAGATTAATATTTGTATACTCTAAATCTGATAATCATGGATAATTTCAACCCCTATAAGATAAAATATGAGAATAAATAAGTTTCTTCTATAATATCATATTTATCATTGCATTTAATCACTATTAAGGTGAATATCAAATCAAAGTTATATTTTTAGATCTATCAATTATCCATGGGATGAAAAATGGAAAAACAAAAGATGTATTCTAATGGATTTTGACTTCTCTAAGGTCCTAGGCTTCATCTTGGAATGAATTTGAATTTCGAATTTTGAGGGTCTTGGGGTTTGATCTTGAAGGGAAGATGCGCTCTTGAATGATTGTTTTGGTCTTCTATTTATAGATGAAGAAGTTACCAAAAGAATGTGATGTGTCATGATCTAATTCGTAGAGACACTCATCTATTTCAATGGTTGATATTGTCACCTTTGCCACATGTGTCATTTTATTCATCTTCATTTCAATGACTACTAATTGCCAAAAAGAAATTTGTTCATGGTTAATTTGAAGAATTATTACATGGACAAGTTTCAATATATAACAAATTTGAGTCTATTTTGAGTCGGAGATAAATACGACTCAAATTTGAATTTAAGTGAATGTAGATAATATTTTTTAAAAATAAATCCAATTGAGTCAAATACTATTTTTTTTTCACTATTTTTTTCTTTATTATTATTGCTTTTTTTTACGCTTTTTTATTTTTGTATTCCTTACCTTTTAGGAATACACAATCCTTCTCCTTCATGAGTGATATTTGACGAAAAGAGATCAACGGTAAAGATGGTCTCACTCGACGTGTCAAATTTGTAAACAATAAATTTTCAATTATCATCTAAAAAATAAATAATCAAAAATATATGTTGACAAAATAATAATATATATTTGACTTTTTGGGCTTGATCTCGATCCAATAGATTTTTATTTCTCCAAGGTCGTAGACTTGATCCCGAAGGTAGGATGCATTAGCTTCGAAACTATGGACGATCCTCTAGGGGATCGTCGGACTTTCTTTTCTTCTCTCATCCACTTTTGATTCATCGGTTGTAAATGATTTTCTTTGTCTTTTATTTATAGATGAAGAGGTGACCAAAAGAAGATAATGTGTCATGATCCGATTGGTACAAACACTCTCTTTTATTTTATTAGTTGATGTTGTCATCTTTGTCAAATGTCTTCATTTTATTCATCTTCAAAATTAATCAAATAATATCTAAAATTCTTAAAATTTCAGTCTGTACAAAAATATTACTAAAAATAAAATATATATTAATTTAATTAAAACAAAAATTAATTTAATATTTATATAATATATCTTTCTAAAAAATCATAAATTTATATTATAATTAAAATTACACATTCTAATAATATTTTTTTGATTGAGACTGGAAGCCCCCTGCCCCCAATTTTTTTTTTTTTTTTAAAAAAATATATCAGACTTCAAATGTTTTAAAAAATTAAATATTAATGGTTTATAAAAATATTTAATTTTAAATTAAAAATTTTTATTTATAATTTAAATTTTTTTAAAAAAAATTAATTATTATTTAGGTAAAAAATTTTCACTTCTGATAGGAGAATTTTAAAAAATTTCGATGAAATTCACTAAAAAAACTTTCTTTCTCTTACTAAAAAGGAACTTTAATGAAAAATATATATATATTTTATGAATATATTTGGAACCAAATTTGGCAAATTGGCAAATTTGGTCCCTTGATTTATATAATTTATATAAAAATATATATGTATTATATAATAAATCTATTATTATATTAGTTCATTAACTTAATAATTCTCGTAATTTCACCCTTAACTTAATAATTTGATAAATTACATCCCTTTATAACATGGTAAATTTTTCCCTTAATAAAAAGTTGGTAAATCACCCTTAAAAATTCGGTAATTTCAAACTTTAATTATATAATTTGGTAATTTCATCCCTTAACTTTATAATTGGATTAATTTAATCCATTATACTTATTTAAAAAGAAGGAAAAAAAAAAAAAGGGGTAAAAATATAAATTTTTAAAAATTTCCATGATCGATCTCAAACATTTATCTATTTTATTTTGTATATTATCATTTCATCATTAGTAAATTTATGTTCCATAAATATAGGATCAAAGATGATATCCCAAAATGATATAGTGATCAAATTTCAAATTATCAAGTTATGGGATAAAATATAAATTATTTTTGAAATCTACCAAGTATATAGTTAGGATGTTTTTTAATTTTAAATTAACCAAATTTAAGTTAAGGGATGAAATAGTACAAGAAAAATAAAATAAGGATGAAATCACAAAAATTATATAAATTAGGGACCAAATTTGCCAATTTGCCACCAAATTTACCAATGTATCTAATTTCTAAATACACTAAAAATATTGCAATTATAGTAAATACGATCCAAATTTATAAAATATATAAAATAAATTCAAATAAAAATATAAAATTCTGATATTCTATAATTTTTCATTTTCATTTTTCTGAATTTTTTTTTTTTATAATAAAAATATTGCTTTTTTAAGAAATAAAGATTGAAAATAGGGTTATTTGATTCAATTTTGAATTTTGATGCTATTTTAGAAAAATATTTTGAGGAAAAAAAACTACAAAAAGTAAATTTGGTATTTTAGGTGTCCATGTAGACACCGAAATTTTATTTATATATATAAATATGTATAATTAAATTTTTATATATTTATATATATTAAAGATATTAAAAGGAAAAAAAAAAAAAAAATAATTGGATGCTCGCATAATTTATGGATCCATTGATTTACTTTACACTTCTTGGCTTGTGATGTCCTTTTTGTTGTTGTCATTCAAATTATTTTCCTATAAAACTTCCACTTTGTCATCCCATTCATTTTTAATTTTTTTTTAGATGATTTGATATTTTAAGTCACTATTTTGACTTAGATTGTATCCACGAAATTTAACTTTTGCTCATGTCTTACATGATTCACAATGTCAAACTCATAGGTGTTGGGTTTTGGACCTCCTATTTGGAGGAGTCCTTTATTATTAGGTTCATTTGGCCTTAGTAAATAAACAAAACCGGTAAGTGAAATGAAATAAAAGAGAGATAGAAGAGAGAAATATCATAACTTTTCTAAACTCGACTGTGCTACTGTTTTTTGGAAGTTTTCTCAATATTCAACGTTAGATCGCCTTCAAATTTGGACATGTTGTTCGTGAGTTCAAGAAGAAAATTCTGAATGGTGAAGATTGCATTTGGAGCCTTATAGTGAAGTATTTTGTGTTAAAACCAAAACTGATGCAATGAGTATTTTCTTGAGTTTATGCTTTGATATTTTCTCTCTTAGGCTAATTTGTATTTGTTTCAAGATTAGTTTTGATATGTTGATGAATAATCTTGCATTTCTCTAAATTTTGTTAGAGAGAACATTAGTGGATGTAATTTAAATGGCTTACGAGTCCAGTGATTCTTACTCCTTGGTTTGAGGAGATTTTTCAAGAAAAGTTACATACATAGACATACTTTGAAATTGAGAGATATAAACTCGTAAATTTTATACAAAATAAAGAATTTCTTGTTTACAACACCTATTACGAAATTCAAAAATTCGCCTCTAGTACTAAAGTTCTAAAACGCCCATGCTCAAAAATACGATTGTGATCAAAGCTCAATAAAATAATTTGAAAAAATATATATATATATATATATATATATATATATATATATTAAAAGTGTACTTAGATAATAATTTAAGAAACATCTATGTGTACAAAAAGTTTTTATAAATTAACTAAATTAAATTTTTTTTATCTTATATAAATTAAAATTTTAGGCAATTATTTTATAAAAAAAAAAAAAAATTATTGACTAAATAGCCTCTGATATTTTTATACTATCATGCCAATACAAAATTTATAAATATTTTTATTTTTAAATATTCATCTTTTAATCGGATATATTTAAATATATTTCAAACTTAAATAATTTAAAATTTTAACTTGAATTTAATTAGATTTTTATTTTTCACATTTTTTTTTATAGAAAATTTTCAATTTTATATTAAAATTTTATTCGAAGTAAAGATAATATTTTTGGGATTTTGTTGTCATTTACCAATCGAAAAAAAAAATTCTAAATTTTTTTTCGCAATCAGTGGGTATTGTTCCTTTGACTTGATGTTACTATTTATATTATTTAAACAACGTAATTTACTTATGAACTTAGATAATATATGTAAAATATATAATATATAATATATATATATATATAAATATATATATATATATATATATATTATAGTTCAACATTCTGCACTAGTGTGAAATTATATAATTTTTATTTTTTAATAAATTATTGATTTTTAAAATTTTTAATATTAAAAATAAAGTATATATAATTAAATTGATAAATTTTATGTTATATAATTATATTTATCTATTTTAGATATTTATATAATGAAAAATAATAATTTTATTATATAAAATGGTATTTTAAAATAATAATTGTCTCTAATAATGATTAGTTTATATTTCAATCATTAAATTTCGTTTTAAAAAAAAATCATTAAATTTATTTTTTTAAAAAAAAAACTAATTTAAAATTAAATAATATATATAATGGTGATGAATTTAATAGAATAATATATATATATATATATATATATAAAAGATGTAAAACAAGAAACATAAAAAAAATTACAAACTTGTAAACTAAAATAATTGGACAAACAAAAAAATTCTAAAAAGATAGATGGTTGTCTTTGAATATGTAATTTTTTTTATTAAAAAAAAAAAAAATTATTAAAATAAGATTATATCTTTGAATATTAAAACTGTATAAAAAATAATAATACTTTGAAGAAAATTCGAGAAGCTAAATTTTAAAACAATTTATAAATATGAGAAGAAAATTGAATATTAAATAGAAAAATTATAGAATACAAAAATTTATAAAAGTCAAACTCAAGAGTTCAATTTGAATCAATCATCTTGTAGAGGAAGTATTAATGGAGATTCTCAAAGTGTTAGTAACAGACTTATTGAAATACTGTCAGGTTTGTCAAAAATGGAAGGATTTTAATTTCAAGCAAATAGTTCAAAGGTATTCCATTGGAAAGGATTATGTTGCTCCAATCTAACCTCCAAAGAGAAAGGGCACATGGTGAATGTTACTCGAGGTCGAGAGTTTCACACTCGTTTAGAGCGTCATGTAAGAGATAGAGTGAACTTTCTCGCAAACGCAACTCAGAACAAATATTTTCATCTCCTACTTTGAATGTGTATAATATATTCTTGTATTTTGTAAAATACAATATATATCTTATATATAAGATTACAAAAGTTTGATGACAATTGAAGAAATTTTGATATTTTTGAAGGGTATTATTGTAATTTTATTTGGCACATGAAATATCATTCAATCTTCAAGTCGTTTCTCTCTCTTTCTCAAACCCTCAATGTTTCATTCGTTTCTTTCTCTTTCTCTACTTCTGAAACATTCTTTGTCATAAGAAGTGATTGTTTCCAATTAAAGAGTTTCTTCAAACTGTATTTCCACTCAAGTGGTATTTGGCTAGTTTAGTTCTACAGCATTATCAAACTTCTATTTAGAATTTTGATGATTATTTCAAGTGAATTACATCAAAACAATTATAATTGTCTAGTATATATATAAATACATTTTATATAAATGGACTTGTCTATTTTAAAGGTTTTGATTTTTGTCTTTTTAGGAAATTATATGTCTCTATCCAAATGGTGATGAAGAAAGAAACCAAAAGAGATATTAAGAAAATGGGTAAATGTGGATGAATAAAAATATCAATATGAATTTAAATACAGTATTTCTTTTTAAATGTTCACTGGTTCCTTAATATTTTATTTTATTTTTTTAATACATTACATCAAAAACTAATGTGTGTATATATATATATTTATGTCTTTGAATAATTTTTTTATTCAAATATAAAATATAATTATTTGAAAGGGTGATCAACTTCAGTTGAAATATTCATGTTGGTTGTTACATGTGGGGTAACATTAGTTGTGTTCCGTTTCTTGTCGTGGTTCAAAATCTCTGCCGAGTTATCTCTGAATTAAAGCTTTTCGATACAAATATACAGAGAAAAACTAAAATTAACACTAATTCGATCTTACTTGGTCCTATCTCATCCGAGTCAACCCGAATCACTTACAAAATAAATCAGCAATGAAATACTTGGACATGGAGGAAACTTGGGGGTAGAAGAAGAAGAGAGGTTGGTAGAAGTTAGAATTGTGTAAGAACCTAGGAGAAGAGAATAAGTAGTTGGAACCTAGGAAAAATATAAGAAATTGAATTGTGCAGGAATCGAGGACAACAATATATATTATATATAATATAATTATTTTATATTTATAATTTTTTTATATATAACATATAAAAATTTCGTATCACTCGATACAACTATCAAGTTATTAATATCAATATGGATCAGTGATTTTCGAGACGATGACTGATATTAATACTTTGAACCATATTTCTTGTGGCAAAGGAGTGGCCGGTATCTTTCCATCGGGGACAGAGAGAATTGCAACGAAAAGGTCTAGAGAGAGAAAGCATCATGACTGGAACTTGCATATGGTAAAAAGTGCTGTCTTAAAAATATATATATATATATATATACACAAATTAATAGAGAGAGGAGTGAAAGAGAGACAGAGAAAGAGAGACAGAGAAAGAGAGAAAGAGAAAGAGGGAAAGAAGCCTTACCAGTAGGAGAAAGACCTTTTATATTCTTTTTCTTAAAAAAAAACCTTTCATATTCTTTATTGTGGTATTTTGAGAAAAAAAATTTTAAAAAAAATTTAATTATTGGCAGCCCAATCTGATGGGAATAACGGGCTCAACAAGTGGTATTAGAGCTCAAGTTTGAACCTTTGGGGAGATGTCGCCGTCGCTAGTGACCAGAGGCGAGGAGTGCGCCTTGACTCCTCTCCGACACCTCACGCAACAACCACGGATCGGTTGACACGGTTGGAAACCCTTCTTTTGCACTTTGTTCAAGCAGTCGGCGTGACCGAGCATGATGAGAATGCTCGGACATTGGTGGAGCAGATCCAAGGACCACCAGATGTTGTGTTGAAGGTGCATCAACTCCAGGAGATGATGGACAGTGTTAAAAATGACATTGTGTACTTGAAGCAGAGTGTGATGGAAGTTGTCGTAAGCATTGCTAGAGCCAGTGTAAGAAAGGCAAAGGTAAAAGTACATGAGCCAGTGCCGTATTCAGGAAGAGAAGAGAAGAGAAGAGAGAGGCAGAAGAGAAGGGTGTGTGACAGTGCACATGAGTTGTGCATTGTGAGTCAATAGTGTGTCGTGTAGACATACGATTGTGCTATAGATAGGCAATCGTGAGAGATAAAATAGTCGAGTGCATTATATTCTATCATTGGCCTTGTGTTGAGCCGAGCATTGTCCTTTGTGCATGGACTGGCTCTTCTCGGTATTCATTTTATTTGTTAATACAAAGGTTGAGATTGGTTCTCGTAATTATTTGTGTGTTGATTATCATTCGATAATTACTTATTTCCGCATAAGTGTCAAAGCAGTGTGTTTGGCACATCGAGTGTGTTGTTGAGTGTTTGTATAAAAAAATGTAATTATGACACTTCAATTTTTTTTTTTTAATAAAAGAATAATTTTTTTTTTAATAAAAAAATAACTGTCTACTTTAGTAAATTAGACTTATACTATTTAGTAAATTAGACTTATACTATTTTTTTTTGGGAAAAAAGTAAAAAATTATATTTTATTTTGGGAATAAGTTAAAAAATTAACACTCATTTGGGAAGTTTTTTTTTAAAAAAAATAACCTTATTTTGGGTTTTAACTCCAATTTTGGTTATATTTTCCCTCCCACCCAAGAAGTGAAAAAGTCAAATCTTGCTATTATTTCTTCTTCTTCTTCCTACAAAGTCGAGAATTTGAAAGCTTTCACGCAGACTGACTTTCCGCCTTCGACCCACTGTCCATTTTTTTCAGCCGCTGCCGCTTCTCTTCCGGTAGTAGGTAAGCTTTCTTTCTCTCCTGGGAAGACCAAGTAACATCCGATGACCACTAGTGCTAGTTCATACTTCATGCTACGACTGTTGAAAGAAAAACATTTCATTCAACTAGAACACAACCATTTCTGTTGCAGTACAGAAAAAAAAAACCCCACCTGGGAAGACCGATGTCTCAGAGTAAAATGGGAAGTTGGCAGTACAGATTCAAAATCTCAGAAAAGATAACTAAAATATATATCAATGTTTGTTTTCAAATATGTTTGAATGATAATACAATTTGCATCTCGAAATAAGTAGTTTGACACATATATATATAACCACCATGCATAGTTTTTCTATGACGTCCTTGGCTTATAAACTTTGCTGAATGACTTCTTATCATGCTCTTTAATTATCTTTTTACTGCTGTTTATGTACAGATTGTATCCATCTATAATGATAAGAATGAAAACATTTAACTGGACCAAGAAAAAATGGAAGGCAGATATTTTCTGCAACTCTGAGATTTTGAATCTGTACTAGGGTATTTCTTTAATATTCAAAATATATATCTGTAATACTGCACTGGCAAATGGCAATGCTATGGTTTACTATATATTTTCTTTATCCTTTTTACGATGGTATTTTTTGTATTTTATATGGTACATTGCTAATAACAATGTTGTTTTGCTTATGTTTGCAGTAAAATGGCTGTCAGAGCTTATAGATCCATGGAACACTTGCAGAATATGTTAGAATGGACTCCAGATCCAAGGGTCGCAAATCTACTGAAGGATACCGGTTTTGTTGAACTTCAAAAGGTATCCAGTTGCAGAATTAGCTCACTCCTGCTTACAAAATTGATACAAGCATATGTTCCAGATACATTTTTTTTTTTTTTGGGGGTTATAGTATTTTTTTAGTTTATTAGATGTTTTGTACATAACTGGCTTGTCTATTGCTGGGAAGCCAGTAACAGGAAAAGAATTTAATAAGAAAGAACTTTGTATACAATTTTTAGGAGTAAATTTATGTGAGAGAGAAAAGAATGACAATCGAAACTTCGTAAAACTCAGAGATTTGAGAGAGAGATTTAAAACTGTTCCGGAAAATCCCTCAGAGGAGGAGCTTCATAGAGCTACACGGGCATATGCCCTCTACGTTATTGGGTCAGTTATCCTGCCGGACTCGAGTGGGAATAGCATATCCCCAATTTATCTTCAAGTCATGGAGAGAATTGAAGATATTGGTCAATATGCTTGGGGGTCAGCTTTATGGGCTCACTTAAATGATGACCTTAGGAAGTTGAAGAAAAATGGTTTGACTGTGAAGGGATGCACCACAGGTTAGAAATATTTATTTATTTTCTTATAATTTTGTTTAATTTAATTATTGTAGATTGATTTTACATTTTTCGTATTTTACCTTCTTTTCCTCCCAGATGTTCATAGTGAGTTTATGAAATCTGTGAAAGGGGGAGAGAGAGAGAGGAGATAGAGGAGCCCCCAAGCTTCCCCTTGATGGTCCATTGGACCAAGAAGCTTAGCATGGCCATGAAGAATTCAATGCGAAAGTTGGGGGATTTTGAAGTTGCTTTCAGTCGTGAAGAAAATGTAAGTATTCTTTTGGGTGGGGGGTGGGGGGTGGGGATTTGCATGAAATTTAATTGGCAAATTGGCCAAAAAGGTCCCTTACATTATAATTTTTTTGCGATTTCATCCCTTATTTTTGTTTTTGGAAAATTTCATCCCTTATATTATAAATTTTGGCCAATTTCATCCTTTCCGTTAATTTTTTTTTGGTCAACCGTTAGTCAACTGTTATATTAAAAAAAATATATTTTTTCAGGGGCAAAAATGTCATTTCACTATTTTTTTTTAAAAAAAAAAACCAATTCCCCCCAAACCCGACCCATTACTCCCAACCCTTCTTCCTTCTTTCTTCCCCTCCCCCATGGCTGGTTTCTCCATCTCTGCAGCTGCTGTATAACAAAGTAGTAAAAACATAAAAAAAGAAAGCCATTATTAAACAAACATTTCCAATCCCAGAATCAAAAAGAAAAAACATTAAACAAATCAACAAGCAAGGAATACCTAGATATTAGCAAGAACTGCACCACCACCACCCCACCTAGGATCCCACTCCCTCACTCCCTCCTATACATACATATATATATATATTATTTATATAATCAACAGGGTCACAGAAGAAAAATTAATCAAACAGTGATTCATGGATTCTGTCACGCGCAGTACCAAGATTTTAGGCAACAACTACTGGAACTATTCCAGCTTCAGCTCTTTCTGCTTCTGGTACATCTGTTTATGAACAGGGCAACTCTCTTTCTGTTTCTGTTCCTACTGGTTTGCATTCCAAGTTTGATGATGATGGAATTAGGATGAATTGGACTATGATGACTGGAAATCTCGGTAGATCATCGCATTCTCATTCCCATGTGGTACCCCAAACTGGCCCCGCCGCCGCCTGGCCTCCTTCGGTGGCGGTGGCTGCTGCAGCAGCCTATGGTTCTGGATTTCTTCAAAACTCTAATGTCTTAACATCAAATTCAGGAGGTGCCCAGAACTTGAATTGTATGCCTAAATATGGGTTCCATCATTTAGTGCTGGTGCTGGAGAAACCAGCCATGGGGGAGGGGAAGAAAGAAGGAAGAAGGGTTGGGAGTAATGGGTCGGGTTTGGGGGGAATTGGTTTTTTTTTTTAAAAAAAAACAGTGAAATGACATTTTTGCCCCTCAAAAAATATATTTTTTTTAATATAATAGTTGACTAACGGTTGACCAAAAAAAAATTAACGGAAAGGATGAAATTGGCCAAAATTTATAATATAAGGGATGAAATTTTCCAAAAAAAAAAATAAGGGATGAAATCGCAAAAAAATTATAATGTAAGGGACCTTTTTGGCCAATTTGCCAATTTAATTTGCTGAAACTTTTCTTTTCTATTTGTAGGTTATTTATCAGCCTTACAGTGCTTTAGGCACTGAGTTCTTGACACATCGTTTAAGATCCCAAGCAGATCTCACCAAAATGAGGGGTTTATTTCTAAAATGTTGTGATTTTTGGGTTTATTCCCAAAATATGGTTGCTTTTTGACATACTTCTCAAAATATAGTAAGTCTACTTTGGCAAAGTAGACTTACATTTTTTTTAATAAAATATTGAGAGTCTACTTTGCCAAAGTAAATTCTCAATATTTTATTAAAAAAAAATAAGAGTCTACTTTACCAAAGTAGACTCTCAATTTTTTTAACAAAATATTTAAATTCTTTTTTTTTCTTTTTAAATTTATTTATAAATTTTAATTTTTATAATTTTCTAATAATAGTAATTCATAAATTTATTTTTTATAATTTTTATAAACATTAATTATTATTATACTTGTATTATATTTAAGAAAGTAACATAAACATCAATTGAAATTATAATATTTTATGTATTAATGTAAAATAATTTTTTTTTAATTGTGTTTATATATTCAATTAATTTTAATTTTAATTTTTTTTTATATTCTTGAATTAAGTAATTTAATAAATTTATATTATATATTGACATAAAAAATATTTTATTCAAATAAAATTTTTTATATATTGGATGAATTTTTATATCAAATAAATGCTATGAATATGTGAAAAAAAGTAAATATAAACTTTTATAATGGAGATAAAAATGTAATACGTAATTAAAAAAAAATACTAAAAAAATAATACAATAATTATTTATTTTGGTTACAATCATGACCAGATGTTCCACATCCCCCCGGCCTAGAAGGTGGTCGCAAACGATGTCTATCTCGCAAATCCATCATACCGTAAGTACGTACTCTCCTGTCAAAGATCGTGATCATCAACGTCAATAGTAGTTCCCTCATGTCCACGTGTCACATACATTTGATCCAATGAATATCTTCCAGGGTAATATGAATTCAACGGATTTGAGTGATCTGCTACATATGTCGGTAATAAAGTGAAATTATTTCCATATGATGTTAAATGATGTTTACGTTACTTTGTTAAATATAATAATAATTAATGTTTATGAAGATTATAAAAAATAAATTTATGAATTACTATTATTAGAAATTATAAAAATTAAAATTTATAAATAAATTTAAAAAGAAAAAAAAAAGAAATTAAATATTTTGTTAAAAAAAATTGAGACAAAGTAGACTCTTATTTTTTTTTAATAAAATATTGAGAGTCTACTTTGACAAAGTAGACTCTCAATATTTTATTAAAAAAAATGTAAGTCTACTTTGCTAAAGTAGACTTACTATATTTTGGGAAGTAGGTCAAAAAGCAACTATATTTTGGAAATAAACCCAAAAATCACCACATTTTGAGAATAAACCCCCAAAATGAGTGCTATAGTTGTAAGTTTTAATAAGTTTGCACCATATTATCCTTGTAGATTCCAACAATATTTTGGATCTTTTGAGGATAATTGGGTGGCAAGAAAAATTGAAGAGAGTAAGTCAAGAACTGAACCTAAACGCATAACAGACAAATATCTTGAAAAAGATTGGACTACAATAGAACCATATACAACGTATTTGACGAGGTTAAAATTCTACCCATCTTTTTATTTATTTATTTTTGCATTCTTGCGAGGTTTTATCAAATATTCATCCATTCTTACATGGTGTAGCATTATTTTCTAATTTTCTGGATGTTCTTGCATTCCTATATTTGAACAGGTGGAAGAATACCTATGAGCAGCTAACTCCTCCTCATGCCTATTCTAGTGCCTCTTCTTCTCGTACTTCTTTCGTTGACTTTGGTAAGAAAGCTTTTCTACTAATCTTCTTCATTTTTCTTTTCTTTATTATTCTACCTCTAATGGAGTTTTTCCACCGATTGCGGATGATGGCAAACGATTAACAAGATGTTGAACATATGTTATAGCCTCGGCCCCAAAACTTTCTGTCTAACTCGGGATTAGACAAAGATGCAACGAACTTTCTCCACAAGTGTCCTGTTCATACGCTCCGAAACTCCATTCTGCTGCGGTGTTTTTCGAACAGTGAAGTGCCGAACAATGCCACATTCTTGGCATACTTCTTGGAAAGGATCACTCTTGTATTCTCCCCCATTGTCAGTCCGGAGAACTTTGATCTTTCTTCCCATCTGGTTTTCAACTTGAGCTTTCCATTTCAGAAAAATCTCTAGCACTTCATCTTTCCTTTTCATGGTAAACACCCACACTCTTCCGGAAAAATCATCAACAAAAGTAACAAAATAGTGTCTACCTCCAAGAGATGGAGTCTTGGCAGGTCCCCACACGTCTGAGTGCACATAATCCAAAATACCCTTGGTATTATGAATGGCAGTGCCAAACTTTACTCGCTTCCGTTTTCCCAGAACACAATGCTCACAAAATTCTAATTTTCAAGTCTTCGTACCTTTCAACAATCCTTGTTTTGTAAGAATTTGTAAGGATTTTTCACCAGCATGTCCCAAACGCATATGCCATAGTTTTGTTGCATCTTTATCCTTCAGTGTTCTTGGAAGTTGTTGTTGCCTTGCTACTACCCCAACAACCGGTACTACCTTGATAGTAATACAAGTTATTCTTTCTCACTCCCTTCAACATCACAAGTGCTCCGGATGTAGCTTTAAGAATTTCATCTCGTATCGTCACAACTAGACCTTTTGATTCTAATGTCCCCAAAGAGATGAGATTCTTCTTCAAATTCGAACGTCCTCGAACCTCCTTCAAAATTCTTGTGGATCCATCATGCGTCTTCAATTTGGTGAACCTATCCCAGTTTGTTTTATATGTACTATCATTGCCCATGTAAACAACTCCACCATCGAGTTCTTCAAAGTCAAAGAACCACTCCCGGATATGAGACATATGGTAGGTGCGGCCAGAATCCAAAATCCACTCGTCTTGATACGATGTTGAAGGTGATGCAACTAGAGAAATATCAGACTCCACATCACTTTTGCAATCGCAACATTTGCATCTTGCGGAGCCTTACCTCTCTTCTTCAACTTTGGACAGTCTTTCTTCCAGTGCCCTTTCTCATGACAGAAAGCACACTCATCTTTGGCAATTCTTCCTTGCGACTTAGATCTTCCTCTTCTCCCCTTTGGCTGGCTTTGACGGCCCCTTGCCACCAATGCTTCATCTGCGTAACCGCTTTGGTTTTCATCTTATCTTGCTTTCTCAATTCTTGACTATATAAAGCAGAACATACAAGATCTAAAGTTACATTCTCCTTCCCATGAAGTAACGCTCGTTTCCAAATGTTCAAATTCATCGGGAAGAGATGATAATAACATCAAAGCCGAATCTTCATCATCAAATTTTACATCTAAATTTAACAAGTCCGCAACCAACCGATTAAATTTAGTAATGTGTTCATTCATAGTAGTACCTAATTGATAATCAAATCGAAGCAGTCGTTTCTTCAAAAGAAGCTTATTCGACCACTCTTTTTTAAATTTATCCTCCAAAGCCTTCCACAACTTGTATGCTGAAATTTCATTTTTTACACAAGATACTACGCTCTCCTGGATAGGCACGATCGAATTGTTCCGCAAGCCAAACGATTAATGATACCCCCATCATTATCTTCCACATATTCCGGTTTATCTTCTTCAATGGCAATATCGAGACCTTGCTGAAAAAGGGAGTCCAAAACTTCCCCTTGCCATATCCCGAAATGACCAGTCTGTCAAAATATTTCTACCGCCAATTTCAAACTTGACATCGAAGTCCTCGACCATGTGGACGATGATGTCGACATCTTCGATATTATATTTGATGTACTTTCAGTTGCTATGACAAATTTAAATAATATTCAATAATATTACAAGCAAACAAACCAAGGACGAACCTTCGGCTCTGATACCACTTGTTGGGAAATCGGGTAATTTTCCTCTAAATTGGAACTAACGAATTTCACTGATTCATTAATTCCCGGGAAAGACTACAAAATAGTCTCCTAGACAGAATTACCTTTCTAAGCAAGTTCCCGGAAAAGGCTGGAGAGGACACACCTGGTCCCACTTGAAACCCAGTCTCCTAGACAGAACTTACTTACTTACAGTATATATTCGCAACCTAAAATACCCGACAAATAATATATTGAATATTAAACTACAAGCGAAATATAACAACAATAAATGCGGAAATAAATAAAAGAGATAAGGAAAGAACACACCCGGAATTTTGATAACGGAGTTTGGCGAAATGTGTCTAATCTCCGAACACCACCAAAATAGCTGTCTTTTATTTATAAAGAGAAGATCTCAAATTTTTGGAATGATAGGAATAGGAGGTGAGGGGCTCCTTTTATAAACCCCATCACCTCCCTCACAAAAAATAATTCCCGATGTGGGATTTTATGCCAATATTCAACACAAATATCTTGAAAAAGATTAGACTACAATAGAACCATATACAACGTATTTGACGAGGTTAAAATTCTACCCATCTTTTTATTTATTTATTTTTGCATTCTTGCTGAGGTTTTATCAAATATTCATCCATTCTTACATGGTGTAGCATTATTTTCTAATTTTCTGGATGTTCTTGCATTCCTATATTTGAACAGGTGGAAGAATACCTATGAGCAGCTAACTCCTCCTCATGCCTATTCTAGTGCCTCTTCTTCTCGTACTTCTTTCGTTGACTTTGGTAAGAAAGCTTTTCTACTAATCTTCTTCATTTTTCTTTTCTTTATTATTCTTTTTCCTGCTTTTTTTATTATTCTTTTATGAAAAAAAACAACAATACAAAGTGTAATCTCCTTTATTTATTAATTGTCATAATAGATGAGGAGGCTATGGATATTGCATCTGGGGAGCCATTGGTTAATGCAGCTGAAGAGGATAATGAAATTTTTCTGGATGCAAATGATAGATTTTTTTATGGATACAGATGCATAGAGGAACATATAAGTTCCTTCCCCTTTTAATTTGTAGAGCCCTCAAATGTTTTTGGAAAGTAAGCGCCTAGTTTATTTAGACAGAAAACTTCAGGAAACAGAAGACATTGTTTCATCAGCTTAAGACATTTACAGAAGAAAACAAAAGGCGTGTAGCAAAATTGCTAATTACCTAAAGGAGTTTATGCGATAAAAAAAGCAACCAAACCAAAACCCCTACTAGATCATTCATTATCTGCATCAGTTAGCTGACCTTGTGATTAAAACAGCTCTGCCGGAGCAACTACTTAGTGAATCTGTAACTAGGCAGTAAAATTTTGCAGTTCATATAATCTAGTGTAGAAGTAGATAACAAAGATACAACACCAAAGGGAAAAATATTCACAAATAGAGCTTTTCATAACATTTTTCCCAACAAACAGAGAAAAAGAAAAGCGTTTCAGATTCTGCAGGACACAGAAAAGGTATACTATGAATAAGAAACAGGAGCTGATGCAATCATGTCTGGAGAAATAATTGTTTACATATTGAGGGAATCGACCAGGAATATAGCTCATAAAGTGTGGACAAATGCTGCTGAAGCTATGACCCATGTAGTAGAAGACACCGGTTCAAGGATAACAGTGGACTCTAAATAGGATTAATTAAAACAATCCTTCAGCATTTAGCTCATAAGACTAGTATGTTGTGATGTCGAGGCAAGTTCAACAATTTTTCTCGAAAGAAGGCAAGATCTTGACAAAAAAAAAATGAAACTATACAAGCTCAGCACCAGCTACTGGTAATGTACTCATCTGCAAAGTTCTACCATTTCCTGAAGCTATAAATCTTACAGAAGGAAGTGAGGGATCTGTGACTGGCTCAATCTCAAGAAAGTTAATATTGAAAGCACCAGATTTCTTCAAACTGAAAATGAAGACAATGACAGTCCACCCCAGTATAGATATTGCCCAGTAATTGTTCATTCCATGGATCAATCCCCATGCTATAGCATAGCCAACAATAATCCCAGATAAATGCCCAAGAAAACTTGCTTGTGGAACAATTATAGAAGTGAAAATAAGAGATTCAAAAGGAGCAAAACTGATGGGAAGTGAAAGAAAACCAAAAAGATCTAACTTTGATGAAGGCTGTTTAACAGACAAAATGGTCATCCATCCAAAAACAACACAAGAATACCCAACAGCAGTCACTCTACGAAAATATTCTATCTTGAATCTCTGTATTAGGATATGATAAATCCCTATAACTAAGAATCCCGACAAAATAATCAACACAAGGGTGTAATGCAAATAATACTCCACTCCAAGACCTATGTGCCCTAACTGCTCTACAACTCCAAGACTCCAAAGTGCACTCATGTTAAAAACAAGATGAAGAACACTTATATGAGAAAATGCTGAAGTTATTATCCTCCAATAATGGCCTTCAATTGCAGTCTCATAACTCATGCCGACATGTGAATACCCAATGCCTTTCTTCTGAATGTAAAACCATATTGCACAACATATTCCAATTACACAACTTGTTGCTGGCTTTTCCAAAATCTCAAGAAACAGAGGTTTCCCCATCTAACAACCAAAACCCTTTACTTCAAACAAACAACTAAAAAAACTGAAGAGGTTATGTTCTGTTACTGCTTCCTTGATCCAAAAATACAATCCAATTCCCACACTGATATTTCTTAAAAGCGAAATTTTCACCCCAAAATCAACTGGATTTTCACGCAAGAATCTTTCCAACCCAAAGAATTGATCCCAGTAAATCAACACAACAGATGCAGATCAAAATATTCACAGCCCAAAAAATCTCCCAAGAAAATTTTCAACTTATTCAAGAAACCCCAACAAAAGCAAAATCCACAAATGGGTTCTTGATGTAGGAACAGAGATATTCAAAATCAGTCCAAATTGAAACTAATCGCTAGAAATCAGATGCCAAAGTTCCAATAAACAAGCTTAAAAGCAATTCCTTGAGAAATCTACTTACAGATTCAGCAGCAACAAGTGATAATTTTTTATTTTCCTCCTCCGAGCTTTCAAGGTTTTGAAGCGTATAAGAGAGCACATAAAAGGGAATTTTCGGGATTCTTCCCTTTTTTTTTTTTCAGATTTCTAAAAAAAAGAAAGATTTTAGAGAATTTTATTTCCTTGTTGGTTATTTTTTTTCACAGTTGAATTTGGTGTGAATAAATTTACTTTTATTAAAATAAATTTTTCTTTTTTAATATCTCAAATTTGTTATGAGAGAAAAATAAGATTTTTTTACAAATTTTTTAAAAAATTTTAAATTTAATAAATTTATATAATTTAATTAAATTTAATAAAAAAATAAATTTGTATAATTTTATATAAAATATTTACACAACACATGGAAATAATGGATTAATAAAAATACTTTCTTACGAACATATCAATATCATAGAGATACTGTTTGAAACACGTATAAAAAATTAGAGCAAAATAATATATATATATATATAGATTCAAAATCTCGGTTAGTTTTTTTTAGTTAGTGTTATCTTGTTCTCTTAGATATTTTTCTTTGTGAGAATATATTTATAAATGTAATTATAAATGTGTTATTAAATTCAATTCTATTTTCTATTTAAATACTAATTTTGAATAATATTTTAAATGAAAAAAAAAAGGAAGGTAAAACTGAGTAATATAGTAGAATAGAGTCCCTTTTCCTAATTGAAAACCAAATCTAAATAGCACTAAATATCTCTTTCTAAACCAGAATAGGAATAGGAAAATAGATTTACCGCTTTCTATATAAGAGGAGTTTCAGTTACGAAAATCAAAAATCAATCATCAAAATTAAGTTCATCCAAAATTATTAATGAATCAAAACAATAATACCGGTGGTGCAGTAGCAGAGATTTCCGACGGCCATGAATTATCATTATCATCCGTGAGGAGGATATGGGTACCGTGTTTTCATTGCAGCAGAGTTAATGCTTGTGTTCAGTACCGCGATGCAATTTCTTCTCGGAGTCTGCTGCAGTTGTGGTGCTATAATTGCCTCGGCTTTAATCCGCATTGGGGATTTTTGATTACTCGTTTTGCAAATTATGGATGGAATACGGATGATGATGATTCTGAGTCGTCTGACCTTCGATTTTCAATAGAAAATCATAAAATAGAGTTGCCGCCTCCGCCGCCGGCGGTAGCGATGATCAACCTCGTGAGTTTGCTTATCACAATTGGAATATGGATGATCAACTACTGTGGGAAGATTGGATCAATTCTCAATTGTCTGAATACGAGAACAGTTCCGGAAGAACAGAGGAGGAAGAGGAGGAGGAAGGGAGGGATGAGGAGGAGGTAGACAACTCTGGCGGGAATGACTATCGCGAGGAAATAATCTGGCACTATTTAATCACAAGAGATTATAGAAAGTGTGAAAACAACGAAGATGAAGAAGAAGAATTAGAAATATGTGTTATTTGTCTAATCGAGTTCCAAAAAAGTGAGGTTTTCAAAAAGCTTGATTGTGGACATGACTATCATGATGAATGTATAAGTGAGTGGTTATTACATAAAAATTCGTGTCCAGTTTGTATTCGTACATGTTATCCCGTCGATTTTGAATTTGAATTTAATTATTATTTTAGCTACGATTAATTTGATTGTTTTATTATTATTATTATTTAAGAGGAAAAAATTTTTTATTATTAATAAATAAGAATTTATTGTTTTTGAAATTTTAATTTTAATTTGTTTATCAAATTATGGTAATGTAGAGAGGGTAGAGATAGTGTTTGTTGAAAGGCCTGTGAAGGAAGGATATAATTTGTTTGAATATTGTGGGTTCAAAATAATTAATTTATTCTTAGATAAAGATGTTTATGGTTAGATAGTTGGTTTTGATAGTTTGAGTTTAATAAATGATTAAAAAGGAGCATAAAATTTGAATTGAATTTATTACACACATTCGATTTTATTAAATATATGAAATCTTTTTTTTTTTTTTTGTGGGAGGCGAGATATATATTATATCAAAAAATGCCAAAAGGAATGATATATATCTTATTTTTAAGCATAGATATAACTTGGAAATATTGAACTTAAATAATATAATAGGAATGAATGGAATAATGATCAAGTCTATTATTTGATACTATTCGTTTAAGACAGATTTCACCTCTCTTCTTAGTGTTTAGAGCTTCTAGCGCCTGCCTCCAATGGTAAAACAATCTACACTTGTTGAACAACCACAATAGTAGCAAAAGCCTAACGAACCAACTTTTTGTATAAAATACTATAATATATAAATTACCTAAAGACTCTAGTACTGAAGCTAGGAGAACAAAAATGAGAAAGTGGAGAACTTATAAAAATAATTTTCCTAGTCTGATTTTTTCGATGTATATGAAATGGTTGGAAGACCTCCTTGATATAAATTTATAGAAGACTTTTCGTAAATGAGACAACTATTTTTTTATATAATAATTTTCTATTAATCAAATGTTATCATAAACACACATTAATCCTTTATAAGAAAAGATGTATCTAAAATTAAGATTTAGAAATTGTAACTCTTAACTCAAATAAAGAATTACTAATGTAATTCACATCAAATATCTAATAGAATTGAGACGTTTAAATAAAATATTTTTAAAATAAAATTCTAACAAATATCCAATTGATTCATTTAAAAATATCATAATAATTCACTATATATATATATTGTAGTGATTATTCTTCTAATTCTTCTTTCTTTAAGACATATATATCGTCTTGTAATAATCATTTTAAGATTTTTTAAAATGATTTACATTTTCCTATAATTGGTGAATTTGGTCTCAAACAAATTTACTTTTGGTAGATTCAATTCTAAATTTTTTTTTAACTTTTAAAGTCCTAAATTTTTTTATTAGAAAAAAATAAAGTCTTGTTGACAGATTCCGTCAAAAAATTTTAAAAATTAACGATTTACATTGTTTAATTAATTAAATAAAAGGGTAAAAACGTAAAAAGGAAAAAAAAATATATAGAAGAAGAAACGACAAAATTAGACTGATTAGTGGAGGTGTCCGCTTACCATAACCGGAAGGAAAAAGGTTTACTCGCAACTCAGCTCAAGAGGACTACATTCAACAGATGAACCATTGTGGCAAGCTAACCATGGAAAAGGCTTCAAACTCCTTATCCCTAACAATTTGTAATTGAGTGGCGGCGACAGAAGAAGCGATTTATAGTCGCCTCCATTTCTTCTTCTTATTTTTTATTTTTTATTTTCATTCTTCTCAATATTTTTACCATTTTCTTTAATTAAATAAACAATATAAACCGTTAAGTTTTTAAGTCTTTTGACGGAATCCGTCAATAAAAACCTTATTTTTCTTTAATAAAAAAATTAAAAAAATATTTTGAGATTGAACTTACCAAAAATAAATTTATTTAGGACAAGACTCATCAATTATTCATATTTAAAACGATATATATATAAAAAAAAACACACACACAAAAAAATCTTCTTTTATCCATCTTCATTCCGATATTGGTTGTGTAATTCAGGCTTGGAAAGAATTTTTTCTGTAAAAGGAAAGTATTGTTCCTTCCAAGTAATTTTATGCTTATTTCCAAAGCTGTGAGAATCCATTTGACAAAAGAAAAAAGAAAAAAAAAAAAAGTACTAATCATTTCTTCTTGCCAAGTTTTACAATAAATTCAGATAAATATTATCTTTTTCCAACCGTTTAAGTGTTTAAAAATCTTCTTTAGTTT
Source organism: Cynanchum wilfordii (assembly GCA_025388415.1). NCBI lineage: Eukaryota > Viridiplantae > Streptophyta > Magnoliopsida > Gentianales > Apocynaceae > Cynanchum > Cynanchum wilfordii. The sequence goes on along the minus strand of JAHSUH010000281.1, from coordinate 301,811 downwards.
GAAACAAAAGTTTCCACATAACCAAATATTATCTTAATGAGTTTTATTTTAGAATTTTTTTAGATATTTTGTTTTTAATGTATCTCTAATTTATAATCTTCAAAGTTATAAGTAACATGTGAGTTGGTAACGAGCTCTCCTAACTTAATTAAGGGTTTGAATCTTGACTCATGTATACAGCTGTTCAAAATTTAGGCAAAACTTCCTCCTGCAAGGAACCAACCCTGCTCGAAGAAGGATTAGTCTGGCTGTGAATTTGCTTAAAAGTGTCTTACCATAGTTGTGATTCATCTAAAACACCTCGTGCCTTAAGAAAAAATATATGTTATGTTTGTTTTTTTTGGTAAATAAATATATGTATGTATATAGTACTAGATATATATCATCTACCCAAACTGCTAAATACCTACTCTTCTTTAAGGATTATACAATACAAAGGGACGTCAAACGTTTGCAATATGTTATAATGGCCTTATGTCATCTTTTGATGAAAGTCCACGTAAAAGGTAGGTGAGAAATGCAAAGAATGTTGTAGTGAAAAATTAATTACATATTCATTGTCAAATTATAAAAGCATATATAATAATATATATTTTCTACATCTCTTTCTGTTTTTATTTATTTATTTTTATATTTGTAATAGGCAAGAAAAAATAGTTTTTTAAGAAAACATAAAATTATTATAAAAAACCTTTTAGTTTTCGTTGTTAAACATTATTATTTTTATACGTTTTGTCTCTTTACGCGATTAAAACAATCAACATTTGAGGTATTTTCAATTCTATTATGTCTTGAATTCATGACTTTTAAAAGTTATAAGTGAAGTTGCTACCAACTAAGTTACGCTTTATTGACAAATTTTTTTATAAATTTGGCAATAATAATAAAGTTAAGAAAATAAAATAATTAGAATATTAAGTTTTAAAAAAAAATTAAAAATTAAAATAAAATTCAAGAAAGTAGATTAGAAATGAAACTAAAATAGAGGATTTTTCTAATTATTAATATATATATATATATATATATATATAAGAGATAAATTAAACCAAAATATATGAAAACAATAAATACGTGACAAAAATTTGGGAATTATCCTCTTAGGAATATTATTATTCAAAAGATTTTTTTTTTTTTTTCTCTCTCACACTTAAAACCTACTCATATTGGTACAAGGAAACCCACCAACTCTCCTTATAAAACCATGTCTTACACGGTTCAACCACTTAGCAATTCTTAAAAGAAACCTCAACACAATTCTCCTCTCTCTCTCTCTCTCTCTCTCTCTATATATATATATATATATATATATCTCTCATTAGAAATCTTCCATATATATATATATATATATATTTCATGACAAACAAGAAAATGGCCATATGGAAGAAGAACCCTTTCGCATCAAAATGCAGACAAGTTCGTCCACTCTGGTTCGATACGAACACGACCACGACCACCAACATGAACATGAGCAATACTTCGGCTGCTGCAGATGGAATAATATTATTTCCCAGTAGTCCTCGAGGAGGGATTGAATACTTGCAAGCGAGAAGAGCTTTTCTGAGCAGTTATCAGTTGAGTTACGATCATCAAAGTTTGAGTTTGATGGAGAAAATGAAGAAATCTGCCAAGCAAGTTTTTGGGAAAATTAAGGAAGGAGTAGTTCATCTAGTCGTGTTGGAGAAGAAAAGTACGTTTCGGATTCGTGTTCGTGTTTACAGGTTAAATTTTTCTTGGCCGAATGGTGTTTTCGTCAGGTGTTTCTTGCCATGGCCTTGTAAAAGGCCGTAAATAAAAGAAGTTAGTTAAATTAATTAATTATTATCAAAATCATGTTTTTTTTTTTTTGGATTTTCTAAAATTTTCTGCTATTTGATGTGTTCGTTATAAATATATATACATATATAATCATGATTATACAAATTATAATAAGGATATTAATATATACATATTAAATATTAAAAGTTCTATTTTAATCTTTTTTCTTGTGATTTGATATTCTCATCAACTAATTTGGAAGAGATCTATAAAGAAGACTATGATCACAACATATGATTGAAATTGCAGTATAAAGTTGCCTCCGACATGTACTTTAGAGTTACTAGTCTTTTCACTTGTTTCATTTATCTTGATAATAGTTAAAAATTTTAATATAGAATTATAAAATTTATCTTTAAAAGAATATTAGGGCAATTTTTATTTTTAATTTTTTAAAATAATAATAATAATTATTGTATGTGTATATGTGTATATATTTATGATTTTATATATGGGATAAATTTTTGATGAATAAAATATTAAATATAATTAAAATTATTTTTGGGTGCACTTTAATTACGAGATAGAATTAGAAATTTTGTAAATCATCTTTTTTTTCCTTAGGCACGGGTGTTCTAGATGAGTCTCAAACTATAAGAGAATATATTTAAGTCAAATTCAAATTTAGACTAATTTTCGTTCGAGCCAAGTTCGTCCCATGCGAGAAGAAACTCCGGCCCCAAATTTTAAATAGCTACTACATGGCTACATGAGAGGGGGTTGAACCCAACCTCACTTAAGCTACGAAATTTTGTAAATCATCTTAATTATTACATTATAAAGTAGTTACCTTGTAAATTTATAGGTGGTTATTTTATGCATGATTAAGTTCTTTTAAGGTTCTTGAGTGGTTCAACTAGAATTTAATAATAATAATAATGCTGTTAAAATAGTTTGATTTAAGGTTATGAAAGGAAATTTAATATTATAGGAGTAATCTAGATGTAATTGATTTAAGAGAATTGTTAGTTTTACCATATATATATATATATATATATATTTATAATTTATACATTCACATAAAAGGAGAAATACTTTTTATAATTTATTATAAAAAAGTAAAATAAGAGTAAAGATAAAATAGAGAGATCACAATTGTTGTATTATTCATGTACCAAATTTATATATGAAATCCCTTTATACAAATATACAAATAAAAAGATTTGTATTACGAAATTATATAAAATTAACGAGATAAAAGTATTAGACAGAAAAAAAAAATATAGAGAATATAAAAACTCTTTCAAATAATTTTTACTTGGTGTGTTTTTACAAAAGATGCCCCTATTTATCCCTTAAGGAGAGGTGATGATAATAATCAAGGGTGTCACTTGTCACTCGAAATTAAATGCACATGATATTTGTCACCATAAAAATAAGTATGAAGTGACACTTGTCACCTAAGAGATAAACATTGACACTTGTATAAATGTCAAATCATCTTTCAATGATTACATAATTATCTATTAAAGAATAAATATGATTATTCGATAAATATCCAATAATTTATGAATCTTCAGGATTTATAATAGATTACATAATATAATATATATAAAATCATTTTTTTTATATATATAATGTACTCTGTTGTATAAAATCAATTGATCACATTCCTTATATATATATATATATAATTTTAAATTACATCTAATTAAATTTGATAATAACAAAAGGTGATAAGTGTGCCAATTGAAAACTTTTAAATATTACAAAAATACAAAGGTGACAATGATGTGAGTTGGCACAAGCAGCCCAGATAAACATGACTCTTTTTTCCGTTTTCTGTACAAATTCAAACCATTCAGAATTTTTTGGGTAGATACAAATAAATAAGGAAGACGCCATTGCTACACAATTTGTATTTTGTTGATGATCAATCATGTATAGGTTTATTTCTCACTCTTGCAAATCCAAATCACGATCGGTATTCTCTTCAAAAATTCCTGCTTGTTATAGCATAATCAATTCATTCAACTCTGTTAAGCCACCCACGAATTCAATTCAGAATCCGACTGGGTTTTCCCAATTTCATAACCTTTCTCGTGATGTTTCTAATTTTTACTCAAATTTATCATCTGGGTTTTCACAAAATTGTTCAAAGATATCGACTTTGAGTGGAAGGGGGAATGGGATTTTGGAATCTTTTTCAAGTTTGGTGCAGAAAAGGTGTGTGAGTAGTGAGCCTGCGAACAGAAGAGAAGCTATGAATTATGACGTTGTTATTGTTGGTGCTGGCCCTGCTGGACTCTCTGCAGCTATAAGATTGAAACAATTGTGCCAAGAAACAGATGTTGATTTGTCAATCTGTGTTGTAGAGAAAGGCGCTGAAGTAGGTATATTTTCCGAACCTTCTGTTTTCTGTCCATTTAATAACCTTATTCTTTATTAATGTGCAACAAGCTCTGACTGAAAAAGAGAAAAGAAAGATGGGGTTATGGAAGTGAGAATAATGGTGGTGTGTTAAAGTGAATAACTTGTGAACGTATGATGTATAAATCTCCTTAATATTATTTATACTTCTTTATTAGAATTAATTGTCATTTTGGTTCTTCATATGTAAATTAATAACTTTGTGCTCTCCATTTTGTTAATGCTTTTCCATGGTTTGTTAAGAGTGTTGCTTGATGAATGAATGCCTTTGGACACTTTAAGTAACCAATTCACTTGATTTTTAGGTGCACATGTCCTGTCAGGGAATGTATTTGAACCCCGTGCATTGGATGAACTTCTTCCACAGTGGAGACAGGAAGAGGTATGCGCTTTGTATCTATATCTTTCATTTCCCCTTTTCCTTTATTGTAAGTCAAGTTTGTTTTCTTAGCCATAGGGCTTAATATTGATGCATATAACAAGACAATCTCTTGTAAGTAGAGTATAAAAATAGAAAAACTTTCAAAGTAAATATAGTGGGACCATTTGAAGAATTCATTATTATGCACTTCAGATATGGATATATTGATGTAAGTTTTTTTGGATTGTCAGATAGAATTTAAAGAATGCAGGTTATGTGTTTAAAGGTAGTTTGGCTAAAGGGCATCCCTGAAGGTTTTTCTGTTATGTTTATTTAGTCTGAGGAATCTTGCATAATATATTTGTTATATATGAATTTTCAATTTATTAGGAAAGAACAGCAGTCAAATTTATGACATCATACTTCTAGTACGCTCAATTGATGTGTGTTTTTTTTTTTTTGGTGTAATGTTCAGTCATTGTTCATTCCCGGATAATTTTACATTCTTTTTTTTAATATATTCTCTGCAGGCACCAGTCAATGTTCCTGTTTCTTCTGACAAGTTTTTCTTGCTTACTAAGAACAAAGCCTTTTCTCTGCCAAGTCCTTTTAATAACAAAGGAAACTATGTTATAAGGTAATTTCTTGTACTTGTGATACCATTTAGAACATGACTAAGAAAGATTTGTAATCATGAGATTTTTTGACCTGAAATGTATTTAATTTGAATTTCTTCCTTCTTTTTTTTTTTTTTAAGTTAGTACTAATAGTGTTTAGATTGTTGAGTACTAATTGGCTCATAACAATTGTCAGGAGTGAGTCAAATGTTTTGTGAGTCATCAGTAGAAAGAGAAATTAAATGATTCTAACTCATACTTCCTATGTGTGTTTTGCATCAAAGTTTTCAAAGTCAATCCCCAGTGATTAAAGAAGTTAGTGCAATTCCTCTCGCTTCTACATTCTCAACTTGCCCTAGCCTGTTAACAGCAAAATATATTGTGTCAATTCTCAACTGGCCCTCCTGCAAGATTTTGCGTCTTCTTTGACTTTCCTAAATCTTTCTCAACTCTCCTATCACATTACTTGTATATGTCTTCTTCTTGGGTATTATTTAGCATGCTTTACCTTTTTTTTTTTTTAAGAAAAAAGTAAAATTTGGATAATTTTTTATTCCAATATTTATGATTGAAACGTTCATGTTTTTGTTTCAATCAGCAATATTTGTTTCACGTGTCATTTACACTTTCAAATATAATAATGCACAGTTTGAGTCAATTAGTTCGATGGTTGGGGATGAAAGCTGAAGAATTAGGTGTTGAAATATATCCAGGCTTTGCAGCTAGTGAGGTATTAATATTTTTTTCTTGAGCTATTCTTTTCTATTCTCCAACTTTATCCATTAATGTACTAGTTTTGTTTCAGATTCTATATGATGAAAATGACAAGGTCGTCGGTATTGCAACTAATGATATGGGAGTGGCCAAAGATGGTACTCAAAAAGGAAATTTCCAAAGAGGGGTAGAATTGAGAGGTAAACTCTCTGATTTGTTCTTTTTCCTTCTCTTGTCTTTCAACTTAGACCTCTAGTTGGAACATTTGCAAATAATTCCCAGCATGATTCTTAGCTAGCATCCCTTGTGATTTTATTATTATTCTTTTTTCTTTTCAGAGTACTTAGACGTATCAGGCACTAGTAGATTTCATAAAGAATTGGATAATACTAAATTGTACTTCTTAATAAAAAATTCAATGGAAATAGTAACATGCATGAACTCAATGTCAATTCTAATGAAGAAGGAATATGTTTGTATTTTTACATGTTCTTCATTAATGTTTATATGCTGAAACATGGTTTGCATATGTTGTGCAATTCTTAATGATTGAAATACTGATAAAATATTATCAATGCTCTAAATATGTTGATTTGCCTGTACATTTGGCAAACTAACTTTGAACTGAATACACAAAAAATACTCTGCAGGACAGGTTACTCTTCTCGCCGAGGGTTGTCGAGGATCATTATCAGAGGTTTGCTGAAATTTGTTATACTTGCTGGTCTAATGGCTTTTGTCTTGTTAAATGATCTGGGAACTATTTGTTCTGTCTTCAGAAAATTATCAGAAAATACAGATTGAGAGATAAAGGGCAAGGTCAGCATCAGACTTATGCTTTAGGCATTAAAGAGGTATTTCATGCCATATTCATCCAGGAATTTACTATTTTTGGGTACCTCATCCCACTAATATTGTTATGCTGTCTTTCTTTGATAATATATCTCCATGGTTTTGGAGGAGATTCTAGTTTGTTCTCTTTCTTAGAATTATGCTAAAATGTTGACTTGGAAATTGACATGTCGTCGATCTTGAATTTCTGATGCATTTCAACAAAATTAATGAAGGCTCTAAACAATTTAGTTATTGCTTTCAGGTCTGGGAAGTTAGTGCTGACATGCACAAACCAGGTGCAGTACTTCACACAGTAGGTTGGCCCTTGGATCAAAAGACATATGGGGGTTCCTTTCTCTACCACATGCAAGACAGACAGGTATTTCTTTCTTAAACTCATGCTTTATTTTGATTGATTCCTTATGTTGCATTTGGGCAGTATTTATTTCTGTCAAAGACGATTTTTTTTTTGTGTCAAAATGATGAATTTTATTTTGACATAAAAATGTAATTTTGGTTGTTTCGGGGGAGAATTTTGAATTATGCTACAGTGAAAAGATTACTCTTTTTGTCCCTAAAAAATTGTTTCTTGACATGTTACTAATCACTATCATTACTCACCTGACTGGAAAAGGAGAGTTGGATATACCTACTATAACAAAAGGCATTACACCTATGGTAATTGGTTACCAAGAAGAAGAGTTCAACAATTGCTCACCTCAAGATTCCATAAGAAATGGTGGGACTAGGATCCGGTGAATTACAATTTGTACCTAATTGTTGCACATGAAATAATCAGCAAAACATCCATGCTTTCAAGATGATTTGGAAGCAAAAAATCTCTACCGAAACATGCAAATTTGCCTGTTTCTGTTTTAAGATTTGAATTTAATAAAAAGGGAAAAAATGTGCTGCCTATGTTTCTGAGTTTGAGCTGAGTAGCATTTTTTTTGGAAAATATTTACTGGTCAAACACACCCTTAATTATAGTAAGATAATTTTTTCTGTTTGAGGTGAACTGTTTTGATGAATTATGAGGGGTTGGAAGAATAATGGGGTGGTTACTACCATGCTCAGTTCTTTGACATAGCTCATGGTTTTAGGTTATCTGCCATAAAGAATAACCAGGGAAAGGCATTGCAAAAGAATATTAAAATATCCAAACTTTCTAGGGCTGAATGTTCTATCTGATAAAAAATTATTAATTTTTGATGCTGCTGCTCATTTATACTATACAGTAAAATGAAGAAGGGTATGAGAGGGGCTGACAATTAACAAGTACCCGTTTGTTGCATAACAATTTGTCCACAGTTGACTGCCATGGATACTGAGGAAGAGTTGACTTATGTAGGGAGGCTAACTGAAATGAGGAAACATGCTGTTAGGTTATTAGTTAACTGGATTTGAAAAGGAAGCAAGTAGTGATTGGGGTAACAGTTTTTCCAATAAATAATAAATAAATTAAAGTGCTAAACGGTGAACCCTGCCCCCAAAATTGAACATCCAAGTGTTTATTGCTAAAATATTTAAATTGAGAGTCCGTTTTTCTAAAATAAGCATATTTACTGTTGGCTTGATTTATTTAATTGTCTGTACAGGTAGCTCTTGGCCTTGTGATTGCTTTGGATTACCAGAACCCTCTCTTGAACCCTTACGAGGAATTCCAGGTACACGTTCTCTCTCTCTCTGTTGCATGAGCTTTTTCAACTTTGCACAAATTATGTCACAAATGTTTGCATCATTTTGCACTAATTCCCTGCCTATAAGTCCTAGTTCATGTATCTTAATCTCAAGGCATCTCCACTTTCTTTTTGTTTCATTTAGAATTTTTTCCCCTTAATTGTCATTCAATTACATTGCAAAAGACAAATTTTAGATTTCCTGCAATAAGCTATCATTAAACTAGCAACAGTTTGTAAAAACTCGCCCTTTAATTGCTAGGAAATACTCAATTAACAAACTGCACCCGAATAGTACAGTCACTCAGGATTACCTTTCAAAAGCATTATTCTTTTTAATTTTCTGATATATTGGTTAGAACTTATCATTTGAGGAGAAAGATGCATGGTTACATGCTATTGGATGAATACCACTCAGTTCTTAAAGTTTCCCAATAAATATTGAAATTTGGAGCTTATGATTCCAAGTACAAAATTTACTAGCGATCTATGCTGTTTATTGTGAAAAACCATTATTAGACAAACTATAGTTATCCTCATTTTTCTTGGATCTCTTTGTATGTTTACAAGCTCATTAAGAATAGTCTTGTGTCATAATTCCTTTCTACACTCTTGAAATTAAATGCAGCTCATGATGTGGATTTCTTTGGGTTCTATATATATATATATATATGTATTCTTTTTCAATGTTTATTCTTTAGCATTTGGATTCTTGCATGGAAAATATCATACAGTTCCATTTTAACCTTCTCTGAAAAGGTAACTAGTTGGGACATACTGTCATGGTGTCTACTCTGTTATTTCCTAAAATAGTTTCTTATCAGCAAGGATCGTGTGTCATTTTCATTTTGTTCTCATATCTAGACAGTCAGTTAACCCCACTGTTTGCCTCTCATTTTCCTTTTGCAGAAATTTAAGCAGCATCCCGCTATCAGACCTCTTCTTCAGGGAGGAACAGTTCTTCAGTATGGTGCCCGAACCTTAAATGAAGGGGGTTATCAGGTATGTTATGAATTTTCTCCTGCAATTTTATAATGCAGACTGTAATTAGTTTAGTGTTTATTCTATAGTTATACTATTTTCTTGAATTTAAAATCCTAGCTTTTTAAAATTTCCATAGCAGCATTTTTTTGGAGGACAAGAATCCTAGTTAGTTAGTATACAGTTCATATTTTTTATGTTTACAATCCTTCAGTTTCATGTTCTCCTTAAGAGCCATACATCTTTTAGATAATCCCTGAACTCAGGTTTTGATTGAATGTCCTCGAAAAACAATATATAGAGTCTGCATGAATGTAATGCCATTATTTCTTTACACCACCATTTTAGCACCCGAATCAATCGGATACAGAACTGCCGGATGCTAAAAGATTCTGCATCTAGAAAACTATTTTGTGCCTTGGAATTTGACAAATGCACACTTTCATGCATGAAAACTTCATTGCATCCTTGTCTGGAAGTAAAGTCACTTTGGCAACAAGTACCTATTCTTTCATTCCCTTTTCGCAAAACCAAATATGATGTTATTTAAATTTCAGTCTATTCCATATCCAGTGTTCCCTGGTGGGGCAATTATAGGATGCTCAGCTGGTTTCTTAAACGTACCAAAAATAAAAGGAACGCATACTGCAATGAAATCAGGTAATTTGTCAGCACTTGTATTCCACCTGTTTTTTTCTTTGTTTATATCTTTGGTCAACAATGCTGAAGTTTGAACATATCAAATTGGGTAGGATTTGCAATGGAATAAATATAAATGCATCCGAATCAGTACATGAGTGTTTAGACAATCATATTGAATCTTCTTCCATGCTTCTGCAGTTTGAATATGGAAATAATAATGAGGAAGAATTATTTGAGATTTAAATGTGATATATGTTCTCTATTTATAGTTTAGTTTTCGATAGAAAAGCCAACAGGTGGGATGCGTGTGCTGTGTAACTCCTTTTTTCTCCAAGTGAATTATGAACAAATTAGCTCATATTTGGATGTTTTATTGTCTAGAGGTGGATCTTTGCTATATTTTCCCTTCTTTCTCTAAAGAATGTTGAATCTTTACATTGAAATTTTTTTTTGGGTGGGTGTGTCTGTCTGCTTGTGTACTTTTTTGGCAATTAGGCAGGTATTTTCTGTTGTTTTTCTCCTGAGATACTCTTGAAATAAATGAATAGAGAATCATGGGAAGCGGAGAAAGTTGAGGATTTATTTCTAAGTGAAGACTTGAAATGTACAGAATCCTTTTACCAAACTGAAAAAAAAAATATATTCATAAAAACAGGTAAGAAACGGTGTAGATAAACTAAACTTTATTAACATCTCTTACAAATTGTGTAAGTTTGTTGGCATGTACTGGAATTCTTGAGAAAATTTTTGATATCCTGTGGTAGTCCTTTTCTTTTGCCTGGGCGGTGGGGTGGTGGAACTAATAGGAGGTTAACAGATTGGGCATTCAAAGAAAATTTAGGAAACATCAAAATCTGGTGTACAGATATTAATCTATTAGTCTGACAACCCAAGTACCTAAATACTTCTCGATAGGAAAAAAAAAAACTTTGTGATGTAGGGCTTACTAACAAGTGTAAATGTCACAGCATTCACATATGACATATGCTAACTATCAGCTGCTTCTGCATATCTAGACAAAGGGAAGAAGTGAGAAGAATCTCCAAATTTCTAAATTTCTGAATCTATTACAGGGATGCTGGCGGGAGAATCTGCATTTAACATGCTCCATAAGGGCTCTACAATGGAAGCCTTTTGGGACAATCTGAGAAACTCATGGATTTGGAGTGAACTCTATAAAGCAAGAAATTACCGTCCCGTGAGTAACTTTGTCTTGACTGTTTTCCACCTTATTATTGGGCAGTATGCCAAAATAGATCCATATGATTTTGTTCTATTGACAACAAAAGTTGGTTTGGATCCATGATTTACTAGAAATCGAGCTTGCAGGTTCTGTTGGTGGTTGGGTAGTATGTAACAAGTTATTCAATTGAGATCATGTAATGAACCTGATATGAACCAGAACCTTTTGGCACTTAAAATGCATGTAAAGTAAATAAAATATGTTTTTCCATATCACTACAAAAAAAAAAAAAAAAAAAAAAAAAAAAAAAAAGAAAGAAATAAAATATGATAGATTGATTCTTCACCTGAAATGTTGAAAGCTTCCCTTCTCTATAGTTTGGTCAATTCAAGTATACCCCAAAAGCTTGTAAAATATGATGATATTGAACAATTATTCTTAGCATAGTGGTATACTCGGAATGTGCAACCATGTTTCTGACATCAATATGATAAGAATAACAGCCTAACATTCTTCTAATGGTCAGGCCTAGTTTTCACATAACATTAAGAGTTTACTGGTGTATTTTTTATGGAAGGCATTAAGATTAAGTTTTCTTTTTAGTTGAAGTTACAATTTCCAAATCCCATGTAATCTTGTCCTTTGGTATTGCAGGCATTTGAATATGGACTCTTTCCAGGCTTGGCTTTAAGCGCGTTTGAATAGTATAATTCTTCCTCTTTCCAGCAGTTCTTCAGATGAACTTGTTATATTTAGCTAATGCTCTGAAGTCTTGTTTTATTCAAATATAATCCTTCTCTTGGCAGCTACATAGCAAGAGGAAGATCACCTTGGACACTGAACCATGGAAAGCCTGATCATGAAGCAACAAAAGTGAGAAATTAGTGGCTAAGAGTAATAAGTCAGTGATATGCTATATTTCTTTTCTGTATAAGTTATTAGTATATGGCCGAACTAGTTGATTTTTATGAGTTTAATTTGGCGGAAGAGTTATATTTCTTCGGTTAATTTTTTCTTCCCATTTTTTTCTATATATGATATATGGCTTCTGGGGGCATGGATTACTAAAATATATTGTGGGTTTCTTTTGCATATATTCTGGAAAATAGATTCACTTACTGATGTTTGTTTTAGAAGTTTGATATTTGTATAAAAATGATACTCTGTCCTCCTCGGAATACTATTGTGCAACTGTAGTATTGGAATCATTTTACTGCTTTTCTACTGGCATCAAGTCCCTGAAGCATAAAAAAATTTTATGGGTTGGCTGATACTTTTATATGTTTTTAATCATGTAAATGCATGCTTTGTCTCACAGGAAGCACGATTATTCTCTCCAATAGAGTACCCAAAGCCAGATGGTGTTATATCTTTTGATGTACCAACTTCTTTGTACAGGTACATAGTCTCTATGCATCTTGTTAGCTTGTGGGTTGGGGTGGAACTGTCAGATCAATTCACTTATACTTCTCACTTGAGCTTATGATATATATTTATAGATTTCTCGTGATATGCTAAACTTGATCATGATCATGCTCTTGCTCAACACTGTGATGCAAACCGGCTTTCTTTTCTTTAAGTATGTCAGATACTGTTAATAGTGGATTGTTATCAATTATTTTTGTGGACAAACTACACAACTTTTGGATCAGAAAATTTTGAGGTTATTGATAGCTTTGCTAAACATATTGGAAAGAACAATCTGGATGTTATGGTTTGCAATTGAATTTAGAATTTTATCTTAGAAGAATATATTGGATATCTGCTAGATATTTTATATAAATGAAGGTTTTAGGGAGTGCTTATATGCATCCAGTTTGACGAATCACTCTGAAATTTTATAGATGTCCAAGAAAGGACATTGCTCGTGAATTGTCTAATCTTTGTGTGTGTGTGGATGCTATAGGAGCAATACAAACCATGATCATGATCAACCAGCTCATCTTCGTCTGAAAGATCCCAAAATTCCTGAGCTTGTGAACCTGCCTATCTTTGCTGGACCCGAATCAAGATATTGCCCTGCACGTGTTTACGAGTAAGTAATATTCTTGTCTCGCTTTTGAGTTCTCCTACATTCAATTTTCAGTTCTCTATATCTGACAGTTTTCTATTACATAATAAATTCATATTAGGTACATAACAGACGATAATGGGCAGGCAAAGCTGCAGATCAATGCTCAGAATTGCCTGCACTGCAAGGTAAACAGAACATCATATGATATGAAGCATAATTTCCATTCACCACTGATTTTGCAGTATTTCATTAACCGGTTGCTGAAATGAATGAACTTTACAGTCTATAGTGTTCTTTTTTTCTTTTTCTTTTTTGGCTATTTCAGGCTTGTGATATTAAGGATCCAAAGCAGAATATTGAATGGACAGTGCCAGAAGGTGGCGGCGGTCCAGGTTACTCAATCATGTAGGTTAAGGGCGTGTTTGTTTTACAACTTAATTAGAACGAAATGTATTGGTTTATAGTTTAGGTTGGATAAATATAGACCATTTACCTGGAAATAATGATCAGAGGCAGTGCTTTTCTGAGTCTGCCAGATTTGTCTTTATGTGTTTTTTTTTTTTGGTAATTTATTCGTATCATGTAGGTTAAGGGCGTGTTTGTTTTACAACTTAATTAGAACGAAATATCTTTCCTTATAAGTTATATGTTTTTTTTTTTTTGTAATTTATTCGTATTTAGTAGTCACTTTGGGTTCCAACTAAACCGAATTTGAGCCGCATCGGACTTCTATTGGAGGAAAATTCTCCTTACACCTATCTTTATAAAAATTTTTGGATGGAACCAACCTTCTAGTTAGGTCAAAAGTGTTGGTATCTTATTAAAAGTATGCAAGCGAAATAGAAGCTCTTCTAGTTAGGTCAAAAGGTGTTGGTATCTTATTAATGCCACAAAAAAAAAAAGGGGGGAAGGGGGGAGGGGGGGGGGGTGGTTTTTTGGGGGGGGGGATGTTGGGGTTGTTTGTTTGGGGGGGGGGGGGGTTTGGTTGAAGGGGGGGGGGGGAGGCCCCAAGTATGCAAACAAAAATAGAAGGGCTTTTTTAAATCCTCCCAAAATTATGGGCTTAGTTTTATCCCCCTAATTATGGGTTTGACTCCTAGAACTTCAAACTTGGAATAGAAGCTTGGGCTCACCATCGGGCTCATGTTTGGGCCAAATCTCTTTGCAAATTAGGCCTAAATAATAAGAACAAAATTAAAAACTCATCAATTTAATATTTATATAAAAAATCTAAATTTATTTTAATAGCCAAAAAATGATAAAAATAGATGCAACAAATACTAAGCATAAGAGGTGAAAAATATATAAATTCATATGCTATCATGACTGCAGTGTGGTCTGCGGTTGTTCTAAGCGAAAATTTTCCAGATGAAGAGATGCACCAAGTCGAGCTATCTTGTTGCGTGTCCTCCGAAACAAGCCAGTAGTCATCAAGTATGGAGACTATCCAAAAAAACCAGAAACAAAATGGAGAGTATCCTTTGCGGCAGTTTCTCATGCAATACATTTATCCTCCACCTTTTAGTGACTACCGCTCAATCAATCATATAGTGAAGAGTCTCCATACAAAACATAAATAAGCGTGGGGATAGTGGATCACCTTGGCGTAGTCCTCTCATGGGATAGAACGCCTCCAATAGTTCCTCATTCTGACACACCTAGAGTGACATGGACAAAACGATACTCATGATTAAATTCTATATGCTCCTCGAAAAACTCGTGATAGGTAAGGGATCTTCCGTAAGTATGCTTTCTCCAAATCAATTTTGATAACATTCCTCCTACCACCCCTTTCTTCCCCTTGGGAGGGGGTGAATCACTTCTTGAATGACTATGATATTATTCCTTCTTGAATGGCTATGATATTATTCGTACCTAACCTCCCTAGTATAAAGTTAGATTGATAGTGGTTAGTTAGTTTGGGCATGAGTACCTAGAGATGTTTTCGTAGGATCATAAAGACTATTTTAATGATTACATTGCATAGAGAGATGAATCAAAATTGTGTAAGTGATTTAGGACAACTTATCTTTGGGATCAAACAAATAAGTGTCTCGTAGGCACCAAATGGGACACATCCGTTCCGAAAGGCCTATTGTACAAACTCAACCAATGAAGCACACAACAATCGGCCAGAATTTCTAAGAAGAAAGTTGGGTGGAATTCCATATGGCCCTAGGGCTTTATCTGGGCCTATCTAGAAAATCGAATGTTGTTGAAGATTAGATGAAGTAAGTATTTTCATAACCAAGTGGGTTGGTGATTAGATGAAGTAAGTATTTTCATAACCAAGTGGGTTGGTGATTAGATGAAGTAAGTATTTTCATAACCAAGTGGGTTGGCGTAGTGGTTCGGCGCTTCGTCCCTTAAGTAAGTGGTTGAGATTCGACCGCTTAGTGCTGACAGTGGGACGAAGGGATTAGTCACTACGGTCGCCAATGAAAACCCCGCTGCAAAACCAAAAAAAAAAAAAAATAAGTATTTTTATTTGTTTCTTTTCTTTCTTTTTTTTTTTTTAATTTTGAAGGGCCTTTATTTCGAACACGATTAATGCGAGGAGATGTCTACTACAAGAAGTGTTTTTTTTTTTTTTTTTTTTTTTTTTTGCTAAGCAAAGGAATTATATATTACTATATAATGACAAGAAGTGTTTTATGTATGTTTCTTTGTTGTGTTTATTAGACTGAAAACTCATTTGAGAGATCAAATGGTATTTTTTAATATATATACAACTTAATTGTATGAATTAGCAGTTTTTTATCCTCCTTACAATGTTCTTGATCCAATGTGGAGGCATGGTATGTTCGTTATACCTTTCATGACTCGTTTAGGAATAACTAATTCATGGAACAGTTGGAGTATCACAAGAGAGGCTATAATGAATTCGGATATTTGGAGTTATGAAGGTGTAGTTGGAGTACTTATTGAATTTTACGGGTTATGTTTTTTAACTGCTATCTGGCATTGAGTATATTGGGATCTAGAAATTTACTTTTGATGAACAAAAAGGAAACCTTCATTGAATTTGCCTAAGATCTTTGGAATTCATTCATTTCTTTCAAAGGAGGCTTGATTTGATTTTAGTATAAGTTTGGTTTTCCTATTGAAAAGAGAATTGTTCTTACATAGTTTTAACTCTTTGCTCAAGTAGTACTTATAAAGTTTATGAATTATGTTTATAGAATTTAACTCTTAATCGAGAGAGAATTGTGTTAATAGAATTTAATTCTTACTCCGAGAAAGAATTGTGCTAATAAAATTTATTATTGCTTAGAGTTTTACCTTTTGAACTAAGTCAGTGATCTCATGAGCTCATGTAACATACAAAAATAAAACAGCGAAGGCAACAGAAAACGGATGTAAAGAGTGGAAGAGGGAGCAAAAGAGATATCTGACAAACGAATTTTAAGTGCTATATAATCCTAGCATTGGAGCTGATGGTCTACACGAAGATACATTTTAAAACAAACAATTTTTTTTTTTTTTTTTTTTTCAATCTTCAACTACAGTTCAATGGACTGCCCTAAAAGGTAAAAAGATATCTCTAGATGGTATTCTAAACACACTAACAAGAGTTCTTTGACTAAGAAGATTTTTTAATGCTGGACTATATTATATGCCAAACAAGAACCAAAGATTCTAGACAAACATTTTAATTCCTCACAAGCATCATTTTTTGCAGTTTTTAATCTTTTGATGAAGATGTGCTCATGTCTGAAGAAGGGTTGTTGTCGTTGTGAGAATGAGAAGGCGCAGAACCTCTCAATTTCGAGTCTCCAATTTGCTGCAATAGAGATTGTGCCTGCTGGAGTTGTTGTTGGTGCTGCTGCTGCTGCTGGAATTGATGATGAAGTTGATGCTGTTGGAATTGGTGGTGCTGTTGTTGCTTTTGGGAATTTATCTGGAGCTGTTGAAACTGCTGAGCTGTTAGCATTGTGTGCATTGCGTGGTTGTTACCAGAGTAGTATGGCTGATTAGCTCCAAAGGAGGATTGGGGCATGTTCATCATAGGTCCTCCATTCGGCATTTGGCCAGTCAGTACTTTCAAGTGCTGAATCTCTTCTTTTAGTGCATCATTCAGTGCTAAATAACACAGGCAAAAGAACACAGAATTCAGTTGTCACCTCTGGAATAGGTAGAAATAGAAGGGGAAGAGGAAAGAACATGAAAAAACAGGTTTTAAAATGTCAGTCTCAATAATAAGATAAAAAGTAATAAACCACATTTAGCTCAGTGGAACACAATCTACCAGATATGCTTATCACTTCTGCCTATCATTCAACATAGAATACTACGCCCCAGCATTGGCTAAATATTTAGAAAAACAGGTCTTTCTAAATTAGTTGATAACTATTTATGATTTTATATTCTCGTACTGTTAAATTACCACCTACAAGTAGATAAGGATTGAATGCCAAACAAAAATTCTCAACAAAGACATCCACCACGTGAATAATAACCAACAAATGGACTGAAGTTAAGGCTCGAATACAAGTTAAATTTTCACCTCATCTCAAAACCTAGCTACAAAAACTCACTTATAGATAGAGTTGAATTTATAAATTTACCCCTCACAAGTAGGTTGAATACAAATTTTCATAACAAGCCAAATACAGGGACAATAACCAACAAATGGGGCAAAGCCAAAGTTCAAATACAGGACTCCCCGCTCTGATAATATATGTTAAATTACTACTTGTGTCTAAAATCTTAATCAAACTTAACCTTGCTTTAAGTTACTACCAATAATAATAACAATTGTGTTCTTCCACCCTAAGAAAAACAAGGCAAACAAATAAAGAAATAATATATATCTTAAGAGTATTGATTAACCAGATAGCAGAAAGCCCCAATAGTAGAGAATATAAGGTTCTATCAAGTTGAAATATATAAGGTAACTTTTAAAGGAGAAGGGAGCATGTGAGCAAGAATATGGATCACCGTCACAAATAGAAGAAGAAAGAGACTATACTGCAGAAAAAAAAAAGAGAAAAGAAAAAAAATGAAGAAAGAACTTACCATCTTGTAAGTGCACCTGTTGTTCTATTGTCTGCAACCGCAGCTTAAGTTCACTGTTTTCAGCAGTCAGGCCATTTGTATCCCTCTGTCCAAAGGATAAATGACCAAAATTATGGTTGAATTGAATTAGCTTTTACTTCAGGGCATATCAATTTACTATAATTGACAAAACTAAACACGTGGGAAGAACATTGTTCTAAATTAATTAAACCAGAAAAATAGAAGGAAACAAAAATTGCTACACGAAGTGTGCAAAGGCAACCAATCTTCATTCGTTCAAAGATAAAAGCATTATACGAATTCTGTTTCCAGATGCAACACAAGCAACTTGGTAAGGTTAGACAAGATTTCCACTTAAACCACCCCCTTCCAGTGCACAAATAAGAGTGATTGCTACCTTCACTGCTACATGATGAGATAAAGATTTACCTGCAGCAGAGTCAGCTGAGCAGACAAGGATGTTGCTTCGTTTTGCAGTGTCTGGACTTTCCTTTCCAGCTCAGCAATGTATCGCATTTTTCTTTCTTTTGACCTAGCTGCTGACTGTCTATTTGCCCAAATCCTATAGTATAACATACCAAAAAGGGAAATTTAGAAACAGACAGATAACATACGCCAGAAGCAAATTAACCATAGTGAAGAGAACAGTAAAAGGGCATGTAAAAAGGATAGTGTCTTAAATGGAAAAGATAAGTAGAGAGAAGTTTGCTTTCTCAGCAGATCTGAGGGGTTACCAACTCATATGTCATAGAGAATATCTTTAGATTAATATATGAAAATAATCAATAAAGATTGGACGGTTGATGGTACACTTAGACAGGCACTACTAAACATTTGGCAGGAAAATCATGTATATTTTTAAACTTGAATATTTGAATTTGATATTTCCAACACCTAAAATTTTACTAAGTACAATAGTTGGTAAAATTAAAAACCTACTCCTGTAGTCAAGTAAGAGATAGCAGGTCCCACAGTCTCAGTAGGAAGGGCATACTAAATCCTCAAACAAGCGAATTTGCTCCGATGTCGTACAAATTATGGCCAAAATTTGAATTTCGTTCCTAACTGAAAGAAATGTAAGCTTATCATGATTCTAATGGCTGAAACTATCAAATCTAAAATAAAACATGATTAAGAAATTTTGAGCCATCATTCAGGGTTAGCCTCTGAAGTAAGATTCTTCAGAAAATGACCGAATTATACTTAACATGCTAAATTACTTGTGAGGGTGAGGGCAGCCCTGTTACAAATCATCAAACCTAGATACCTAATCACTTCAATTTCTGTTTCCTAACAAGAATAAAAAGAGAAAAGCCAGTAAAGGTGGATCTAATTCACAACAAAACAGAGTAGCAAGAAATCTAGAAGATTATGTAAAATAAATAAAGAGAAGTTTATGTAAGACCACTTCTCTTCAGTGCAGCATAATAGGAAGAATTCTATGGCAAATGACCAATACAATGACTTATATTTCAGCTACTTTGTCAACCCTATGAGGGCACAGGATCCCAATGTACTAATGTCATACTCCAAAGCATCCTGCTCATTCCAGGGGGCTCTTTATGTCTTTAGAGAATAAGTATCCATGATGTCAAATTGCATAGAACTCCAGTCAAGAATAAAACTAAAAGTAATACAGAAGATTTATGCAGATTTCCAAAGGTTCTCACATATTATTCACCAAGGAAAAAGCATCAGAAATGAGTACATTATATCCATATCAGAAAAAAAAATAAGAGACTTCTGCACTTCACATATACTGGTTTAACAATCTAAGGCTGCTTACAATTACAGAACTCACATTCAGATAAGAGATCTATATCTTATGGAATCTTAGAACTCACGGAAGATATATCTTAATAATCTCAGATTCAATAAAAGGCCACTCTTTTGTTTTGTCCCTCTTTGATTCTCCGTAAAAATAATCGTTTCCAACTTGGGGTATTAGGAAATGATTCTAAGGTGATAGGACTGCAGCATCTAAATAGCAGAAAGAGGAATGGGATTGAAGGTGGAACAGTGTAGGTACAGCTGCAGGGATTGAACTCGTGTTGGGAAATCAAAGTCCTAAAACATTTACCACTATACCACTTGAGCAATGCTTATTCTGTCTGTAACTAAACAACTCTAACATAAAACAAAACACTGAGCACAGAACATCCTTACCATACCTTCTTAGAATTGAAGTCACACAAATTGATAAGGAAACTAAGAAAGCCACCAATCTACAAATTTTAATATCGCTAGTGAAGAATAGCTCCAGGTAGCATCTATTAAAAAAATCTCATCACACAGACAGCAGAAGACACAGAATCATATAGGATATTCAACACATGAATACTGTCAAGCAAGAAAGGAAATGCAGACTCCCAACAGTCTAAAACCATGTGAATAATTAAAAACTACAAAAAAAATTTTAAAAACATATCTTCCTTCTAGCTAATGTATACCAATTATTTGTCCAACATTTATGAATTATTCACTGTACAACTATATAAGAAACATACATTAATTGATTTTAAGGTATGGTTGATAAAAAGTGGCTACAAGAATTGGTAAAGAAGAAATCCATGCCATATAAAAGCAATTTTAAAAGATAGATATGAACTTTATGATCAAACTAGATATTTAGTTATATGCATATGTGGTCTAAGCACATGATATTTATAAAAAGAAAGGAAAAAGGGTCTGATATAGTTCAGATCTATGGCTAGTCCAGTTGTCCATTTTATTCCAATGTCCGACTTCTAGCTCTTAAGCTATCCTTTTCCAAAACAGCATGTGGATTTTTCCTAGCAATGATGGTACTAAGGAAACATTGATAATATTTCCATAAATCAGATAAATTACAGAGCTAAAACAGAATAATAACGATATTAGATTACTTGCCTTTTCGCTCGTTTTGGATCAATTAAAGCTAACTCAGCAAGCTTGGCAGCAGACATAGATTTCTTGGAATCTGCCAGTGATGGCTCTTCTGTACCTGATGTGAGCATCTCAGGCTTTATTGTAGTTGACCCATCCATGGATTGACTATGCTGATGCCTTACTCTAGGCTTCTCACTCACACCAGAAAGAGAATCAAAACCTGTGGCTACTGATGCCGATGTTGGTTTTGGTAGTGAAGATGAGACAGCCGCTGAGGAAGATGATTCACCCACTTGAAATGCAGAAGTAGCAGATGATGAATTGAATTTATCCATGTCAAGATACATTGAAAACAAATCCTCTTCTGTATCATCAGAAAAAGAGGGGCCATCTAATCCTCCTACAACGCCAAGATCGCTGTCAAAGCTAATGTCATCTGGAAGGGTAAGAATCTCTGAGTGTGCACGTCTATGGCCCAATTTCTTAGGTGGGTTATCAGGCATTTGGCTTATATCGTGGCTGAACCGACTAGACTCAGAAGACATTGCATGACCAAAATGACCGGTTTCCAAAGTGCCTCCGGGAGCTAATGGAGGAAAACTGGATGATCCTGATGCTTCTGATTTCATACCATAACTACTCCCAGATGTCTGAAAAACTGAATACCTTCCTCCAGAAGGCGGTAAACCCACATTGTGATTCAAAGCCTTGTCTTTATCCATTTATCAGAAACCCAAAGTTTTATTGCTTAAATTGGACTGACTTTATTACCAAGATTCCTTCCCAATATAGCTAAACTGAGTCCTTTTGTCAAAACCCCCGAACTGAAATTTCTAAATTCAACCAGAAAGAAGGCACACCGACCAAGGTAGAAGAATCAACCCCTTAAATTGACTTCCAAGAAGTAAGAAAAACCTAACAAAACACCAAAAACACACATATCATCATCACCTTCAAACCAATGCACCTCCCGAGTCAAATTCTTTCTCTCAAATTAATCCCAAAACATATAGGAGATTAATCAAACAGAGAAAAATAAAATAATTAAGACCAACCAATAAACAAATTAAGATCTAAATAAAAAAAAAAATAATAATAATAAACTAGCAACAAAACAAGATTCATCAAGAAAACGAGAAACAAACAAAAACAACAAATTTTTCCATCAAATTTAATCTCTAAAGCATAACCCAAACTAAAAACAGATAAAAATAATACCGAACGAATTAAATGGAGGGAAAAAAAGAAAAAAAAAAGGAAAAACCACAAAAAGGGTCCTTACAGTATCCTCTTTCGGGTTAAGATTAGATCTCTTCAGTAAAGAAGAATTTCAGAACACAAAGAGACTTTTTTCCACATGAAAAACGAATAGTCCCGTCACATGGGCATGGGCATCTCTCTCTCTCGCTGTGTGTTTTGTGTGTGAGAGAGAAGCAGAAACAAAGAGAGAAATGGAAGAAATCTTGTAAGAGACAGAATTTTTAGGGGGGGGGACAAAAATTGTGTTGTGTTTGTTTCTCCGTTAGTAATAATAATAAAATCTTTTTAGCGAATGATAATAATAAAATAGAATATGGTAAATTTCATATATTTAGGTGAGAACAGGTAAGAAAAGAAAATAACCACTACATATGGGCGTTGAGGGGATTGAGTATTATTTTATATATATATATATATATATATATATTTCTGAATTAAGTGGAATTGTGAAGCAATATATATATATATATACAATATATATATATATATATATATTAAATTTTGAGTAATTGTTGAATTTGGTTTTAAATAAATTTTTTTAAATTTTTTTGTTTTTTTTTTTTTTTTTTTTACTTTTAAAGTTCCAAACTTTTTACTTAAGAAAACTAAGGTCTTCTTTTACAAATTTTGTCAAATTTTTTTAAAATTTAACAGTTTGCGTGGTTTATTGAATAAAAGAAAACGGTAATCAAGTCATTTTATAAATATATTTATATATATCAATCATTTTACCCTTTCAAAAATATTGTGTGAATGAGTGTTGCAACATTTTTTATTCTAATTTTGTAGATATTTCATGTAAAGTGACTTAATTATCATTTATTTAATTAACTAAAATCACACAAATCTTTAAATTTTAAAAAAAAATTGATAGAATTTGTGAAAAAAGACCTTAGTCCTCTTAGTATTCTCAGAGGCATGTAATGGAGCGGTAGGGGCTCCTCCTCCCTTAACTAATGATCCAGGTTTTAAATCCTAGTTTGAGTATGGGAAAATATTAAATCATCTGGCTAGCTGTTCCACCCAATGGGGTGCCTACAAATTAGCGAGCGGGATTAGTCCGGGCGTAAAATGGCTTGAAGGTGTCGCCTCTCGGTGACGGGACCCACCCAAGACACCGTGCGATAAGCAAAAAAAAAAAGTTTGAAACTTTAAAAAGTCAAAAAGAAAAAATATTTTAGTACTAAATTTGCTAAACATAAATTTGTTTAGAACTAATTAGGATATCTTTGAGTGATTATTAAGACTTCAAACCCTTTACTCAGAGTTACGTCCACCTGAAGTGATCCAAAGACACTATGTATATTTTTTAATGAAACTCGTTTAGGAAATATCAAGAAAATGATATTTTAAAGATATGAAAGAAATTGAAAAAAAAAATTTGATAATTTAATAAAATATGATATTTTAAACAACAAAAATATCATCCACAAGACTTACATGTATTTTGAAAATAAATTTTATTGATTAAAAATTAATAATATTTTTTCTTCTACCCGATAATCCAAAAAGGATTAAAAAAAAAACTTATTTCTTCAAATAATACAAAGACTTAAAATTTGTAATGGGGTGGACCAAAATATTTTAAATTATTAACTTATTTTTACTCTTTTTTTTTTTAATCTTAACTTCTATTATGTGTCGAACTCATAACCTCTCATGTTATAAGTGAGAGTACTACCAATTGATTTGAGAATATAAAATTTAAAACAAATTAATTAATAAAGTCACGAAAAAAAATATATTACCCCTTCTATAAACAATATTTCCTGTAAAATAAAAAACAATTATATAACAAACAAAATTACAAGAGTTCAATGTCGTAGATTCAAGGGGCGTTTTGAGCTTGATTTTGATCCAATTGATTTGATTTGTTCCGAAGGGCGTTTTGGGCTGAATCGAGGGCTTTGAGCTTGATCTCGATCCGATCGAAAAATATGATTTCTTCTTTCGAGGGTCTTAGGACTTAATATCGGAATGTGATTTCTTCTTCCGCTATCCTTCGAATATCTCTCATATCTCTTAGCTTCAACTTCAACTTCTTGAATGTGTGTATGTATGTTACTTTTCCGTGAGGAAATTTATCCTCTATTTATAGATAAAGTGTGTGACAATTAATGACTATGAAGCTGTCATTGTGTCATTCATCTAGGAACAGAATCTTCCAATATGTTTAATATATATTTAAAATAAATAAATAATATATATATATTTAAAATATATAATTAAAAATTAAATATATATTTAAAAGATATAATAAAATTTCAATATCTACACCATCAATAAAGGGAAAAAAAAAATTCTTTTTCATATATAAAAATATGTAAAATGATCAATTACGAAAAAAAAAATGTTAACTATTTA
Source organism: Cynanchum wilfordii (assembly GCA_025388415.1). NCBI lineage: Eukaryota > Viridiplantae > Streptophyta > Magnoliopsida > Gentianales > Apocynaceae > Cynanchum > Cynanchum wilfordii. The sequence goes on along the minus strand of JAHSUH010000281.1, from coordinate 277,090 downwards.
AAATGGTAAATTGGTAAATTTGGTCCTTAACTTGTATAATGAAAGGATAAAAAGACACGTGACAATTACAAATACTTAATTACCATAAAAATTGTTTATTTGGAAGATAAATTGTAGTAAAAAGAGGTTGAACGAAGTGTAGACTTGCGATTTGCACTGTAATCGAAGTATAGTAATACTAATCAATTGACGAACTGCAGTATGATCGAGTTGTAATAGGATCGACTTGAAGGACTTGGAAACAAAATACAAAAACGGAAAGGAAGATAATGGTTGGGCTCACATTGATCGGAATAATTACAGATTAAAGGATGCATGTTCAACAATTGACAAGTGACAAGAATCTCATGACAACATTCCAATAAATGATAAGCAAATCTGCCTATAAAAGGGAGAAACCTTATCATTTATGGGTAATTTTTATTTTCTCTACTACTTTTCATATATACAAGATAGATACATATATTTTAGGGTTTATCTTGCATGCAAATTAGGGTTTTCATTTTAAGAACCTTTATTTTGTCTTCAAGAAACCTATAAGAAGTCTATGATCTTCTTCTTTTTGTTATTTTGAATCCTTCAATGATTTAAGCACAAACGGTTCAAACGAAGATAAATTCTCTGTTTGAACTTTGTTTTACAGGTTTCTTGAAGATTGCTCATGCCAAACGTTATCTTCATCCTTTGTTCATATATTTTTCTGAAATTTCAGCATGAATTAAAGTTTGTAATCTTGATTAATCTTTATCAAACTGATTTGTAACATCATATAATTTTTGTTATTTCATCTCTATTTAATTTTTTTTTTTTGTATTATTGCATCCCTTATCTTAATAATTTTGTAAATTTTATCCCTTAACGTATATAATTTTTATAATTTCATCCTTATTTAATTTTTTTTTTACAACTTCATCCCTTATTTTATGTAAATTGTAAAAATTAAATTACTATAATCAAGAGATTAGATACATATTATAAATTTAATATAATAGGTAGTTAGAATATCTATGTCAAATTTGCAAATTTTATTCTTAAGTTATAAAATTTTTGTGATTTTATTATATTTAAAATTTCTATATTATTTCATCCCTTATTTTAATAATTTTGACAAGTTTCATCTTTGTATCATTAAATTAACGGTCAACTTTAAGTAAATTAAGATTAAGATTAAGGGGCAATCAAGCCGCAACTTTTCTTCATTTCTTTCTAAAATTATCAATCCCAACTATATGGTAGATTACATATCCAGGTCCCCTGACACAAATATAGGCGTCACAAGTTTCATATAGATTACTTTTCAATACAATTTATTTCAAATTCATTAAGATTTCATGTATCGATTCTTGAATACCCTTTATGGTAGAGTATTCATGCGGTATTTTATCAAATTTGACATGTGTAATACATGTTCCTTCTATTTCTCCAAGCAAAGCTCTTCGCATCGCATCGCAATGCCTATTGTGTCGGCTTGACCTTTCGGAAGTGGAGACAAAATAAAACGCCCATAATAAAGACGTTTACTCTCTCTTCTTGATTCAAGCTCATTTAGAGGAAAAAAAAAAAAAAACAAAAAAATTGCAGTCTATAAGTTTCAAAGTATTTGACTTGAATTTGATTGGGCGGGATATTAAGAAGAATCATTGACTCACTCATATTCTTACCTCCATGTTCTATTTTTTTTTTTTAACAACAATTCATATATGATATTTTTCATATATGAAAACCCTTTTAATTTAATTACTTTTTTATATATATATATAAAAAAAAGGTGATCATTAATTTAATGATAAAAGGATGAAACTTATCAAAATTATTAAGATAAGAGATGAAATAATATAAAATTTTAAATAAGAATGAAATTAGAAAAATTATATAACTTAAGAGATGAATTTTACCCATTTATCAAATATTTAATAAATGATATCCCACTTTTAAAAAATAATAATAAAAAAATTTATTAATGGACAAAGTTTCATATTTGTTTTTGAAAAATATTAAATTGAATTCCTAGAAAAAGAAAAATATTAAATTGATACTTCTTTTGATTGTATATTCACACTTTTAATTTTAATTTTAATTCCTTCAACAAGATATAGTTGATATGGTTTCTCACACTTATAATTTTTAATTTCATTTTTTTAGTGTATTAGGCTCTAACATCACTCAATATATATATATATATATATATATATATATATATATATATATATATATATATATATATATATATATATATATATATATATATTACAAGGATTTAAAATCATCAATTAATAACTTAATATATATAAAAAAAGGTAAATTGACAAATTTGGTCCCTTAATTTATATAATTTTTGTGATTTCATCTTTATTTTATTTTTTATATTATTTCATCCTTTAACTTAATAATTTGGTAAATTTCATCCCTTAACTTAATAATTTGGTAAATTTCATATTAACTTATATAATTTGGTAAATTTCATCCCTTAACTTCATAATTTGGTAAATTTCATCCCTTTTTAACTTAATAATTTGGTAAATTTTATCCCTTAACTTAAAATTAAAATAATAATACTAAAAAAAAATAAAGGGGTAAAAATGTAAATTTTAATACAAAATCTTTTAATTTACTATTGTAAATTTACCTTTAATAAAATATTTTGTATATTATCAAAGATATTATATCATACATTTGTAAATTTATATTTCATAAATGTATTATTAAGGATGATATCCCAAAAATTATATAAGTTAATGATGAAATTTACCAAATTATTAAGTTAAGGGATGAAATAATACAAAAAAATAAAATAAAATAAGGATGAAATCACAAAAATTATATAAATTAAGGTACCAAATTTTCCAATTTGCCATCTAAAAAATAATAATAATAACTTTAAGACCAAAGAAGTAAATATTTGAGTACTAAATTCACTAATATTTCTTACAACTTCTATTAATCCTTTGATTCTTGTTCCAATTTTTGAGGATTTGAAGCTTAATCTCGAACTTAATTTGATTTAGAATACACACAATAAGAAAATGTATTACGAATGTTATACAAAGTCATGAATTCATGATAAAAATTAGAGTTAGATTTTTTTTTTTTCGAATAAAATTAAACTTTAAGATGAGATCCAAACTAAATTGAATGGTTTTAAAAAAAAAAAACCTTAATTTGATTTGTAGAATTTTAGGATTAATTTTGAATTTATTATTTAATTTAATTTTTCTTCATTTATCTTTAAAGAATCTCTTCCTCTCAAGATGGAATTATCCCTTATTAGATTTTTTTTTTTTTTTCTTTTTCCCTTTTTAGTGTGGCCTGCTATTTTTAGGAGGAAGAGGATAGGAATAATGTTGAGTCAATTAATTTAAAGGATTATCTCAATAATTTAAATATTTCAGGAAATAAATTTAATAAATAATGAGATAACTTAATTTATTCAAGATTTGTTTTGGAAATGATGTTTGGTGTTTGTTACTTTGACACCTTCCAAAAGTTAATTGGATGAAAACTTTGATTAAAAAAAAGAAAAGAAAAGAAAAGAAAAATTATTTATCATTTAAATTATTTATGAAAATTCAATCCTATAGAATTTTGATTTGACGATGTATATATAGACAGGATCAAACATAAATTTTTATTTTGTTGTGACTTAATGTTTTCCTGTTATTTATTTTATTACACCATTTGATTTTCGAAACCCGTCTAGATTCGTTCGGAGTTATATCTGCAGAATTCAACTCTTATTCGAGGAAGGACACACAACCTTAACTCTTAAAGAATAATACTAATAAAAATTTTTTTATCAAACCTTGATCATCTAGATTCGCTTTAAGTTACATTTGCAAAATTCAACTCTTATTTGGAGAAGGCCACAACCTTAACTCGTCGAATGTGTTTTTTCTTACCAAGACTTTTCTTCTAAGTTATCTATGTAGTATTATAAAAGGGAATCAATTCTAACCTAAATCAAATTTTATAAATTTTTTTGGAAGTTATCCAATACTATTAACCCAAATCACATTGTCAACTCTTGCAAGTTAAGATTATATTACATTGACCAAGAATTTATCGGCATGCTTCATGAATTAATTTTTTTTTTTTATTAAGTTATGAAATTATTTACACTCATATATATATATATATATATATATATATATATATATATATATATATATAGAGAGCCTCTAGTTAGTTGAATTCTTGATTTTACTTGACTTGTAACTTAGTTATTGGCTAATTTTTAATAATAATAATAATAACAACAAAGAAGGAAGCCTTCCTAATATATATATATATATATATATATATAGAGATATATAGAGGTTAAAGAAGATCTCTTGTTTTCTTGTTGACCTTTATCGAAAGTGTCGGAAATTAATTTGCTAGCATCACATGATTGATTAGATGAAACAAAAGATTAGATTAGATATATAAATTTAAGGGTTTGACTTGTGGGAAAGCACATTGTGAAATATACGAAGTCAATAATTTTACACTTGTTGTGAACGTCATTTAAGAGTCCTTTCCCCGAGTAAGAGTTGGACACTACGGGCACAACCCGGATAAATTTAAATTAATCAGAGTCGTGATAATTCCGAATATTTAATAGTCAAAATAAATAAATAAATTTCTTATCCTATTTAACAATAGAAATTACCTAATATTATGAAACACTAGTTGAATAATAATTTGCCATTATTTTCTTGGCATTTTTTTTATAAGATTTGTATAGAATAACATAAAATGTGCTACCAACGTTGCAAGAAAGCAAATGGGCACTTACACTTTTCTGTCTTCCTTGTTGCTGGGCACTGCACCTTCCAAGTTGGAAGATTTTCCGGGAGAAAGGGAGGAGGATTGAACCACGTTGACCTGCAAAAAACTAACTTCAAGCCCTCCAACAGCCAAGTTAGCAAAAAAACAAAAAGTAGATAATCCTTAAGGGAGGAGAAAGAATCAATGTTTTTGCCAAGAAATATGCAAGAACAGGAGGAAACTGAATATATATCTTTGTGTTGTGAAAGCTCACCACCTTTGCACCGGAGGGTTTCCTTACCACTAATGGGCAATTGACTGACACCTCCGAGGATCCAAATTTCAGATTCTTCAGTTGGATAAAATTGCATAAAATTCTTTTTCTGTCAGCTGAAACTCACGTGACCAATTCTTGTGCTGCTGCATATATATATAGTACTGGTTTTCCTGGCAAGCTAGATACAACATACTAAAACTGTTTGGTTTCAAGAACAACTTAAGTCCAGCTTTGGGAGACGTTGTCTTTCATCTGCTACATAAGTTTCATAAAATAAATATCAAATACCTTTTGATGTTGTGTTGTGTTTTGTTTTATATTATATTATACAAAGAGGTCAAAAAACCATTGCCAGCCTCATCTCCACTTTTAGTTTTCTCAAGATCATCATTCCCATCCCCAAACCTAATCAAAATGATCTGAATCCCAGATTTAATTGTAATGTAATCCCTAACAAGGTCAAATTATTTATTATTTTGAATAATTTAATCATAGATATATATATATTATTACCGAAGCAAAGGGCATATATTGATCGTGTAGAAGCTCTAAAAGGGAATTAAATGAAGGTAGCTGTGACTTAGATAACCAACCAGAAAGTGATTTTGACGATGTAGAAAACTCATGGAACCGTTAGTAGGTAGTTTTAATCACAAAGATGTAGAAGATGCTCTTGATTGGGAAGCTAGTTTGAAGGAAGTATTTAACTGGTAGTTAAATGCTTGGGTTGATCCATTTATGAACCAAGATATAACTATGATTCAAATATCATTGAAAGGTAGTCCCCTCAATGGAGACCCTTCTCTTAAACAATCATTAGTTGATCAAAGGGAAAGTAATGATGACAATGATATGATGAATTCAAGCCCCCTTTATATCTCATCATTCATACTATGAGAAAGAAGAAGTTTCTAAAATTTTAAGAATAAAGAACATGAATGAATGAATGAATGAGCATAAAGTATTTAGTGGCGTTCTTAACACATGTGTATAGCTCAATATGGATAGAAAATGAAAGACACAAGAAGTGATCATCTGATAATTCCAAAATGTTATAATGTTTGGAGTCATGGATAAATTGGAATACAATAAGTGATCTTCTGATAATTCCAGCAAGAGTTAGAACTATGAGGATGGGAACCCTGCATCCACGAATGATCTTTGGCTTAGAAAATCATGTGATTTCAAATTCAACTAGAGGAGACTTGGAGAGATGTCATAAATATATAAGAATAACTTATATGCATTTGAACTTATGATTCAAAATGATTGGTTCCAAGAGAAGTTTTATCATCATGCTCATACTCTTTTATTTGCTACATAGCATTAGCATATGTTCATCTCCATAATGCTGAGCATGGATGGATATTAAAAAAAAAAAAAAAAAATGTAGCATAAATTAGAAAACTCGAGGACGAGTTCTTTTCCAACAGGAGGAGGAGAGTTGATATAGGATGACATGAGGATTCATCAATTACTATTTTTAATTCACAACTCCACACAAGTCTTTTAGTTTAACTAGTTTCTAAGGATTACGTTATGATTTAGTTTTATTATTCCATTAGGTTTTAGTTTTCTGTCCATTTAGGAATAGGGTTTCAAGATTCTTTTTAAAAGACATACTAGAAATATAAGGTTCTATGAAGCACCAAAGGAAAAGGGGAACATGGATCAGAGTGACAAATAGGAGAAATAAATAGACTATACCATCTTGTAAGTGCAGCCTGAGTTCTCTGTTTTCAGCAGTCAAGAGATCATTATCCCTCTGTCCAACAGAAAAAGGACATGGTTGAATTGTATTGCACTAATGAAACCATAAAATCACTTTGTGCAGTGCGCAATGGCACAAAACCAACTTCATTAACAGTCAGCTGCAGACAAGGATGAGATAAAATTTTACCTGCAGTGAATTCAGCTGAGCAGACAAGGATGCTGCTTCAGTTTGCAGTATCCGAAGTGTCCTTTCCAGATCAGCAATGTATTGCATTTTTTTTTCTCTTGACCTAGTAGCTAACAACGTATTTGGCAAAATCCTATTTGAAAACCTATTTGACAAAAGAAAAATTTAGAAACAGACAAATAACCATAGAGAAGAGAATAAGTAGAGAAACTTCTGTAAGAAACTACGGCTTCGTACAATTATTATAGGAGATCTATAATCTTATGAAATCTTAGAACTCACAGAAGAGATCTGTATCTAAATAACCTCAGAGATCTATATCTTACAATAGAAAACCACTCTTTTGTTTTGTCCATAAAGATAATTGTTTCCAACTGGGAGTATCAGGAAAGTTGGCCAGTTGACTGCAGCATCTAAATAGCAAAAATAGAAATGGGATTGGAGGTGCAACAGTAGGTACAGCTGTTGTGTTGGCAATTAGGGCTTGCAGATTACAGTTATCTATATATATAATAAAGAGAGCTAATATAATGTGATCCTGTCAGGAATATTTCTTCCTTCGAGCTAGTGCATACAACTAAGGAAGATACATATATTAACTCACATTTAAGGCACTGTTGATAAAAAGTGGCTTCAAGAACAAGAACATAAATAAAAATATAAACCAAAATTTAGCTATCTACTTACACACTCTCTATTGGTGAAGTAGAAATCCTTGTCATATAAAGCAATTGGATAAATGAACTTTATGATCAAACTACATAGTTATTATATTCATATCTGGTCTAAACACATGATAGTTTTAAAAATAAAGGAAAAAAATTGGATTTTCTCTAGCAATGATGCTAGGGAAACATTGATAATACTTACATAATCAGATAAATAACAAAATATTATGTTACTCACCTTTTTGCTAGTTTTAGATTAGTTGAAGATAACTCGGCAAGCGTGTCAGCAGACTCTATTATTGCAGTTGATCCATCCATGGATTTAATGCGTTGATGCCTTCGTCTAGGCTTCTCACTCAAACCAGAAAAAGCATCAGAAATTGTGGCTACTGAGTTTGATGTTGGTGGTTTCGGTGGTAAGGCTACTGATTTTGATGTTGGTGGTTTCTGTGGTAAGGCTACTGATTTTGATGTTGGTGGTTTCGGTGGTAAGGATGAGGCAGCCGCTGAGGAAGATAATTCAGTCACTTGAAATGGAGTAGTACTTCCACTTGATAAAAAGTATTCACCCAAGTTAAAATACTTTGAAACTGGATCCTCTTTGGTCTCAGAAGGAAACTTGTGATCATTGATGTCAGAGATCAAGTTATCTGAAAAGATCATAGAGTGTGTACGTCTATGGCGCAAAATCCTTGGTGGGTTTTCAGGCATTTGGAAATCCGGAGAAACCAGATTCAGATTTCCGATGTGCCACTGGGAACTGATGGAGGCAAACTGGATGATCCTGATGTTGGAAAATATAAGAACTTTCACACTTTTGCAACACAAATTTTCAGAAATTTGAACACTCAAAACTTATTTTTCAAGCAAATTCTCAATCATTTTTCTCTTATTTCTTAGCTTCTTTTACATTGCATATGTGAGAGGTATTTATACTAACATCAAATGAATCTAAACCATACAACATATCATCTAAATACCATACACATATACTCCCTTTTTACCTACAAATACACCACCACCATGAGGTGTACACTTATCTATCTACCCAATACACCTCAACCCCATGAGGTGTATAATTTCTAGAACAAGTTTAATTTTCAACACTCCCCTTTAAACTTGTTTTACGATGCCGAGCAAATTTCTCAATCGACAAAAATCTTTCTTGCTTGAGGCGGTTTAGTGAATATGTCGGCAATTTGATCTTTTGTTTTCACGTACTCGAGTTGTACATCTTTTTTTTATGCACTCCCCTTATATAGTGAAAGCGGATATCAATGTGTTTGCTTCGATCATGGAACACCGGATTCTTGGCTAATGCAATAGCCGACTTGTTGTCGACACAAAATTTTGATTGGATCCTTTTGTGTCATACTTATTCCTTCAACAAGTTTCTCAGCCAACCTCGCATGGCAAACACATGAAGTAGCGCTACATATTCGCGTTCACAACCGGATAGTGTGACAATCGGTTGTTTTTTGGCCTCCACGTAAAAGCGGGTGTCACCCATGAAAAACCAAAACGGATGTGCTTTTACGATCATCTATATCTCCACCACAATCACTATCGGTATATCCTACAAGCTTGTATTGATTAGAAACCGAGTATAACAAGCCAATATCAATTGTACCTTTGATGTAGCGTAGGATTCTCTTAGCATTCTTGAAATGGGTGGTTGTCGGATTTTCCATGTATCGACTCACAAGTCCAACGGCAAAAAGAATGTCCGGTCTTGTGCACGTTAAATACCGTAAGCTTCCAACTAAACTCTTGAAGAATGTTGGATCTATTCTTTCACCTTTATCATGCTTGGATAACTTGACTCCAAATTCCACCGGGGTGCTTATCGGCTTGCAATCGTTCATTTTGAACTTCTTGAGTATCTCCGTTGCATAGCTTTCTTGGGAGATGAATATGCCTTCTTCCTTTTGCTTGACTTCAATACCGAGATAGTATGTCATTAGCCCGATGTCGGTCATTTCAAACTCTTGAGTCATCACTTTCTTGAATTCATCAAACATCCTTGGATTACTTCCTGTGAAGATGAGATCATCTACGTACAGACACACGATCAAAATTTCTCCATCTTTGATTTTAACATAGAGAGCATGTTCATAGGGACACTTGGTGAAGTTGTTTTTAATAAAGTACTTGTCGATGCGGTTATTCCACGCTCTTGGTGCTTGCTTCAATCCATAGAGAGCTTTCTTCAATTTCAACACCTTGTCTTTGTTATCTTTGACTTCGTAGCTCCGATGGTTGCTTGAATGTAGACTTCTTCTTCAAGGACTCCATTTAGGAAAGCAGATTTTACATCCATTTGATGTATTTTCCACTTGTTTTGAGCTGAATGAAATGATTAGTCTAATAGTCTCTAATCGAGCAACAAGGGCGAATACCTCATCATAGTCAATTCCAACTTTTTGACTATAACCTTTTGCTACAAGCCTTGCCTTATGCTTTTCGATTTCTCCCTTTAGCATTTCTCTTTGTCTTGTACACCCATTTTGACACCAATCGCCTTGTGCCTTTTGGGAAGTGAGGTGAGTTCCCATGTGTCACTTTTCTCGATGGCACCGATTTCTTCATCCATCGCGTCTCTCCACTTTTTCTCTTGTGCAGCTTCTTGAAAGCTCACTGGTTCACAATTGGCAAAAAGACAAAATAATGTAAGGTTATCTTGTCGTTCGGTTACCTCATAGAGATCTTGAAGACTTCGTGTACGTGGCTCATTTCTTTCATCTTGGCTTCCACTTGATGATGACAAAGGTGGTGAGTCTCCTTGAGTGGTTGATGTTGGTGAAGTAAGTGGAATTGTTGGCTCTTGTTGAGTTTCTTGATTCTTTTCTATTTCAGTGTCACTGATCTTCAAGCAGAGGAGAGAAATTGAAGTCATCTATATGAGATCCAAAATCCCATAGTCCTTCTTCGTTAAACATCACATCTCGACTTATCACAACCTTCTTATTGTTCGGATTGAACAACTTGTAGCCTTTAGAATTTGTGTCATAGCCGATGAAGATGAAACTTTCGCTTTTATCATCAAGCTTTGTTCTTTTTCATCCGAAATATGAACATGGGCTATGCTTCCAAAGACTCTAAGGTGAGAGATGCCGGCTTTCTTCCACTCCATGCTTCCTTGCGGTGTCTTTCCCCAAACACTTTTTGTTGAGATCTTTGGATAAGTAAACCGAACAGGAAAATGCTTCGCCCCCACTCCTGGGCGGTTTCTTTTTGCATGCTCCGAGCCATGTTGAGGATTGTTCTGTTCTTCCTTTCTACCACACCATTTTGTTGGGGGATCTAGGAACCGTCATTGGTCTCTTAATTCCATTTACTTCACGAACTCTTGAAACTCCTTGGAAGTAAATTCTCCACCTCGTGGTCGGATCTCATGGCCTTAATCTTGTGGTCACTCTCTTTTCAACAATGGCTTTGAACTTCTTGAATACTCCAAAGACTTCGATTTTGTTTCAAGAAGTATACCCAAGTTTTTCTTGAAAAATCATCAATGAATAGAAGAAAATAGTTCTTATTACCGTGAGATCTTGGCTTGATAGGACCGCACGCGTCGGTATGGATTAGCTCGAGTGGCTTTTGCTCTTGACTCGACTCCTTTGGGAAGCTTTTCCGAATTGCTTCCAAGTAAACCCCCCTTCACACAGTTGATCGGGATGTTTGATGCATGGTAGTCCCTTCACCATCTCCTTCTTAGATAGCAGTTCTAACCCTCCAAAATTTAGATGCCCAAATCGAAGATGCCAAAGCCACGATGTATCTTTGTAACAAGCTTTAAGACACTTTGCAACATCGTTTTGAATATTCAAAGGAAACATTCTATTCTTTGACATCGCACCTTGGTAATTAAATCTCCTTCGCCATCTCTTATACAAAGACTACAATTTTTCATTTGAATATCATAGCCTTTTTCTAAGAGTTGACCCAAACTCAAGATGTTGCTTTTCATATTAGGCACATAGTAGACATTTGAAATAAACGATGTCTCTCATCTTTTAAACGGATAAGAATGTTACCTCTTCCTTTCACCGCTATTGTGGAATCATCTCCAAACGAAATATTTCCACTTATTGACTCGTTTAGCTCCACAAACATGTCTTTCTTCCCCACACATGTGATTGCTTGCACCCTGTCAAGATACCAGGAATTTGCTTGGCCGTCATCAATCTCTTTTCATGCTAGAAGAAGAGTTTCTTTATCATCGGTCTCTTCCTTCATGTAGTTGGCTGTCTCCTCGACTCTATTGTTGGGAGATCTACATTCTAAGCATAATGTCCAAACTTCCGACAATTATAGCACCGAATTTGAGATTTGTCATACCTTGAGTTTGGATTGCCTCTTCCACGGCCTCGTGTTGAACTTTCTCCTTTCTCATAGTTGTTGTTGGAATTGTTATTGTTGTAATTCCAACCTCGTCCCACGATAGCGATTTCGCCTCGTCCACGGCCTCTACCTCGGCCTCGTTGGTTTCTATCATTCCCAACACTTTCTTCTTTCTCCTTAGGATTGAATTGCATCTTAAGGAGTTGCTCCACAATCCTTTGCTTCTTTTTATGCTTTTCTTCATATGTTTGTAATGATCCATTGAGTTCATCAATGGTCATTTCTTCCAAATCTTTTGTTTCCTCAATTGTTCTGACGATGTGCTCAATTTTGGATCTAACGAGCGAAGTATTTTTTCCATAATTATCACATCGTCTAACTTTTCACCATTTCTTTTTAATTGATTAGAAACAATGCTACTCTTGAGAAGTAATCTATAATAGACTCGGATGCTTTCATATGTAAGGATTCAAACTCACCTCTTAATGTTTGGAGACGAATCTTCTTCACTTTTTCGACTCCTTTGTAAGAGGTTTGCAACTTCTCCCATGCTTGCTTAGCGAAAGTTGCACTCGAGATCTTTTCAAAACCATCATCATCTAATGCTTGATAGATGAGGTAGAGAGCTTTCTTGTCTCTCTTTCTTGAATCCTTCAAAATTGTATTTTGCTCTTGTGTAAGAGCAGCTTCATTTTCCGGCTCGCTAAAGCCTTTCTCTATGACATCCCAAACATCGTGTGCTCCAAGGAGAGCCTTCATCTTGATACTCAATTGTCATAATTGTTGTTGTTGAAGTCGGGACTTGGAAGGATGCCACACTATTTGTCATATTGCTCAATATATAGAGAATTTGAAAATTTCGATTGCACGGATAGATCCGGACGTCGAAAAAAATTTCAAGAGGGTTGGTTGAAAAAATTCTGACCTTTTTTTCAACTGGTCAAAGTCAACGGATTGGTCAATGCTCAAAGTCAATGGCTTGGTCAACGGGCAGGTGGCTCGGTCAACTTAGCTCAACTCGGCTGGACTCGGTTCCAACTCGGCTACTCGGCTGAACTCGGTGAGTGGACTCAGTTTCTGGCAGCAACTTCCGGAGGCTACTGGCGGCTCGTCCGAACTCAGATCGGAGCGAGTTTGGTGGCGTCGGATTCCTCTCGTCGAGAGCTTCGAGTTAATATGAAATACTGTATATTTCCAACTATGCTATGATACCAATTTGTTGAAAATATAAGAACTTTCACACTTTTGCAACACAAATTTCCAGAAATTTGAACACTCAAAACTTATTTTTCAAGCAAATTCTCAATCCTTTTTCTCTTATTTCTTAGCTTCTTTTACATTGCATATGTGAGGGGTATTTATACTAACATCAAATGAATCTAAACCATACAACACATCATCTAAATACATACACATATACTCCTTTTTACCTACAAATACACCTACCACCATGAGGTGTACACTTATCTATCTACCCAATACACCTCAACCCCATGAGGTGTATAATTTCTAGAACAAGTTTAATTTTCAACACCTGATACCTCTGGATTCATACTATAACTACTTCCAGAAGGGGGTAAACCCACACCTTGATTCAATGGATTGTCTTTATCCATTTATCAGAACCTAAAGTTTGATCACTTAAATTGGACTGACTTCAATACCAAGATTCTTTCCCAATAGTCAACCAGAGAAAGGCACACTGACAAAGGCACAAGAATCAACCCCTTCAATTGACTTCCAAGAAGTAAGAAAAACCTAAAGAAACACCAAACACACACATATCATCATCACCTTCAAACCAATGTACCTCCCCAGAGTCAATTTCTTACTCCCAAATTAACCCCAAAACATATAGAAGAAGAAAATAAAAAAAAAAAAAATAAATAAAGAGCAACCAATAAATGAATTAAAATCTAAACAAAAATAAATCAGCAAGATTCCCCAAGAAAATGAGAAAGAAATGGAAAAACCAACATTTCACCTCAAACCCCTACTAAAAACATATATAAAGAATTAAAAGGAGAAAATTTTGAAAAACAATAAAAAGGGTCCTTACAGTAATCTCTTTTGAATTAAGATTAGATTTCTTCAATAAAGAAGAATTTCAGAACACAAACAGCCTTCAGTATTCTCTCCCTGTGTGTTGTGTGAGAGATGAACAGAAACAAGAGAGAAATGGAGGAAATCTTGTAAGAGACAGAATTTAAAGTAACAAAAATTGGCTATGTTTTTCTGTAGGTAATAATAATCCATTAGCAAATAATAGTAGTACTAATATTAGGTAAAAGATCTAGATTTTTTTTTTTTTTTCAGTTGTCAAATTAAAAAATTAATATCTAATTGTTAGTAAAATATCTTTCATATCTTAGCATGTTAATATCAGATAATTTAACTTGCCAATCAATATTTTATATCATTCAGGGTCATTAAACAACTTTCACTCCTTAAAAAATTGAAAATTTGGAATTATTAGAAAATTCCTTACATGCTCCTTTTCACTTTAACACCCAAAAAATAAATATTTCAGAGGCCTCCAATCCTTCCTTTGAAATTAAGTATGCATAAAAAAAAAAAAAAAAATGATGACAATGTCATTTACATATATTATCAACAAAATGATCATATTTAGAGATTGTCTATAAAGGACAAAATGAGCATACGTGCAATTTGTTAAGCCAAAAGCTTCAATTGTTTGACAAAACTTTTCAAACCAAGCTTGAAATGACTCTTGTTAACGTCATACAAAGATCTTCGAAGATGTCAAACTTTACCATTCTCATTTTAAGCAACAAACTTAGGTAGTTGCTACATGTAATTTCTTCGAGAAAATAACCATGTAAAAATGCGCTATTAATATCCAATTGAAAAAGAGGCTAATCATGAACAACAACATGAAATAAATAACTTGACTAAGGACAATTTAGCAATAGGAGGGAAAGTGTCAAAGTAATTTACGACATAAGTTTAGTTATAGTCTTTGACAACAAGACACGCCATAAGTTTAGGAGATGATTGTTTTTCCTTTCAACTATCTCATTTTGTTGTGGTATGTTAACATAAGACTAATGAATGATTCATTCCTTCTTGTTGAAAATAAGACGAGA
Source organism: Cynanchum wilfordii (assembly GCA_025388415.1). Taxonomy (NCBI): domain Eukaryota; kingdom Viridiplantae; phylum Streptophyta; class Magnoliopsida; order Gentianales; family Apocynaceae; genus Cynanchum; species Cynanchum wilfordii. Next base: position 262,051 of record JAHSUH010000281.1, on the reverse strand, counting down.
AGGTATGATTAAAATAACCTCTTGCATTATTTGACAAAAATCTTTTAATTTTTGGGCCAAACTAATTATGGATGATAGGATGAAAAATGGAAGAACAGAACTCACATCAGATTTATGTTTTAGCAAATATATCCAAGTCACTCTAGTACAATCATCTATGAAGGATACAAACCACTTAGAACCAGTGATATTAGGGGCAAGAAAGGGCCTCCAAATATCACTATGAATCAAATAAAATGGAATGAAAGTTCTTTTATCAATAATAGGAAAAGATGTACGAGTATATTTGGCAAGCTCACACACATCATAGTATAAAATTTCTTGTATCCAATCCTTTGAATAATGAAGGAAATATGACTTTAAAAGTTGTAAATGATGGATGACTCCAAAGAAAATGAAGAAACAAAATGCCATCTCTATTAGATGTTGATAAATATGATGAACATAAATTACTACTAAGAAAAGATGACTTGTTTTGTATGCAAGTACAATCCTCCTTCCCAAACATTGGTCTTGAATCTCAAACTAAGATGAATAGAAATTTACTTTATAGTTCATATCTTTAGTTAATTCCTTTATGGAAATAAGGTTAGTACATACTTAGGGATATAAAAGAACATTTCATAAAATGAATGATGGACATAAAAGAACATCTCTTGCTACAGTTGTAAGAGAACCATCAGCAATAGAAATTATTCAATTACTTGGACAAGGTGCATAAGTACTAAACTTATTAGATGAATGAGTTATATGAGTGGAGATTGAGATCGAAAGGAATACCATCTCTCGCGCCATTATCGATTTTAATTTTCAAAGAATCACTTTCATTATCCCCAAACTCAGTCTAAATAGAGTCAAGATGTAGGTTTCCCTAAGGTCTTCCCCCTCTGAATTGTTTAAGTTACTAATAATTGAAATTAAATTATTTATTATTTTGAAGAATTAATCATAGACATTTCTGTGACAAAGTTTTTTCTAATGTATATATATATTATTCTTTCTCTTCATATGATAAAAATATATTTAAAGGAGAAAATCGTGCAAAAATTAAAAAATACTAAAATAGATATTTTATGCTTGAAGTCTGGATTCATGACATTTTATTGTCAGTTCGTTGTGGAAGTATACAAAGTTTGTAAGATTTTGATCACATTTCACTTTGAATTCAGATTTCTATGGTTATTAGTTATATTTTTTAAAAAAAAATCTCTCAGGTCAGGAATAAATATTTGAAAAATTAGAGTTTAATTTTATGCTTGTATCCGAAGCAATTATCAAAATGACTTTATGCACTTTTATTTAAAACATGACTTTTCAAATAAATATATATATATATTATACAAAACCTTCAAAATTTGTTTTTGGTTGTTTGTTACTTATTGGAAAGACTTTATAAAACATAAAAAATAATAATTATTTGTTTTTTCAAAAAAAAAAAAAAAGAGAAAACGACCCAAGGACCCATTGTAAAAATATTAAGTCAATATTAGAGACTAAATATGCTACTGTATAACAATTTATTACATTGATAAATAGACCATTAATATATGAATAGAAGGACCTCATTATATGATAAAAAATATTAATATGCTTAAATGTTAGGCACTATACCAAATATATGGACAGAATGACAAAATAATATGTGAGGGACCTTAAATTTTTTTTTAAAAAAAAATAAACAGGGATTGAACATAAAACTATTGAAAACTTTAAGAATCAAAAGTGACAATTTACCTTTAGAATTTAGTTATTATTTAGTTTTATTATTTTATTTAAAAGGCATACTAGTCCTGGATAGAAACAATTTTTTTTGATAATTAAATTTTATATTTTAATTGCAAAGAAATTTTCTTCCACCAATTTAGAATCAATTAGATAGCAAGGTGATACATTATAGATGTAAAATACATAAATGCTACAACGTACAGATAATGCAGAAGCTAGAAAAAATCGAGGAGTTGTGACTAAGATAATCAATTGAAAAGCGATTTAAATGATGAAATAGAGAAAAAAAAAAAAAAGAAGAAGTAGAAAACTCATTCTATTGTAGATGTAGAATAGTAGTGGAATTTGAGACAACGATATGGTGAATTTGAGTTCTTTTATCTCATCATACTATGAGAATGAGAGGTTTATAAAATTTTAAGAAAAGAACATGAACGAGCATAAAAGTACTTTGGTGGTGTTCTTAACTTGTGTAGCTGTACATGGTGAACCATTATTGATAGAAAATGAAAGACATGGGGAGGAAAATAGAAAAAAGAACAAGAAATGGTAATGTGTAGAGTCATGGATAAATTGGAGCACAAGATGTGATTGTCTGATAATTCCAGTAAGAGTCAAAACTATGAGGATTGGGACCCTGCATCCATGAATGATCTTTGGTTTAGAGAGATGCCATAAATATACAAGGAAATCTTCACTGGATTTTCAAGAATTTCTTATGACATAGAATCACAATAAATTTTCAACAAAGATAGACAATTTGAACCTTATAATTCAGATTTCAGCTCACACTCCACTAAAATAGAATCTAGTAAACCCAAGAAACTTCCTCCTAAGAAATCTAAAACAAAGTTACTGGTTCCAATGAGAAGCTTGACCATGCTCATACTCTTTTATTAGAATAAGCAAATGCTCATGTCCATAATGCTGAGCATTCCAGGATTGTTCATTGTTGGATAGATCTTCAGAAATGTATGAATGTTTTAGAACTCTACCAGTCTTTTATTTTTAAAATTTAGTTATTATTTATTTTTATTATTCTATTAGGTTTTAGTTTTCTAGTCTAATTAAGATTAGGGTTTCAAGGTTCTATTTAAAGGCCATATTAATTAGTCTTGTATAGCAATGATTCTTTTTGATAAATAAATCTCATATTTTAATTAAATAAATATTTATCTTAAGAATATATAAGGTTCAATCAAGTAGTAACCTATAAGGTAACATTATAGGAGCAAGAAAATGGATCATACCATCTTATAATGCGAAGAAAAACTCAAGAAAGAACTTACCATCTTTTAAGTTCGCCTGTTGCTTTCTTGTCTGCAACTGCAGCTTCAGTTCACTGTTTTCAGCAGCAAGGGCATTTCTAACCCTCTGTCCAAAGGAAAAAGGACCAAAAATATGCTCGAATTGTATTAGATTTTACTTCAGGATATATCAATTTACCACAGTTGATAAAACTAAACATGTGGGAAGAAAAGAGAAGGAAACAAAAATCACTTTTGTGCTATATGATGAGATAAAAATTTACCTGCAGCTTAGTCACCTGAGCAGTCAAGGATATTCGTTCATTTTCAACTGTCTCCACAGTCTTTTCAAGATAAGCAATGTATTGGTTTTCTCTTTCTAAAAAAGGATCTGCTGACTGACTATTCCCCTCCCCCAAAAAAAAAAAAAAAACACAAACAGTAACATACACCAGAAGCAAATTAACCATAGTGAAGAGAACAGTGTAAGGAAATGTCAAAGGAAACATTGATAATATTTCCATAATCAAACAAATAACAATATTATGTAACTTGCCTATTTGCTTCTTTTTGATTGCTTAAAGCTAACTCAAAATCTGCCAATGATGGCTTTTCTGTAGCTGATGTGAACATCTCAGGCTTTGTTGTAGTTGACCCAGCCATGGATTGACTATCCTGATTCCTTAGTCTAGGCTTCTCACTCACAACAGAAAGAGAATCAAAACCTGTGCCTACTGATGCTGATGTTGGTTTTGGTGATGCAGATGAGACAGCCACTGAGGAAGATGATTCGCCCACTTGAAATGCAGAAGTAGCTTGACCACTGTCGAGACTGCTGTCAAAACTAATGTTATCAGGCATTTGGCTTATATGGTGGTTGAATGAACTAGAATCCAATGACATAGCATGACCAAAATGACCGGATTCCAATGTGGCTACTGGAGCTAATGTAGGAAAATTGATTGATCCTGATATCCCTGATTTCATACCATAACTACTCCCAGAAGAAGGTAAATCCACACCTTGATTCAAAGTCTTTTCTTTATCCATTTATGATTTTATCAGAAACCCAAAATTTTATCACTTAAATTGGACAGACTTTATTACCAAGATTCCTTCCCATTATTAGCTAAACTGAGTCCTTTTGTCAAATTCCCTAACTGAGGTTTCTAAAGTAAACCGGAGAATCAACCCCTTCAATTGACTTCCAAGAAGCAAGAAAAACCTTTAAAAAAATTAAAAAATAAGAAAACAAAACAAAAAAAAAACCTAAAACACACATATCATCACCATACCTTCAAACCAATGCACCTCCCGAGTCAATTTCTTGCTCTCAAATTAATCCCAAAACACACAGAAGACGAATCGAAACAGAGCAAAAATCCAATCAATTAATGAACTAAGATCTACACAAAGATATACAACAAGATTCACCAAGAAAATGTGAAACAAACGCAAAACACAATACGTCCATTACATTTCACCTCTAAAGCACAACCCATACTAAAACAGATAAATAGAATACAGAACGAATTAAAAGGAGAAAAATAAAAGCCATAAAAAGGTCCTTACAGTATTCTCATTAGAATAAAGATCAGATTTCTTCAGTAAAGAAGAATTTCGCAAAACGAACAGCCTTTTTTCCACATGAAAAACAAATTTCAGATGGCCAACACTACCACTGTGTGAGAAATGAACACAGAATTTGAAGGAACAAAATTTACTCCCACTGTGACAGAATTTGAAGGAACAAAATTTGAGTATTTCCTAGAAATATACCTTCCGTTTTTTCAGTAAGACTTTTTCCCTCGAAGTTTAAAAAATCTAGGTGCATAGGTATAGTAGTATCTTTTTGCTAACATATATACCTTCTATAATATATATATATATATATATTTTTTTTTTAATTTTATCTCTCAACGATTATTTTAATTCTCAATTAAATCATATGGAAAATTAAGTATTTATGACTCAAAATTATTAATTATTTATTTTTTATTAAAAATTACATTATAATTTAGTTTTTAAAATATAAATATATATAATTTCTTTTAATAAATATGATAAATTGTCTTTAACAAAGTATATATATTATCTCCATTTTTATAAAACTTGTTATATAAGAAAGAAATAATATATTTATAAATATATATTTTTAATGCTTTAAATTAATGTTTTACCATTCATATATTTATTATAAATAGATTGAAAAAAATGAATTTATTTTAAATATTTCCTATAAAGAAGACACGTCAATTTTTTTAATTAAAAAATATATATTCTTATAGATAACCAATAAAAACACTGATGGAAATAATAAAGATTATTTAGAAATAAAGTTTTTATTTTTTTTTATAAGTGGAATATTCATTAAAATAAAAACGATACAAAAGTGAATGACTAAAATCATTCACGGAAATACAAAGCACCAACCTAAAACTAGGTGGAGCAAACAAAATACCAACTTAAAACTAAGTGGCGCATGGAGCAAACTCAACCTAAAAATATTAGGTGAGTCGGAGAAAGTAGAAAATAAATACGAATACATATAAAAAAGAAAAACAACGGGATATTCTGTCTAAATCTAGGGTCTTCATACTTGTCGATTTCAAACCTCATTTGCGAAGGGAGTTCGATTTTGTCTTCTTTTTTCAACGGTAGTCTAATCCATTCCGGGCGCATCAAAGATTTCATAGAATACCTAAAAAGAAAACCAAATACGAATACGAACAAAGGGCCCAGATATAATCCGGGTTTAAAATTTTTTTCTTCTAACAAAAGAAGAAAAAACCGATATTTAAATATCAGTAGGAGACTAAACATACGAGATGAAAAAGAAGTGGCGGCTGGCAGAAGAGAAGAGGGGTGGAGAAGAAGAAGAGAAGAGGGAAGGAGAAGGGAGGAGTCGGCGGCTGCCGAGGGAAAAGAAGAGAAGAGGAAGAGAGGGGGTTAGGGTTGAGATTAGAAATAAAGCTAACTTCACTAAGAACATATGTGGAATTAAAATCATCAAAGTTTTATCTTTTACATTTGATATCACAGCCTTCAAGTATAAACCCATGGCGCTAACTACCTAGCAAGCGGCAAAAAAGAGCGGCAGTGCCATAACAATGCCCAATACTAAAAACATCCAACTACACTACATGGGCAATCAAGATGGAGGTAATCATGGATGCCCGGGGCATTTGGGATGTGATTGAATCGGTAGCTAGAGTGGCAGTGGACAAAAAGAAGAACAAATTGGCACATGTATTCATCGTTTAGTCTATTCTTGAGGATGTCCTCATTTAGGTAGCAAAGAAGAAATCAACCAAGAAGGTCTGGGACTCCTTGAAGACTTGATACCTTGGCATCAATCGAGTGAAGAAAGCGTGATGCAAGCCTTGAAAAGTGAGTTTGACGCCTAGCAAATGAAATAAGGAGATTTGATCGATGCATTTGCTTGAAAATTGAGTAGGATGGCAAGCCATTGCAGGAATCTTGGTGACACTCTAAAGGATGCCACATTCATCAAAAAGTTGCTTGATTTTGTCCCTAACAAATTCTTTCCAATGGTTGCAGGAATTAAGAGTTCTACTACCTCGATACCATGTCGTTCGAGAAGGCAATTGGTTATCCGAATACGTATAAGGAACGTTCTTGTCTCTATGGTATCATAACAATAACAACTGGCAACTTCTACTTATTCATGTCGAATGGGAAGTGCGACGGAAAATAGTAACAATGAAGCCCGTGGGCATGGCCACAGACACAGTAAAGGCAAACATGGTTCGTTAACTGCAACACACTAGGAAGGTGAGATCAATCATAGGTCCATGCATAACTCATATAAAATGTTCTAATTGTGAGAAATATGGCCACTATGCTTTTGATGTAGAAGCAAACATTGGGAGGAAGAATCATACCTCACATGCGCGCCAAAGGTGGAACCAACACTTTTATTAGTAGAAAGTGCAGAGTTGCACAAATTAGTGTTGCTGAACGAGGACAAATGATGTTGAGAGACACATCAGCTCAAATGTGTGGCCTTCGACAACAATGCAAGTAATCATATGATAAGACAACGCAAAAAGTTTTGCAACTTAGATGAGCTTAAGGATCAATAATGGCTCCAACTCACATAGTTATATTATATGCCTACCTTGTCCAATAATATCATTAGTGTCGACCAATTAATTGGGGGAGGTTGAAAAGTATTATGAATAATGCTTTCTTGTGGTTATATGATTCAAGTGGCAGCTCATCATAAAAATCAAATGTTCTCCAAATTGTCTCTACAAAATGTTGATTGAGCTAAGTGAATTGATATACTTGCATTCAAGTATATCGAATCCAGCTTGGTTATGGCATGAAAGATTGGGACATGTGAATTTTTAGTCCCTCAAATTGATGGTTAACAAAGGAATAGTGTGTGGGCTACCTAAAATTAAGCATCTCATACAAGTATGTGACAACTACCTCATTGCTAAGCAATCACACCTCATGTTTCCAACTATAATAATGCATCAAGCCGGGAATCTACTTAAGTTGGTTCATGCAGATTTGTGGCGCCCCATCACCCCACTAACGATGGTTGGAAATAGGTATTTTCTACTCCTTGTTGATGACTACAATCAAAGGATGTGGGTTTACATGCTCAAGACCAAGAGTGATGCACGTACTTGAGGAGTTCAAAAAGCACAAGGCACTCACCAAAAATGAGACGAGCTACAAGTTAAAGGTACTTAGGATAAATCGTGGGGGGGAGTTCCGATCTAATGCCTTCAACACATTCCACAAGGAAGAAAGCATTCAATGGCATTTCACTACACCCTATGCACTAAAACAAAACAATGTTGTAGATCGGAGAAATAGGACCATGGTAACCATGGGGAGAAGTTTGTTAAAAAAAATATATATATACCATGAAAATTTTAGAATGAAGCAATAAGAGACCTCCAAGAGGGACTTGTCCACAATAAGGTTATGGACTTGATGGATCACATTCGCAGCCCCCCTTCTCAAGAAAGGACCAGCCTAAAACGACACAACCTTTCTATACTCCAAAGAGGTCTTGTACATAGAATTCAACTCCTCACAGAATTTTCCAAATTGGTAGTGCTCTATCTCATCCTCCAACTGAGCATTGCTCCCCTTCAGACCAGCAAATTCAATCTCCAACGAGTTGATCCTCTCCTAAGCCTCTTTCTGATTTACGCCCGGGGTCCACTTTAGATCCTTCGCACAATTTACCTTTTCGCATAGCTCTCGGGCTTTTCCTCCGAAGATTTGGCCTTTGACTTTGCCTCCTAGCCAACAGCTTCCAGCTCACCAAATTTAACAGTCAAATCATCAAAGGCTTTGATAGTCTTCTCCCTCTTCCGGTCGTCGACCATTGCCCCGGTCTTATAGACCTCGACTTTTCTAGCCATGTTGTAGAGATGGAGAAAGTTGGCATTGAACTGCAATAAAAAAGACAAGTGAGTGACTCCGATCAACCGGAATTAAAGAGCCTCAAGACCAAAAGGAAGGAGACCTTACCTAGACCAACAAGATAGAGGCCCGATTAGAGAATGGTTCAATGTCTCTGCCGAGTTATGTGTGACTGGGCGGAGTTGTCTTCGGATCAAAGATTTTCGATACAAAGATACGTATAAAAATAGAAATGACGCTAACTCGGTCCGACTTGACTTAACTTGGCTTGACACATCCAAGTCAACACCGAGTCACTTAAAGAAAATCAGCAAGGGAAGAAGAAGAAGTGAAAAATGGGAGGAAGAAAGAGAAGAAGTAAAAAAGAGGGATTAGACCACGGTTGATTGGGAAGAAAGGGAAACCGACATCATCTTTCGGAGCACCGATTGAAAAAATTATGGAGAGTGAGAAGAACTTTTGTTGGTAGTTCAAAAAGAGGGCATGAGAGCACTTAAGCTAAAAAATGCGATATTTTAAAAAGAGAAGAGAAAAGAGGGGAAATGGATATTTTATTTCAAATAATCCCAGCACTGTGTATGCGCATTAATTGTGCACAACAAATGATGCAACCGTACAGAATCCAAGTGATGGTTAACAATGATGTTATTCTACGAGCTTCAAAAAATGAAGAGTATTGTACTTTAGGCAACACTCTTAAGCAACGATGCGGGTGCTCAGGCTGCGTGATGCAAGGGGCCGTCGAAAGGCACCAAAATGTAAGTAGAGTCTATTTGTGCTGAATGAGCTGAGGTGGATGCCACACAAGTAGGCTGCCTAGGCCCCACCCTAGATTTACCTAGTAGCGATTGACAAATACAAATGTCATGCAGATGATATATCTTTCAATACAAAGATAGTCTCAATACAAAGCACTAATTACATCTAACCCAAAGCACTATTGGAGCCGCCAATTCAAACTATTGGGCAGTGTACACCTTCCATGTGTAATTCTCCCATTGGCCGAGAATCCAAATATAATCAGTAACTTACACACCACTCACAAGTGAAGCCAAATATCCTAAAATTATTCTAGGTGTCCTATTCTATCGTTTTGTTGCTCTCAAAAAGAACCAATTGAATATCCTTCATCTCTTAGTTCCCTGAGAATATCTTTGATTTATATTCATATATGTTTATGTGTTTCTAGTTTTATTAGATAAGTTTTCTTTGGATGTGATAATGAATTTTTTTAATTTAAATGTTAGTATAATGGATGAGGGATATGATAGTGTGAATTGGCTAACAAAAGGATCATCAGGCATTGGGTGAGGCTTTTGGTTGTCGGTCAGCTTTTTACTTGTAGTGGAAAGAAGGAATTTTTTTGTTTTCCCTTATCTGCATAAAAACCACAAACATTCTAACATTAGATAATTTAACATGATATACATAGATATTACTGAGTTTAAAGGATTTTTATTTATTTGAGAATCATTATATGTGTAGAAGTAGCTGGAACAAACAAGTATGATTCTTTTCCCATTGAGGCCGAACCTAAACTTGTGGAAAAAGTTTGGCATATATTCAAATGATATAGCTTAATCATTAGTACCTAAATTTTATTCAGCTGTCATAGATCTTTTCACATCATAGACACAAAACTGCCAAAATTTTTAGCAACCTTGATGTAGCTTTTGAGAAACATGGTAATAATGATAATAACAATTTGTTTCATATGTGCTTTCTCATATATTTTTTAGCCGATTTTTCTTTAACAGTTTCCAAGTATTTTTACAATTCTATTGTTTAAAAATTAGGTATGGCATTGAGCAAGAGTGCGCCTTGTTACAAAAGGAACTTAGGTGGCTACTTGGATCTTGAATCAACTTCAAGTATAGGTAATGTTTGGAGAAACAACACAATAAAGTCCAACAAAGAAAATGAAGGCATTTATATATTATTTTATATATTTTATTATTTAAGAAAAAAAAAAGAAAAAAAAAAAAAAAAAATATTTAAAAATTTCAAAAAAAAAAAAAAAAAAAAAAAAAAAAAAAATTAATTTTATTTATGTATTGCATATTACATGATTTATAATAATATATTATTTCATTTAATACTATTTTAACTTTTTTTTAGATTTTTAAAGAAAAAGATAATTAAGTCAATTATATTATATATCCATATATGTTATAACTTAACATTTACAACATTTATAATATATATATATATATATATATATAAATATATAACATTTATTTTTATTTTCACATTGTATTATTATTGTTGTGTTGATTATTGGGGCAACTTTAGCACTGGTGATAGCATTGACATGTATTGGCTTCACATTTACCCTCGGGACTAAACGCAGGAAATCGTTGATTACAGATTCTAGTGCAACAACTTGCTTCACAAAACCCTTGGCCACATTGGGGTAAGGGATCCGCACATCTTCTTCCTCGTTCTGCTTCCACTACGACCATTGTATTTAAAACTGCAAAACATCATTCTACCATTCATAAATCTTATATAGACTTGTATATATATACATATATCATGCAAAAAATATAATTCAGATAAATTTCTATTATTCCATAGTCACATAATCAAGAACTGATTGATGCAAATTAAAAAAAGGGTTTAATTCAACTTAAATCAGATAAAAAAAAAAAGAAAAAAAGATAAACTTTCCATATTTGACTATAACATAAATAATATATGTATAACGTTAATAAAATTTCAAACAAATTTTCATTATTCGAGCAAGCATAGAAAAATATTTACTAATGTGAACAATAAACATTCAATAAACTTTATATATATAAAAATAAAATTTTAAAATATTGTAACTCAAAAGAATTCGGTATTTATTAGATATATTAGGAGATGTAAAACAAGAAAGCAAAACATTTACAATATTTTAACTTGTTAGTAATTGAATTACCTAATGCAATGGTGACAACAAGAACAATAGCAATGGAAGTTGAACGAGTGTTAGCCATTTTGAATAGATTGGCAAAGTGATAACAAAATTCTATTCATTAATTTCTCAAATTCCATCACCTTTTATAGCATTTAAGAATGAACAAAATAATCATTAACAATATCTTTCAAACCAATTGTTTATTTACTATTGCGAAATTTGAGGTGATACAAAATTCGATGGTATAGTTTAATCCGTAAATTAATTTTATTTATAATTGAAAGATTAACAATTTAAATCACACAATGGCCGCATATAAATATAGTAAAATTTATGTTTATCTTTTATATATTGACTAAATTATTCAAAAATTAAGTGTATTTTGGACATAAGTCTAGCCGAAAAATAAATAAATTTGTGGTGATAGAATAATTCCACAATATGATAAGCAGAAATACCCGCAAAACTAATTTTGCTTACAAGAATTCTTCAATAATTGATAGTTTATTGAATACTATATATATATATATATATATATATATATATATATATATATATATATATATATATATTTATTTTGTTGTTGGGCTCAATTTTCTCTTTTAAATTATAACTATTTTAAATATTCCTTATGTAACTATTCTTGAAATTTTTGAATTCAATACCATCAAGTTTCCCTCAATATTTAATTAAATTTTTACATATTACTTTAAGTATTTAACTATTTAAATTAGGGTAAATTATTCCGGTAACACCTCAACTTTTCTGGATTCTGAGTTTTGCACCTAAACTTTATTTTTCCAACTTTTGCACTCCAACTAAAAAAAATTGCCTAATTTGCTCTTCGGTCCAAAAATTCCGTCCAACTCCAAATCCATCAATTTTCCAGGGGCAGTTCCGTCTTTTTATATTTAGAGAATTTTTAAAAAATTTATTTATAAAAAATTTTAATTCTTGTTGTTGGTAGGTTCGACCCCCGATCGCTTGCTAAAAATAGACACGCTTTGTCACTACACCACTATCCTATATTAGATTATTTTTTACAAGATTTTTATTTATTATCTTTACGCGATTTTTGTTTTATAAAAAATAATTAATTATCGCCATTCGAACCCCAAATCCCAAAGTTAAAGTGTGCACGCTTTGCCACTAGACCACTATCTAGATTTTATTATTTTTTACAAGAGTTTTATTTATTACCTTTAAAGAGATTTTTTTTTTAAAAAATATTAATTTTTGCTAGCGCCTAAAATTTGCGTACTATTTTTGTTTTATAACAAAAAATAATTTTCACAATACGTGAGAGTCGATCCGTCAATTTTAAGTAAAAGATACGCACACTTTACCGTTGTGCTACACAATTTAAATTAATTTTTTTAATAAAACAAAAATCTCCTAAAAGATAATAAATAAAACTCTTGTAAAAAAAATTCAATTTGGGACAGTGGTGTAGTGGCAAAGCGCACCAACGCACCAACCGCGCATTTAAGTGAGGCACCTTGCCACTACACCACTGTTCCAAATTGGATTTTTTTTACAAGAGTTTTTTTTATTATTTTTTTTGTAAATTTTTGTTTTATAAAAAAATTTAATTTTCGAAACTGACAAGATTCGAACACCAACCGCACATTAAAAGTGTACACGCTTTAAAGTCCTTAAAAAATATAAATAAAACTCCTGTAAAATATAATAAAATCTGGACATTGGTATAGTGGCAAAGTGTGCACACTCTAATTGTGCTATTTAGGGTTTGAATCTTGTTGTCTCTATAATTAATTATTTTTTTATAAAAAAAAAATCTATTGAAAGATAATAAATAAAACTCTTGTAAAAAAATAATCTTAATATAGAACAGTGTTGCAAGAATTAAAAATTTTTATAAATTTAAAAAATCCCTAAATAATTTTTTTAAAAAATTTCTAAATATAAAAAGACGGAAATGCCCTTTAAAAATGGAATAAAAAATATCCCTAAATTTTTTTTAAAAACTCCTAAATATAAAAAGACGAAAATGCCCCTGAAAAAATGACGGTTTGGAGTTTGGAAGGAATTTTTGGACGGAGGCGCAAATTAGGTAATTTTTTTTTAGTTGGAGCGCAAAAGCTGAAAAAAAAAATATTTAGGTGCAAAACTCAGAATCCAGAAAAGTTGAGGTGTTACCGAGATAATTTACCCATTAAATTATTATTATATTTAATTTCTTAAATTATTTATTAGGGTAAAGTATCATAATAACACCTTCAAAATCCAAGTTTAGCACTTAAGGAATTTTTCGTTCACAAGGTGCCATTCAGGTTTAAAAAGTCTCACTACATGCCCTTCGGTCAATTTTCTCCGTCAGGTCGGATTTTTTACCGTTAGTCAACCCTTTTTACTGTTTTGGGCAGGGGCATTTTTGTCCGGAAATTTAAAAATAAACCAAATATTTTATAAAGGGTATTTTTGTAATTTTCAATAAAGAATCTAAAAGCCTAATTTTTTTTTTTTCTTCTTCTTCTTCCTCTTCTTCTACCGTCTTCTTTTTTCTTCTTCTTCTTCTCTCTTCTTCTCTCTTATGTTTTCTTCTTCTTCTTCTTCTCTGCTCACCCCCGATTATTTTCTTCAAATTGTCGCGGGACTTGGGCGGCGGGAAATTGGGGAAATTTATTTGAAATTTGGGGAAATTAGTTTGAAATTTTAGAGCAACAAACGGTGCATGCAGTGAATCGAAACTTTTTTTTTTTTTTTTTTTTTTTGTGTGCGATTTTAGTGTAAATCTGGATTTTAATTTTCCATAGTTTTTCTTTGGAATTATTATTATTGCTATTATTGTTCTGTTCTTCGGTGTTTGTGTTGAACTCTATGACCTCGTCCCTTCTTTCTTGCTTACATGAACATGGAAATTGGAAAATGAAAAATTAATGAGGCCTTGATGATTTTTCTTCTTCTTCTTTTCTTTGAGAAAACAAAGGAGAGAAATTTTAGGGCTTTTAGGTTTTTATTTAAATTACAAAAATACCCTTTATAATAAATTTTGGAAAAAAGATTTGAATTTTGAAAAATAAAAAAAATTGAATTTTGAAAAAAAATGTAAATTTTGGAAGAAGATATATATTTAAAAGATATAAGTTTTGAAAAATAAAAAAATTGAATTTTGAAAAAAATGTGAATTTTGAAAGAAGATATAAATTTAAAAGATATAAATTTTGGAAAAAATATATTAAATTTTGAAAAAAAAATTAAATTTTGAAAAGAAATGTGAATTTTGGAAGAAGATATAAATTTAAAAGATATAAATTTTGGAAAAAAGATTTGAATTTTGAAAAATAAAAAAATAGAATTTTGAAATAAAATGTGAAATTTGGAAGAAGATATAAATTTTGGAAAAAAGATTTGAATTTTGAAAAAAAAAATGTGAATTTTGGAAGAATTAGTAAAGAATGTGTGGAAGAAGAAGAATAGAAGAGAGAAAAATTAAGGTTTTAGTGTTTATTTTTATCAAAAATTACAAAATTACCCTGTATAAAAAATTAGGGTTTATTTTTTTATTTCTCGGAAAAAAAGCCCGCCCGCCCAAAAAAAAATAAAAGGGTTGACTAACGGTCAAAAATTTGACATGACAGAGAAAATTGACGGAAGGGCATGTAGTGAGACATTTTAAAACCTAAATGGCACCTTGTGAACGAAAAATTCCTTAAGTGCTAAACTTGAATTTTGAACTCTAAGAGGTGTCATTATGATACTTTACCCTATTTATTATATTTTCTTGTAGAATTAGACAATTTAGTTATCATATACCTTTTATAATATTTTTAAGGCTAATTTGACATTTAAATCATAAATGTTTAAATAAGTTAAAATCAATAAATAAGTCAAAACTAAGGTATTAAGAGAACATATCTTTTCTAATCATATGTGTATAAATAAATTTTAAAAATAATAATAAAAAAAAGTTTCATAATTGTTCGATCTAAAATAATTAATTTTTTACTTATAAATATATTAAAATGAGCTTCATATAGTTATGAGCGGTATTATTACCAAACATGAAACTCTATACCTATATATAACTATAGAGTTTACATATGTTTCGAATAACTTGATTTTTATTGTCAATTTGTACAATTGAAATTAGACTGCCAAAGTTTGAGAAAATTGGTAATTTTTAAAAGTATAAGAGAAATATTATGCGGATATTTTTACCCCAAGAAAAATATTATGTATCTATCCTCATCCTTCCGTTCGTACAAGGGAATATGCCTTTTATTCTTACTTATCAGCTTGTTTTGGTCCATTTATATATATACTAGTGGTAACACTTCGCCCCCAGGTGCGAAGAGTATCAAAAATTATATTAACATGATAAGAGATTCTAACATTAGTCAATTTCTTCTATATTGCAAAGTAATGAGTTATGGACGTAGCACCACATTTTATCAACATTTGGAGTAAAAGTATACTATAGAAGTTTTTTAAAATGTCTAACTGCTAACTCTTGCAATATATCTACAAAATAATGGTGTTGGCACATTTCTTGGTGTTGTTTGCAATGAGCACCATAAAGTAGCTAACATGAAAACTGCATAAACATATTCTAGAACAAAAAGGGCTCCTTCCACTATGCTACTGATAACTTGAGCACCACCCACTAGTTATGTTCTTCTTAGAACCTCAACTTGGGTCCAAAGAATAACATGCTTGTATTAGATATTGCTACATGTGAATGAACACAAGTACCATTTTCAAAAAAAAATAAGTCATTGAAAATGTATTACATATCACCAAATCATAAAAGGAATAAGAAATCACCCATGTCAATATATTCATAGAATTGAAGATCATGGAAGACTAGGAAAACAAAAGGGAAGGGGGAGGGGACTTTTTGGAATCTTTGTAGGACCCTCAGCAACTCCCTGTTCAAACCTCCAGACGACATAGTTTTCTTCATCAATTTCTTTATCTGCCTCAACTAAAGGAGCTACAACAAATACAAAATGCAAGCCACGAACAAGTCTTGAAGAATGCTACAATCTATGATGTCTTGTATGCGTCACTATTTACTTATGATCATTGTGAGAACATGATGCGTGCTTTCTGCAACCAGTGGTGCCCTTCAACCTATACTCTGCATACATCCGATGGTGAGCTATCAATTTCGATTTGGGATTTGTTCTCGCTCGTTGGTTTATCCGCTAGTGGCTCCCTTTACGATGAAGTTGTTCCATCCTCCAAAGAGCTGTTTGACCAATGAACTCCTCAAAGTTGTAAGTATTTCTTTTCTGCATTTGGGCGACTTGCAAATGGTGACTCAACTAGCATATCGTTTGAGCAATGGATTCAATTTTTGTTCAAAGGACCAAGAAAATTTGCTCCCCCCGCCAAATCTTCCTTAACAAGAAAGCGTCAACAACCTAAAATAACTCACAATCCAAGTCCTTCAACTTTTACAACAGATTCCTCGGCGCTTGCGGTGAAGTTCGACAAATCACTTGGGGATTTTCATATCCAAGAAGTCGTGCGTGTAGAGACAGTATTAGCAGCATTCCTTTCATGTTGGATATGCATGTTCCTTTTTCCTGGTAAACATGTTGGTTATGTTCAGCCAAATGTTTTCAAGGTCGCGAGTTACATGGCTTGTGGTCACCGCTTTTATCTTGCAATTCTAGTATTATCAAGCATTTACAATGACCTTAATGAGATTGTTCAGTCACCCATCCCGGCAACTTGTCGAGCTATATTCTCCATTCACTTTGTCTATGCTTGGATAGCGCAACACTTCAATTCGCATTTTCAACATACTAGCATACGATCTCCAGCTAGAATGGTTCAATTCCATGGTGAAAACATGGCAAAATACCTTCCTCAACCGAAAGCAATAAGTCTTTTTCAACGTCTAAAATTTTAAATTATTGAGGAAATAAAGCCAAAGTTGAATCAAGAGAATGTAACATTTATAAGTTGCTTACAACTTATAAGAACTCAATAATTTAAAATTTTAATATATGTTTTCTCGGTCGAATCATTCGATATTCAAAACTTTTTGTTTTAACTAATTCGATTTAGCTTGGGTTGCACTCGTAAATTCTAATTCTTGCTTCAAAGAAACTGTCACCCTTTCTTATATGATACTGATACCAAGTGTTGACCTTGTAACCTCATGTGATATTTATAATATAGTTTTTATTGTATATCATTCATAACGCATTTTTATGTCATGTTAAAGGCTTAAAATTTTTAACCGAATTTCCATAGTTCGTTCAAAAATTCTAGTCAAATACTATTGAATTACATTGGAAAACATTTATTAGAATTCCATATATAATCTATTTCATTCAAAATTAAATGCTATTTTAACTCACTTGAACTCAAAATTATAATGAAAATTTAAAAATAAAAATGATTTTGAGACTTAAATATCTAAATAAAAATAGAATCATGACCATAAATAATTATAGTTGTTAAAACTTAAATGCGGAAGCGATTAACATACAAGGATCCTAATAGGATAATTAAATCAATCAAATTATACCCATGACATAATTAAATAGTAAAGGATAGAAAAACACTAACTTGAAGATTCGATAGCCTTACTATTGTTCTTCAAGTAATCCCAACTATTTTTCGATAGCCTTTCTTGAAGCGATTAACATACAAGGATCCTAATAGGATAATTAAATCAATCAAATTATACTCATGACATAATTAAATAGTAAAGGATAGAAAAACACTAACTTGAAGATTCGATAGCCTTACTATTGTTCTTCAAGTAATCCCAACTATTTTTCTATGTCAAATCCGTAATACGTGAATTCGTCCTTTGATGATATAAGGACTTGTTAAAGATTCAATCTTTAACCCTTAAAAAAGAGAGTTCTTGTTTTTTAGAAACGGAAAGGGAAAAGGAAAACCCTTGTGTGTGTAACCCTAATGAACAAAATATGTTTTTTTATAACTTAATGTCATATTTTAAAATACCCATTAAATTTTACTGTTATACAAATACAACCCTCAACAATTAAATTTTAATGAATTGGCACGAAGGGATTTACACCCAATAAATACATCTTCAATACTACATTGATCATCATCGTGTGTACAACAATAATAATTACCAATTACTTAAAAATATAAATCAATTAGAAATTAAATTTCTAACAATAGTGATATGTATCAAAAAAAAATTTTTTATTGAAAGTCTATAATTAGTTTATTTACTTGAAAATTTGAGTATTAGTAACTTATCTTATTTTTGTTTTTTTTTTAAAAAAAAAAAATGAATGCAACAAATTTGTATAAATGCAAGATTTCAAAGTCTTTATTAGTGATATGTTTGGATGACTTGACTTTACTAAATTAAATGGTCTTCACATTTGGACCATCATAAACGTTCCCTGCAATCACCTCAACAATAATATAATGTTCCATCGTGAAAGAAAATTTATTTTTGTATAATTCTTACTTTAAACATTTTTTTTTAGATATATATATATATATATATATATATAAAGAATCTGTAGAATAATGAAAAAAATAAATAAAGTAATATGAAGTTTTATATCGTTTGCCTAAGAGATTGATTGAGCGGTTATTAATCAACAACATGAAGCTTTATAGTCAATGACAGACAATATTATTAGGTTGTATATCATAAAAAAAAAGAAAAAAAAAGTCAAAACAATATAATGTGACACAAATTTTTTAAAAAAACCTATATAATTAACAATAATTTTTTGTTAATTTGACATAATAACGTAATCCTTTTTTCGTAAATATACTTTCTATTTCAGTCATATTTTTAAAAAATTACAAATTTTATGTTTATATTTTACAAGTAAAAATATTACAAATTACAAGTAAACATATTTATATTTTATGTTTCAAAGTACAATATTACCATTTTATAAAATATAACTATAATTTAGATTAATGTAAAGTTCAAAATTGAACCTATATAGAAAATTTTGTATTATAAAAAAAGAAAAAAAAAAGAAAACTCACTTAGTAATTTATTTTCTAAACTCACTTAGTAATTTATTTTCGTGAAAATAAAAAAGAATTTTGAATTTTTTTGTTAATGTCTAATTATGTTTTACCTTTTTTATCCCTTATCTTGGGGGTGGGGGGTGGGGGGTGGGGGTGGGGATTTAAATAATAATAATTGGAGTTAGATTTTTTTTTTTTTTTTTTTCCCATCTTTAATTATGTAGTCCAAAAATGTACGAACTGATTGGTTTGTTTGGGAATTGAAAGCTTTGTTGCTTTCTTGGAATTTGTTGTGTGAATGAAAGGACAATATTTGGAAGGACATGAAAACGTGCTTGCATGGTATGAACATGGAGAAGATATGTATATATATGTATATTTTAATCGGGGTCACTTTCCGTCGATCCTTCCACGTAAGCTTCGTGGGGTCTGTTCTATGTGACAAGGTTCCTGCAAAAGGTTAAGTGTCGGGGAGTGTGCTCCCGACGTTGGTGCTCCGATGGTCAAGTTAGTAACAGAATAAATATTTTGTGGGTGTCGGGTGGTCAGCTGGCAAGTAAGCTCCGATAGGCCAATCCGAGCACCCGAGTGTATCAGGGAGTCCGAACACTTAGTGTATATTCCGAATATATGGCTTTCACTTAGTTTATGTGTGAGTGTGTTTTACCATTTTATGGAGATGCGTGGCCAACCGGGAAGTGACTGTTGGAGTGGTCTCGCCCGACAATTTTGTAACAGTGGCTCCAAACAAGTGTCTGTCGGGTCGGGCGCATTTAATGCGAATTTTAGTGAGAATATTTCTATCGGAGATCATGCTCCGAGATTTTTATACTTCTATCCGCCGACTAGACCTCGGAGGAGTCCTATCCGAGACCACGTCGGTCCTTCGTGGAATCCATCTCGGACGGTCCAGCTTACGTGGACTTTTTAGGGACTTCAGTTACTCTCAATCTTATATCTTTGCTAGTGCCCTTAATCCTTTTGTTTCGCTCTGCTCTATTCTTTGTAAGACCTTAGATTCGTGTGACTTTTGGTCTCATTTATCACATCCCTTTACTACCCTATTTACTCCTCACCCACCATGATAGATCTTGAACTTAATGCCGACTGTCTAGAACTCCCTCCCACTACTAATCCAAATCCCGACAACCAAACTATCTTTTATCCAAACTATTGTCAAACAAATATTTAAACACCTAAACAACTAAGGCTATTTTAACTGGTGCGTGGAGATTTGCAAAACCTACAAATATTCGGAGTTTAGATAACACGACCTTTTCATGTTAATTCTCCACAGAGGACAACCTAACACATGTTATTAAGGGTGGACCGTGAACTATGAGGGGGGTGCACCTCAATCTCCAAAAATGGTCGCAAAATGTCACTTTTAATGAAGTCGGATTTAACACTTTGGCATTCCGGGTTCAGGCCCATAATCTCCCCTTGGATTGTATGACCAACAAGAATGCAATCACGACCGGAAACCTTGTTGGAACATATGTGGAGTCTAGTGACAAAGGAGGACGGTCCTTGAGGAAAGGGAAGTATCTACGCTTCCGATCTGCTATTGATGTATATAAACCTCTCAAAACGGGTTTTTTCCTCACTTGAGGGCATTTACACACGATTTGGATTCAGTTCAAAGTATGAGCGCCTAACGGATCTTTGCTATCGGTGTGGAAGTCTATGCCATGCATATTCACATTGTAACAAGAATCCTAGGAATTTGGAAGGAGTAGGAAATCCTCGAATTTCCTTCAAATCTTGGTTGAGGGCATCGAACCATTCAACTATTGTTCAGGAAACCTTCGTCTTCACAAAATGAGTGGTCGGAGTTACATTTGGATATGAAAATTGGGTACATCCAAGGGCAATAGGAGGATACCAACACACCTCTCTCTTCATCTTTGAGCACATGTATGACCCTCAAACCTAGCCCCTCTCTACTGGAACAGTCTCGGTCTAGCAGGTAGCCACTCTCGGAACATTTCTAATAGTATTCCCCTAATTTCCTTCCCGCCTTCCCCCAAAAATACAAATAGTTCTCGCTCATTTTTGCTTGTAGAGTTTACATAAGAGTTTACAAATAGAGTTTACAAAAGTTTCGAATAACTTGATTTTTATTTGCCAATTTGTACAATTGAAATTAGACTGCTAAAGTTTGAGGAGATTGGCTATTTTTAAAGGTATAAGAGGTTGTGAACTCCTCTTAGTGTTGTTGCATAGCTCTTTCTCTGATTCCTTTGAATGCATACACGGTTTCAAACAAAAAAAAAAGTATAAGAGAAATATTATGCGCATATTTTTGCCCCACATAAAAATATTATGTATCTATCCTCATCCTTCCATTCGTACAAGGAAATATGCCTTCTATTATTACTTATCAGCTTGTTTTGGACCATTTATATATATCAATATAATAAGTCAAAGACTTTAAATTTTAATACTTTTAACCTATTCATAAATCCATGTAACTTATATTCTGTTCGTTTTTTAGATGATTCCAAGCGATCTTCTATTTATGCTACGTTATTCATTTCCTCTTCAATATTAAAACCTTAAAATACTTACAACAACTCATAATTTTATAAAATAAATTACTTAAAAGAAAGTAGAAGATCGTAAAATTCACATTTTTTGTATTGTTATTGAAAGACATTGTAAAAAGTTAAATTAAAATACAAGGGAGAAAATTACATACAAAATTTGCAAGGACAGCAAAAGAATCAAATTCGTCAGCTATAATAACATAAAATCTTAAGTTAAGAAGATCATATCAAAGCTACCAAAAATCAGCAATAGAAGCTGAAAGAACATCAGCCGATACCCTAGAATCTCATTTACGAAAGACATGAATAAAAGCAATGACTTCACATATTTCTACAGATGTGGTAGACGAATCAGTTGTACCTGAAAATCCTCCTAGAATAGATCCATCATTTAGAAGGATCAAAACTCCAATTGTTGCTTTGTCTCTATGAAATGCCCCATCTTTCACGAATCTCTTAAATACCTGTCAAATACTTTAATAATAAACACACTATAAAAATGCATACAAACTTGAGTATACATAAAAGTTTCCATAATTGAAGCATAAGAAATCTTTTAAATATGTTTAGCTTCTAGATAATTATTGGGGCAATCTTTGAGGTACAATTATCGGCCTTAGAAACTTGTTGAAATTACCTTATTACAATTTCTAAATATTTAGTACACAATAATTCACAAATAAATCCACATAATTTATTTATTTAATAAGTAAATCTAATAATTCTCCTACTTAGATTTTATTTGTTACCAAATAATTGTGTATAATTTTTTCTTTAAACATAATACCCCAAATATTTTCAAAATAGCATATTCTATGACCATAAAACTCATGCATTTTGAATAGAGTTTTAAACGAGTCGAGCCGAACCGAACATCGGAAATTTGAGCTCGTTCGATTAAGTGTTCGAACACTGTTCGAGTTCGCTCGTTTAATAATTCGAGCCAAAAATTTTGTTCGAGTTCGTTTGATTATTTGTTTATAAAGCTCGAGTTCGAGCTCGAGTTTGCTCGTTTAACTTTCAAGCATACTCGAGCTCGAGTTCGTCCGATTATTTGTTTATAAAGCTCGAGTTCGCGAACTATGACACTTTTTTTTTTTTTTTATATATATTTAAATAATATATATATAAATTATAATAAAAAAAATTTATAATATGTTTGCGAACGCTCGATTATGTTCGCGAACAGTATTCGAGTAAGCTCAAAAATTAATCGAACCTAAAACTTTGTTCGAGTTCGGTTCGATTAATAAACGAACGAGCTCGAACCGAGCATAAACGAGCTCGAACGAGCTTTGTTCGCGAACAACTCTAATTTTGAGTACTCCTACTTTTCTAATTTCTCATATTATCACGGAAACTAAAATCTGTAATAGTAAGTGGTTTCTCTATCCGAATGACAATGTTGAGATTTATATAATTATGAAATATGGAAATATTTCTTTCCAAACCTTTAAAATGTTTGTACCATTAATTAGTACAACAAAGTAGTAACTAAATAGAGAATGAATATTAAAATTAATACTTATCCGATTAAAATTAACTAAGATAATTCAAGGTAAAACCCATCGCTAGAGGTGTAGTTGAAAAAATTGAATGCAAAAGTGAAGCAAGACGGAATTTTCACCCTTCATATAGTAGACATAATTGAAATGTCACCCAACTATATTTCTACACGTAGCAGTCCGTTACTAAGGTCATCCTCATTGTGATAAGTCCTTCATATGGACACTTCTTTCGAAATATATTTGTTTTTAAATTAAACTTCCACTTTCCCTCTTACTCTTCATTTTTTATATTATTATTATTATTATTATTTTTTTTTTTTGATGAATATTTTTTTTTTTATATTATTGATTATGTCTTAACTCAATTTTTAATGCGGCATATGAACTAAACATTTTTTATCGTTGTTTATTTTGGTCCATTATTCATTAATATATTTTTTTTTGATGGGTATTTAAAATAATGAGTAATCCAAAACTCTTAATAAAACCCAGGGTTGAATCCAATTATTTTTGTTCATTATTTATTTATTTATTTTTAAATAAACATTTTTTTTTTGTAATAAATAGCTAAATTCTTATTACGAATTATGAACCAAACTTGATCATCTTGGCCTATTATTTATTTATTTATTTTTTCAATGACCATTTATGATAAAGATTATCACATTAGTCTTTTTTTTTTATTATTATTTACATTTTTATAATATGCATTTATAGTAATTATCTACTCAAACTCTTAATATAACCCACAATATTTATGCCAATATTCTGAAATATTTGTAAGTAGCGAAATAATTGTCCCAATGCACTTTTATGAAATTTTTTAAATTATTTTCAACATTATAATTGTGATCGGAAAAATATATATTAACTTTCACCTTTAAATTTTCACTTATTTGTTTTAATTAATTTAGATTTTATAGAGAAAAAGATAAATCCATTATAACATAACATTTACAACATTTATAATATATATCCATATATATTATAACATTTATTTTTATTTTCACATTGTATTATTATTGCTCTGTTGATTATTGAGGGCAACTTTAGCACTGGTGATAGCATTGACATGTATTAGCTTCACATTTACCCTCGGGACTAAACGCAGGAAATCGTTGATTACAGATTCTAGTGCAACAACTTGCTTCACAAAAGCCTTGACCGCATTGGGGTAAGGGATCTGCACATCTTCTTCCTCGTTCTGCTTCCACTACGACCATTGTATTTAAAACTGCAAAACATCATTTTACCATTCATAAATCTTATACGCATTTGTATATATATACATATAAATATAATTCAGATAAATTTTCATTATTCCATAGTCACATAATCAAGAACTGATTGATGCAAATTAAAAAAAAGGGTTTAATTCAACTTAAATCAGATTTGTATCGGATTAAAAAAAAAATATATATATATATATATAAATTTTCCATATTTGACTATAACATAAATAATATATGTATAACATTAATAAAATTTCAAACAAATTTTCATTATTCGAGCAGACATAGAGAAATATTTACTAATGTGAACAATAAACATTCAATAAACTTTATATATATACATATATATATATATAAATAAAATTTTAAAATATTGTAACTCAAAAGAATTCGGTTTTTATTAGATATATTAGGAGATGTAAAACAAGAAAGCAAAACATTTACAATATTTTAACTTGTTAGTAATTGAATTACCTAATGCAATGGTGACAACAAGAACAATAGCCATGGAAGTTGAACGAGTGTTAGCCATTTTGAATAGATTGGCAAAGTGATAACAAAATTCTATTCATTAATTTCTCAAATTCCATCACCTTTTATAGAGTTTAAGAATGAACAAAATAATCAATAACAATATCTTTCAAACCAATTGTTTATTTACTATTGCGAAATTTGAGGTGATACAAAATTCAATGGTGTAGTTTAATCCGTAAATTAATTTTATTTATAATTGAAAGATTAACAATTTAAATCACACAATGGCCACATATAAATATAGTAAAATTTATGTTTATCTTTTATATATTGACTAAATTATTAAAAAATTAAGTGTATTTTGGACATAAGTCTAGCCGAAAAAAAAAAATTGTGGTGATAGAATAATTCCACAATATGATAAGCAGAAATACCCGCAAAACTAATAATTTTTAAAGAATTTTAGAATATTATGTATATGCTTACAAGAATTCTTCAATAATTGATGGTTTATTGAATACTATATATATATATATATATATATATATATATATATATTTGGTTGTTGGGCTCAATTTTCTCTTTTAAATTATAACTATTTTAAATATTCCTTATGTAACTATTCTTGAAATTTTTGTAATCAATACCATCAAGTTTCCCTCAATATTTAATTAAATTTTTACATATTACTTTAAGTATTTAACTATTTAAATTTCCGGATTCCGAGTTTTGCACCTAAATTTTATTTTTCCAGCTTTTGCACTTCAACTAAAAAAAATCGTCTAATTTGCACTTTTGTCCAAAAATTCCGTCCAACTCCAAATCCATCAATTTTTCAGGGGCATTTTCGTCTTTTTATATTTAGAAATATTTTTAAAATTTTTTAGGGATATTTTTTATTTATAAAATATTATTTAATTTTTCCATTTAGTTAGATTCAAACTCCGATCGTGTCACGAATAGACGTATTTTACCACTATACCAATGAATCAAATAGCATTATATTTTACAAGCGTTTTATTTATTCTCTTTAAGAAGATTTTTATTTTATAAAAATGATTTAATTTTCGCAATCAATTGGATTCGAATCACAATCGTGCGGTGAGAGCTTAAACGTTTTGTCACTACACCACTATCCCAAATTGTATTACTTTTTATAGGATTTTTATTTATTATCTTTAAAAAAAAATTGTTTTATAAAAAATATTTACAATTGACGTGATTCAAACACCAACTGCGTGCCTAAAATTTGCGTGCTTTAAATGAGTTTTTTGATTTTAAAAAATCTCTCTCTCTCTCCATCACTTTCTTCTCTCTCTATCTATCTTTCCATTCTCTATTTTCCTCCAAATTTCTGAGCGTCAACGCCCGATTAGCCTAGTCGGGGTTTGAAATTTTGTCTCATAGACGTTATTCCGAAATGCCCAATAGGCAAGGTGTGCAATTAGTCTCGCAGGGTGTGCAATTAACCTGCTGCAATTAAGAGGTAAACCCTAATTTTTTTCCCAATGCGATCACTACTGCAATTGAGTGGACACGATTTGTAGTTCACTTCAATTCATAAAAAATAACTATTTTGGGAGATAGTTGTTTATATATATATATACATATATAAACACAGGGAAAACTACTAATCTTAAGAACAAGAAAAGAGGAACGAAATGAAACGCTTAGCAAAACTAAAATTCTAGTGAACAGAACCACTGCCGCCAGATTGATCGAACCAACCATCAATAACATCACCATCATCCAATCCCGGATCTTCTACAGTCTGTAAATCTTTGATCTTCGTCCCATCGAAGGTGAAACGGAGGGTTTCGTAATTCAGGCCTAATTTATCGCAATAAGCATGCGCCGCCTTCTGAAGAAGAATATTTTGCCTAATCCTCATCGACAGGTCACGTTGGCCTTCCCCCCGAATTGTTATAGTCACGCAACTTTTCTTCTCCATTGTTAATAGTATCGGAGAATTCTCCACAGGAAGTTAGGTAGCCAGCTTTCCTATTTGTAGTTGAGAAGAGATGCAGAAGCATTAACTGTTGACGCCGGTTGAGAATTCCGATGAAGACTTTTTTTTTTATTTTTTGGTAAATGAATCCCAATCAAGACTTGTTTCCAAGATAAACCTTTCAAATTTCCATCTCATACATCTAATCCCAATGCACAAAATCAACCCAAGAAATTAATTTTTTATAAAATAAAAATCTTTTTAAAGATATACATAAAACTCCGGTAAAAAACAATGCAAATAATATTTATGGCGCAACGGCAAAGCACCTAAAATTTTAGCGTGTGAATGGGGATCGAACCCCTGGAAAATATCCAAAAAAAATATAAAAAAAATTTTGGACGAAGGTGCGAATTAGGCGATTTTTTTTTTAGTTGGAGTACAAAAGCTGAACAAAAAAAAGTTTAGGTGCATAACCCAGGATCCCGAAAAGTTGAAGTGTTACCGGGATAATTTACCCTTTATTTATTCCAAATTAAAACTCAAAAAGAAACAATTTACGAATCAAGATTCATTCTCATTAAAAAAAAAAGAATCAAGATTTATGATATAAAAGTACCATTTTAAAAAAAAAAAGTTTTAAGTGTCATAATCTTGACTATTCTAAATCATAAAATAATTGAACATGCACAATAGAACCAAAACTATCAATGATACAACTAAATTATTTGATATTATGTTGATGTAACACAAATCTTAATAATGTGCATTACTTTATTCGTTCTCCTTTCTTGAGAATTCTGCAATTTTATTCAATAAATGCATATATGATAAAATCTGAATACAGAATTGAAATTAACAAAGGACTAAATTTTCTATTTCTAAATGAACAAGTACAGCCAAATTTGTCCATTAAAAAAATTTGTCCAAATTCCATTTAAAGACGATACCATATAAGTCTCTTTTAAATTCAAATAATTTTCATTCTCAAAGGACAACATAAAAGTCACCAACTATATTTCTACACGTAGCAGTCGGTTACTACGGTCATCCTCATTGAAATAAGTCCTTCATATATAAATATGTTCGTGTTATGAATATATGTATGTCCATAGCTTTAAAGCTTCCACTACTTCCACTACCTCCACTACCTCCATGTAATAACTTATGTAACTTATATATAATTATGAAGAGTTATGTTTGTATGTATATGTGTATATAGGTTACACATATATCATCCCTATAAATAGAGGGATGTTTATATGATTTGTAGAAGATATATGAAATATACTAAAAGAAGAATGTTCTCTTCCTTTTGATCTCTATCTTACATTTTGTTCTAATTTCCTTTTGTTAACTATAGTTTTATAACACGTTATCAGCACGATGTTCTAACCAACTGAGCTAAGGTCGGCCTATACAGGTCACGAACCTGTGAAGTTGGACTTCGAGAATAATAGGTATGTTATTTCTTCTAATGTTAATTCTTATTAAGCATGAATTTGTACTTCTTGAAGTTACTAGATGGAATCGTTTAATGGAAATTAGATCTTGAGATTCATCTAGTTATGATGGGTCCAAAGACACCATCGATGTAACATATTTAAGCATCGAGAATATTATTTAAGACCACATGAAGATAGTCATTTATCCCGAAAGCATGCAGAATTTGATTGAATCCACAAAATATTACGGGATTTTAGTCCATGAATGAATAAATTCTGCCATCTTAGAGAATAATGTATGAAAAAATCCCGTAAAAAAAAAAAAAAAAAAAAAAAAGAATAATGTATGAATGTTCATACTCATACTATTGTCAAATGAAAATCTTTTATTTTTGTGTTATACAATTCATATAGTATACTATTTATATATATATATATATATATATATATATATATATTTCCTTAAGATAATATATATATATATATAGTATAATTGTTATATATTGATATATATTGCTACTGCTTTCTATATATATATATATATATATATTGTTTCATTATATATATATATATATAGTTATACTAAATTATATATACACATACATACACTACCGTTATTTATATATTTATTCTGTTTAGCTCATGTAGTGTATTGTATATACAATTACATATATATATAAATTGATATATATTTCTTTTTTATTTACACTGTTCATGTTCAGTATGTGTATGTATTGTTTGTTTTACATACTATTCATGCACTGTTAATTGTTTAGTGCAAAGTGTGCTTTAAATGCATAAAATATATAAATGTGCATGTACGCACTATTCACTGATATACTATGCTTGTGCTATGTATTGTTATATATATAGATATATATATTGTTGTTGTGTTCATACTGTTAAAATGAACTGATCAGTGTGCTTAAATGCAAAAAAAACAAATGAAAATACTTTAATTGATATATGTTTTGAACCATGGATCAATATATAGCTGCTTAAGCTTACATACATACATAGTGTGCTTCTTGCAATTATATTGCATATTAAAATATTATATGATAATGACAAAGCCTGGGATAGAAACCGAGATCTACTACTTAAGGTTTGCAATATATACGACTACACCACTTGGAATTTATATGATTTTTTGTGTTAAGGAAAATAATTTATTCATTCTTATTTATCTCATTATAAAATATTTCATTGCAATAAAAATGGGTGATTCATATGTTACTACAATTTCGGGTAGTACAAGAACATTTGAAAGCTCCTGAAGAGCGATTATAATGTTACCCAATGGAACAAAGTTGAATATAAACAATGCTTTATTTTCATCAAAGTCTCAAAGAAATTTGTTAAGTTTTAAAGATATCCGTTCATGTGGAGACTATAAATGAAGGAAATGATGAGTACCTTCATATTACAAGCATTGTTTCGAGTAAGAAAATCATATTAGAAAAATTAAATATGATTTATCTTGACTTGTATTACACAAGAATAAATGCAATTGAAATACATTCAATAAACAAGAAGTTTATTGATTCAAAAATGTTTACTATTTGATATGACCGGTTAGGGCATCCCTGTTCAAGTATGATGTGAAATATTATTGAAAATTCTCATAGGCACTCATTGAAAAACCTGAAATTTTTCAATCAAAAGAATTTACATGTGCTACTTTTTCTCAAGGAAAATTGATTATTAAGCCATCACCAGTTAAATTTGGAATTGAATTTCCAACATTTTTAGAAAGAATTTAGGGTGATATATGTGGATTAATTCACCCTTCATGAGGACCATTTTGATTTTTTATGATTCTAATAGACGCGTCTAGTAGATGGTCTCATGTAAGTTTATTATTAACTTGCAACTTGGAGTTTGCGAGATTGCTTGCTCAAATTATTATATTTCGAGCACAATTTTCCAGATTATACAATTAAATCAATATGTCCGGATAATGCTGGTGAATTCTCATATAAAGCTTTCAATTATTATTGTAAGTCAATTGGTATAAGTGTTGAACATCTTGTAGCTTATGTTCATACACAAAACGAGTTAGCTGAATCTTTTATTAAAAGACTTTAATCGATAGCTAGACCTATGATTATGAGAATTAAATTACTCGTCTCAGCTTGGGGCCACACAATTTTGCATGCAGTAGCACTTGTATATGTTAGACTAACAAGTTTTTATAAATATTTCCCATTGCAATTAGCTTATGGTCGGAAGCTAAATATTTCTCATTTTTCGATGTGCGGTTTATATTCCTATAACTCCACCACAACGTACAATGGGTTCTTTAAAACAAATTGGGAATATATGTTGTGTTTATTTCTCCTTCTATATTTTGAACCTATGACGGGAGGTCTTTTTACGACACAATGTTGTCGATTATCATTTTGATGAATCAATGTTCCCGAGATTAGGGGGAGAAAATGAAAAACAGCTTGGTAAAAATATTACATGGAATACTTTGCAACATCTTGATGCTCATACAAATCAATGTGAACTTGAAGTTCAAAAGATAATACACTTGCAAAGTATAGCAAATCAATTGCCGGATTCATTTACCGACCTAAAGAGAGTGACTAAGTCACATATACCAGCTAAAAATGCTCCTATACAGATTGATGTCCCAATAGGACGATTTGTAAATGAAATAGATGAGTTTATAGCACGTTAGAAACGTGGTAGACCAATTGGTTTAAAAGATAAAAATCCTCGTTAAAATAATGGAGCAAATGTTAATAATGAACCCGGGATTGATACTCCGGAAGAGTTAAGAGACATAAAAGATGAAATAACTCCAGAAGAAGTTCAGGTACCTGAAGAAAATGATTATAATTTATAAGTAAAAAATAATGAGATCTCAAAAAATTATGTCTCAACGGGGAATAGATTGAACCGTGAAGAAATAACTATCGATAGTATTTTTGTATATTATGTGAAGTCAAATATTAAAAATGAAAATAATTATAAAGAGCATACGGTCGTTGATGAATATCGACGTAGAAGTGATTGGCTAAAATGAAAAGATGAAAAAAGTGAAGTTGTTAAACCCATAGCCCAGACACCTGAAGATGTCAAAAACTTGTAGGGTATAAATGAGTATTTGTGCGGAAAAGAAATGAGAAAAATGAAATTGTGAGTTATAAAGCACGTCTTGTTGCACAAGATTTTTCTCAAAGACTTACAATTGATCATGAGGTCACTTATTTTCTTGTGGTGGATACAATTAGTTTTCGTTATCTCCTTAGTCTGGCAGCTAATGAGAAACTTGTTATGCATCTTGTGGATGTAATAACAGCCTATCTATATGGCTCATTTGATAGTGATATCTATATCAAAATTCCTGAAGGATTTAAAATGTTTGAATCATATACATCAAATTCTCGAGAATTATATTCAATAAAATTACCAAGATCTTTGTATGGTTTAAAACAGTCTGGACGAATGTGGTACAATCGTCTTACTAAATATTTATTGAAAGAAGGTTATCAAAATAACCAAATTTGTCCATGTGTATCTATTAAGAAAGAAAAATTAGGATTTGCTACAATTGTTGTATATGTTGATGATTGGAACTCCAGAATAGATTTTAAGATCGGTAAATTCTTTGAAGAAAGAATTTAAGATGAAAGATCTCGAAAAAACAAAATTTTGTCTCGGCTTGCAGACCGAGCACTTGAAAGATGAAATTGAAATTTTGTTCATCAATCAAATTATACTAAAAAGGTCCTTTAAAGATTTTACATGGACAAAGGACATCCATTGAGTACCCCAACGGTTGTTCGATCACTTGATGTGAAAAATGACAATTTTCGACTATGTGAGGGTAATGAAGAAGTTCTTGGTCCTGAAGTACCATATCTTAGTACAATAGGTGAACTAATATATCTTGCTAATAATACAAGACTTGATATAGCTTTTGCTATTAATTTATTAGCAATCTTTAGTTCATGTCAAACTAGAAGACATTGGAATGGAATTAAACATGTTTTTCGATACCTCCAAGGTACAATTGATATGGGATTGTTATATGTCAATAGTACTAAACCACAAATTGTTGGTTATGCTGATGCTGGTTACTTATCCGATCCACATAAAACAAAATCTCAAACAGGCTATGTTTTTACCTGTGGAGGAACTGCTTTTTCATGGCGTTCAACAAAAAAAACGCTAGCTGCTACATCTTCAAATCATGCAGAGATTATCGCAATCCATGAAGCAAGTCGTGAATGTGTGTGGTTAAGATCCATGTCTCAACACATCCGAGAGACATGTGGTTTATCTTCGGGTAAAGAATCTCCGACAATAATTTATGAAGATAACACTTGCATGTATAGCTCAATTACAGGAGGGGTATATCAAACAAGATCGTACAAAGCATATTTCACAAAAATTCTTCTTCACGCATGATCTTCAGAAAAATGGTGATATTGATGTACAACAGATCCGTTCAAGTAACAATTTGGCAGACTTGTTCACAAAGGCATTACCGACTTCAATATTTGAAAGATTGGTTAGTAATATTGGAATGCGTCGGCTGAAAGATATTATGTAATGATCAAGGGGAGTGTACAAGGAACGATGTACTCTTTTTCCTTCACTAGGGTTTTTTCCCACTTGGGTTTTTCTCTAGTAAGGTTTTAATGAGGCATATTCCTTGTACAATGGACATCCAAAAGGGGGAGTGTTATGAATATTTGTATGTCCATAGCTTTAAAACTTCCACTACTTCCACTACCTCCACTACCTCCATGTAATAACTTATGTAACTTATATATAATTATGAAGAGTTATGTTTATATGTATATAAATATATAGGTTACACATATATCATCCCTATAAATAGAGGGATGTTTATATGATTTGTAGAAGATATATGAAATATACTAAAAGAAGAATGCTCTCTTCCTTTTGATCTCTATCTTACATTTTGTTCTAATTTCCTTTTGTTAACTATAGTTTTATAAGAGTTCGTACATTAAACTTCCACTTTTCCTTTTATTGTTGATGATGTCTTAATTCAATATTTAATGGGGCATATGGATTAAACATTTTTTACTTTTTTTTTATTTTTTATTTTGATCCATTATTTATTAATATTTTATTGATGGGTATTTAAAATAATGAATAATCGAAATTTCTTAATATGACCCATGGGTTGAATCTAATTATTTTTTATCATTATTTATTTAAATTATTTTTAAATAAACATTTTTTTGTAGTAACTAGCTAAATTCTTAGTATGAATTATGAACTAAACTTGATCATCTACGTTATTTATTTATTTTTTCAATGAACATTTATAAAGGCAATTTTCCATAGTGGACATTCTGAGATATTTGCAAGTGGCAAATTAATTGTTCCCAAAGCACTATTATGAAAATCTTTTTATTATTTTCAAGGTTATACTTGTGATCGAAAAAATATATATATTAACTTCAACCCTTAAATTTTCACTTATTTATTTTAACTTATTTAGATTTTAAAAAGAAAAAGATAATTGAGTCAGTTATATTATATATCCATATACATTTACACTATTTATAATATATATCGATATATATTATAAAATTTATTTTTATTTTCACATTGTATTATTATTGCTTGTGTTGATTACTGAGGGCAACTTTAGCACTGGTGATAGCATTGACATGTATTGCCTTCACATTTACCCTCAGGACCAAACGTAGGAAATCGTTGATTACAGATTCTAGTGCAACAACTTGCATCACAAAAAAAGCCTTGGCCGCATTGGGGTAAGGGATCCGCACATCTTCTTCCTCGTTCTGCTTCCACTACGACCATTGTATTTAAAACTGCAAAACATCATTCTACCATTCATAAATCTTATACGCATTTGTATATATATACATATAAATATAATTCAGATATATTTTCATTATTCCATAGTCACATAATGATTTTTCAATAATTTCAATAGTAAAAATTAATCAAGAACTGATTGATGCAAATTTTAAAAAAAGGGTTTAATTCAACTTAAATAAAATTTGTATCAAATAAAAAAAAAAAAAGTTAAATTTTCCTTATTTGATTATAACATAAATAAAATTTCAAACAAATTTTCATTATTCGAGCAAACATAGAAAAATATTTACTAATGTGAACAATAAACATTCAATAAAATTTATATATATAAAAATAAAATTTTAAAATATTGTAACTCAAAAAATTTGTTAGTAATTGAATTACCTAATGCAATGGTGACAACAAGAACAATAGCCATGGAAGTTGAACGAGTGTTAGCCATTTGAATAGATTGACTAAGTGATAACAAAATTCTATTCATTAATTTCTCAAATTCCATGACCTTTTATAGCATTTAAGAATGAACAAAATAATCAATAACAATATCTTTCAAACCAATTGTTTATTTACTATTGCGAAATTTGAGGTGATACAAAATTCAATGGTGTAGTTTAATCCGTAAATTAATTTTATTTATAATTGAAAGATTAACAATTTAAATCACACAATGGCCGCATATAAATATAGTAAAATTTATGTTTATCTTTTATATGTTGACTAAATTATTCAAAAATTAAGTGTATTTTGGACATAAGTCTAGCCAAAAAAAAAAAAAAATTGTGGTGATAGAATAACTCCACAATATGATAAGCAGAAATACCCGCAAAACTAATAATTTTTAAAGAATTCTAGAATATTATTTATATGCTTACAAGAATTCTTCAATAATTGATGGTTTATTGAATACTATCATTTTTTTTTTTTTTTTTTTTGGGTTCGATTTTCTCTTTTAAATTATAAGTATTTTAAATATTCCTTTATAAATTATTCCTGTAACACCTCAACTTTTCCGAATTCTAAGTTTTACACCTAAATTTTATTTTTCAGCTTTTGCACTTCAACTAAAAAAATCGCCTAATTTGCATTTCTGTCCAAAAATTCCGTCCAACTCCAAATCCATCAATTTTTCAGGGGCATTTCCGTCTTTTTATATTTAGAAATTTTTTTAAAAATTTTGTAGGGATATTTTTTATTTATAAAAAATTTTAATTCTTGCTTTTGTCACTACAACACTTTGTCCTATATTGGATTATTTTTTATTAAGAGTTTTATTTATTTTCTTTCAAGCGATTTTTGTTTTATAAAAAAATAATTAATTATCGCAGTTAACGGAATTCGAACCCCAAATCCCAAAGTTAAAGTGCACACACCAATGCGATCGGGGTGTGCAATTAACTCTGCTGCAATGAAGAGGTAAACCCTAATTTTTCCCCAATGCGATCACTACTGCAATTGAGTGGACATGATTTGTAGTTCACTTCAATTCATAAAAAATAACTATTTTGGGAGATAGTTGTTTATATAAGAATTAGTTGTCTATATATATATATATATATATATATATATATATATATATATATATATATAAACACAGGGAAAACTACTAATCTTAAGAACAAGAAAAGATGAACGAAATGAAACGCTTAGCAAAACTAAAATTCTAGTGAACATAACCACTGCCGCCAGATTGATCGAACCAACCATCAATAACATCACCATCATCCAATCCCAAATCTTCTACAGTTTGTAAATCTTTGATCTTCGTCCCATCGAAGGTGAAACCGAGGGTTTCATAATTCAGGCCTAATTTATCGCAATAAGCATGCGCCGCCTTCCGAAGAGGAACATTTTGCCAAATCCTCATCGACAAGTCACGTCGGCCTTCACCCTGAATTGTTATAGTCACGCGACTTTTCTTCTCCCTTGTTAATAATATCGGAGAATTCTCCACAAGAAGTTAGGTAGCCAGCTTTCCTATTTGTAGTTGAGAAGAGATGCATAAGCATTATCTGTTGACGCCGGTTGAGAATCCCGATCAACACATTTTTTTTTTTTTTTTTGGTAAATGAATCCCGATCAAGACTTGTTTCCAAGATAAACCTTTCAAATTTCCATCTCATACATCTAATCCCAATGCATAAAACTCCGGTAAAAAACAATGCAAATAATGTCTATGGCCCAACGGCAAAGCACCTAAAATTTTAGCGCTGAAAAATATCCAAAAAAATATTAAAAAATTCTGAAAACGAAAATATCCCCCGAGAAATTGATGGATTTTGAGTTTGGATGGAATTTTTGGACGGAGGTGCGAATTAGGCGATTTTTTTTTAGTTGGAGTGCAAAAGCTGAACAAAAAAAAGTTTAGGTGCAAAACCCGGGATCCCGAAAAGTTGAAGTGTTACGGGGATAATTTACCCTTTATTTATTCCAAATTAAAACTCGAAAAGAAACAATGTACAAATCAAGATTCATTCTCATTAAAAAAAAAAGAAAAAAAAGAATCAAGATTTATGATTTAAAAGTACCATTTAAGAAAAAAAAAAAGTTTGAAGTATCATAATCTTGACTATTCTAAATCATAAAATAACCGAACATGCACAATAGAACCAAAACCATCAAAGATGATACCACTAAATTATTTGATATTATGTTGATGTAACACAAATCTTAATAATGTGCATTACTTTATTCTTTCTCCTTTCTTGGGAATTCTGCAATTTTATTCAATAAATGCATATATGATCAAATCTGAATACGGAATTGAAATTAACAAAGGACTAAATTTTCTATTTCTAAATGAACAAGTACAACCAAATTTGTCCATTAAAAAAATTTGTCCAAATTCCATCTAAAGACGATACCATATAAGTCTCTTTTAAATTCAAATAATTTTCATTCTCAAAGGAC
The DNA here is from genome assembly GCA_025388415.1 of Cynanchum wilfordii. NCBI lineage: Eukaryota > Viridiplantae > Streptophyta > Magnoliopsida > Gentianales > Apocynaceae > Cynanchum > Cynanchum wilfordii. The sequence goes on along the minus strand of JAHSUH010000281.1, from coordinate 224,902 downwards.
AACATAAAAGTCACCAACTATATTTCTACACGTAGCAGTCGGTTACTACGGTCATCCTCATTGTGATAAGTCCTTCATATATAAATATGTTCGTGTTATGAATATATGTATGTCCATAGCTTTAAAGCTTCCACTACTTCCACTACCTCCATGTAATAACTTATGTAACTTATATATAATTATGAAGAGTTATGTTTGTATGTATATGTGTATATAGGTTACACATATATCATCCCTATAAATAGAGGGATGTTTATATGATTTGTAGAAGATATATGAAATATACTAAAAGAAGAATGTTCTCTTCCTTTTGATCTCAATCTTACATTTTGTTCTAATTTCCTTTTGTTAACTATAGTTTTATAATACGTTATCAGCACGATGCTCTAACCAACCGAGCTAAGGTCGGCCTATACAGGTCACGAACCTGTGAAGTTGGACTTCGAGAATAATAGGTATGTTATTTCTTCTAATGTTAATTCTTTTTAAGCATGAATTTGTACTTCTTGAAGTTACTAGATGGGATCGTTTAATGGAAATTAGATCTTGAGATTCATCTAGTTATGATGGGTCCAAAGACACCATCGATGTAACATATTTAATCATCGAGAATATTATTTAAGACCACATGAAGATGGTCATTTATCCCGAATGCATGCAGAATTTGATTGAATCCACAAAAGATTACGAGATTTTAATCCATGAATGAATAAATTCTGCCATCTTAGAGAATAATGTATGAATGTTCATACTCATACTATTGTCAAATGAAAATCTTTTATTTTTGTGTTATACAATTCATATATAAATAGTATATAGTATAATTGTTATATATTGATATATATTGCTACTGCTTTCTATATATATATATATATATATATTGTTTCATTAGATAGATATATATATATATATATATATCTAGTTATACTAAATTATATATACACATACCTACACTACCGTTATTTATATATTTATTCTGTTTAGCTCATGTAGTGTATTGTATATACAATTACATATATATATAAATTGATATATATATATTTTTTTTTTTACACTGTTCATGTTCAGTATGTGTATGTATTGTTTGTTTTACATACTATTCATGCACTGTTAATTGTTTAGTGCAAAGTGTGCTTTAAATGCATAAAATATATAAATGTGCATGTACGCACTATTCACTGATATACTATGCTTGTGCTATGTATTGTTATATATATAGATATATATATTGTTGTTGTGTCCATACTGTTAAAATGAACTGATCAGTGTGCTTAAATGCAAAAAAAAAAATTGAAAATACTTTAATTGATATATGTTTTGAACCATGGATCTATATATAGCTGCTTAAGCTTACATACATACATAGTGTGCTTCTTGCAATTATATTGCATATTAAAATATTATATGATAATGACAAAGCCTGGGATAGAAACCGAGATCTACTACTTAAGGTTTGCAATATATACCACTACACCACGTGGAATTTATATGATTGTTTGTGTTAAGGAAAATAATTTATTCATTCTTATTTATCTCATTATAAAATATTTCATTGCAATAAAAATGGGTGATTCATATGTTACTACAATTTCGGGTAGTACAAGAATAATTGAAAGCTCCTGAAGAGCGATTATAATGTTACCCAATGGAACAAAGTTGAATATAAACAATGCTTTATTTTCATCAAAGTCTCAAAGAAATTTGTTAAGTTTTAAAGATATTCGTTCATGTGGAGACTATAAATGAAGGAAATGATGAGTACCTTCATATTACAAGCATTGTTTCGAGTAAGAAAATCATATTAGAAAAAATAAATATGATTTCTCTTGACTTGTACTACACAAGAATAAATGCAATTGAAATACATTCAATAAACAAGAAGTTTATTGATTCAAAAATGTTTACTATTTGATATGACCGGTTAGGGCATCCCGGTTCAAGTATGATGTGAAATATTATTGAAAATTCTCATAGGCACTCATTGAAAAACCTGAAATTTTTCAATCAAAAGAATTTACATGTGCTACTTTTTCTCAAGGAAAATTAATTATTAAGTCATCACCAGTTAAATTTGGAATTGAATTTCCAACATTTTTAGAAAGAATTTAGGGTGATATATGTGGATTAATTCACCCTTCATGAGGACCATTTTGATTTTTTTATGATTCTAATAGACGCGTCTAGTAGATGGTCTCATGTAAGTTTATTATTAACTTGCAACCTGGAGTTTGCGAGATTGCTTGCTCAAATTATTATATTTCGAGCACAATTTTCCAGATTATACAATTAAATTAATATGTCCGGATAATGCTAGTGAATTCTCATATAAAGCTTTCAATTATTATTGTAAGTCAATTGGTATAAGTGTTGAACATCTTGTACCTTATGTTCATACACAAAATGAGTTAGCTAAATCTTTTATTAAAAGACTTCAATTGATAGCTAGGCCTATGATTATGAGAATTAAATTACCCGTCTCAGCTTGGGGCCACACAATTTTGCATGCAGTAGCACTTGTATATGTTAGACTAACAAGTTTTTATAAATATTTCCCATTGCAATTAGCTTATGGTCGGAAGCTAAATATTTCTCATTTTTCGATGTGCGGTTTATATTCCTATAACTCCACCACAACGTACAATGGGTTCTTTAAAACAAATTGGGAATATATGTTGTGTTTATTTCTCCTTCTATATTTTGAACCTATGACGGCCTATGACGGGAGGTCTTTTTACGACACAATGTTGTCGATTGTCATTTTGATGAATCAATGTTCCCGGGATTAGGGGGAGAAAATGAAAAACAGCTTGGTAAAAATATTACATGGAATACTTTGCAACATCTTGATGCTCGTACAAATCAATGTGAACTTGAAGTTCAAAAGATAATACACTTGCAAAGTATAGCAAATCAACTGCCGGATTCATTTACCGACCTAAAGAGAGTGACTAAGTCACATATACCAGCTAAAAATGCTCCTATACAGATTGATGTCCCAATAGGACTATTTGTAAATGAAATAGCAAATGAGTTTATAGCACGTTAGAAACGTGGTAGACCAAGTGGTTTAAAAGATAAAAATCCTCGTTAAAAGAAGGGAGCAAATGTTAATAATGAACCCGAGATTGATACTCTAGAAGAGTTAAGAGACATAATAGATGAAATAACTCCAGAAGAAGTTCAGGTACCTGAAGAAAATGATTATAATTTATAAGTAAAAATTAATGAGATCTCAATAAATTATGTCTCAACGGGGAAGAGATTGAACCGTGAAGAAATAACTATCGATAGTATTTTTGTATATTATGTGAAGTCAAATATTAAAAATGAAAATAATTATAAAGAGCATGCGTTCGTTGATGAATATCGACGTAGAAGTGATTGGCTGAAATGAAAAGATGCAAAAAGTGAAGTTGTTAAACCCATAGCCCGGACACCTGAAGATGTCAAAAACTTGTAGGGTATAAATGAGTATTTGTGCGGAAAAGAAATGAGAAAAATGAAATTGTGAGTTATAAAGCACGTCTTGTTGCACAAGATTTTTCTCAAAGACTTACAATTGATCATGAGGTCACTTATTTTCTTGTGGTGGATACAATTATTTTTCGTTATCTCCTTAGTCTGGCAGCTAATGAGAAACTTGTTATGCATCTTGTGGATGTAATAACAGCCTATCTATATGGCTCATTTGATAGTGATATCTATATGAAAATTCCTAAAGGATTTAAAATGTTTGAATCATATACATCAAATTCTCGAGAATTATATTCAATAAAATTACAAAGATCTTTGTATGGTTTAAAACAGTCTGGACGAATGTGGTACAATCGTCTTAGTAAATATTTATTGAAAGAAGGTTATCAAAATAACCAAATTTGTCCATGTGTATCTATTAAGAAAGAAAAATTAGGATTTGCTACAATTGTTGTATATGTTGATGATTGGAACTCCAAAATAGATTTTAAGATTAGTAAATTCTTTGAAGAAAGAATTTGAGATGAAAGATCTCGGAAAAACAAAATTTTTTCTCGGCTTGCAGACCGAGCACTTGAAAGATGAAATTGAAATTTTGTTCATCAATCAAATTATACTAAAAAGGTCCTTTAAAGATTTTACATGGACAAAGCACATCCATTGAGTACCCCAATGGTTGTTTGATCACTTGATGTGAAAAATGACAATTTTCGACTATGTGAGGGTAATGAAGAAGTTCTTGGTCCTGAAGTACCATATCGTAGTACAATAGGTGAACTAATATATCTTGCTAATAATACAAGACTTGATATAGCTTTTGCTATTAATTTATTAGCAAGGTTTAGTTCATGTCCAACTAGAAGACATTGGAATGGAATTAAACATGTTTTTCGATACCTCCAAGGTACAATTGATATGGGATTGTTATATGTTAATAGTACTAAACCACAACTTGTTGGTTATGCTGATGCTGGTTACTTATCCGATCCACATAAAACAAAATCTCAAGCAGGCTATGTTTTTACATGTGGAGGAACTGCTTTTTCATGGCGTTCTACAAAACAGACGCTAGCTGCTACATCTTCAAATCATGAAGAGATTATAGCAATCCATGAAGCAAGTCGTGAATGTGTGTGGTTAAGATCCATGTCTCAACACATCCGAGAGACATGTGGTTTATCTTCAAGTAAAGAATCTCCAACAATAATTTATGAAGATAACACTGCATGTATAGCTCAATTACAGGAGGGGTATATCAAACAAGATCGTACAAAACATATTTCACCAAAATTCTTCTTCACGCATGATCTTCAGAAAAATAGTGATATTGATGTACAACAGATCCGTTCAAGTAACAATTTGGCAGACTTGTTCACAAAGGCATTACCGACTTCAATATTTGAAAGATTGGTTAGTAATATTGGAATGCGTCGGCTGAAAGATATTATGTAATGATCGGGGGAGTGTACAAGGAACGATGTACTCTTTTTCCTTCACTAGGGTTTTTTCCCACTGGGTTTTTCTCTAGTAAGGTTTTAATGAGGCATATTCCTTGTACAATGGACATCCAAAAGGGGGAGTGTTATGAATATTTGTATGTCCATAGCTTTAAAGCTTCTACTACTTCCACTACCTCCACTACCTCCATGTAATAACTTATGTAACTTATATATAATTATGAAGAGTTATGTTTGTATGTATATGTGTATATAGGTTACACATATATCATCCCTATAAATAGAGGGATGTTCATATGATTTGTAGAAGATATATGAAATATACTAAAAGAAGAATGCTCTCTTCCTTTTGATCTCTATCTTACATTTTGTTCTAATTTCCTTTTGTTAACTATAGTTTTATAAGAGTTCGTACATTAAACTTCCACTTTTCCTTTTATTGTTGATGATGTCTTAATTCAATATTTAATGGGGCATATGGATTAAACAGTTTTTACTTTTTTTTTATTTTTTATTTTGATCCATTATTTATTAATATTTTATTGATGGGTATTTAAAATAATGAATAATCGAAATTTCTTAATATGACCCATGGGTTGAATCTAATTATTTTTTATCATTATTTATTTAAATTATTTTTAAATAAACATTTTTTTGTAGTAACTAGCTAAATTCTTAGTATGAATTATGAACTAAACTTGATCATCTACGTTATTTATTTATTTTTTCAATGAACATTTATAAAGGCAATTTTCCATAGTGGACATTCTGAGATATTTGCAAGTGGCAAATTAATTGTTCCCAAAGCACTATTATGAAAATCTTTTTATTATTTTCAAGGTTATACTTGTGATCGAAAAAATATATATATTAACTTCAACCCTTAAATTTTCACTTATTTATTTTAACTTATTTAGATTTTAAAAAGAAAAAGATAATTAAGTCAGTTATATTATATATCCATATACATTTACACTATTTATAATATATATTGATATATATTATAAAATTTATTTTTATTTTCACATTGTATTATTATTGCTTTGTGTTGATTACTGAGGGCAACTTTAGCACTGGTGATAGCATTGACATGTATTGCCTTCACATTTACCCTCGGGACCAAACGCAGGAAATCGTTGATTACAGATTCTAGTGCAACAACTTGCATCACAAAAAAAGCCTTGGCCGCATTGGGGTAAGGGATCCGCACATCTTCTTCCTCGTTCTGCTTCCACTACGACCATTGTATTTAAAACTGCAAAACATCATTCTACCATTCATAAATCTTATACGCATTTGTATATATATACATATAAATATAATTCAGATATATTTTCATTATTCCATAGTCACATAATCAAGAACTGATTGATGCAGATTAAAAAAAAGGTTTAATTCAACTTAAATCAGATTTGTATCAGATTAAAAAAAAAAAAATATATATATATATATATATATATATATAAATTTTCCATATTTGACTATAACATAAATAATATATGTATAACATTAATAAAATTTCAAACAAATTTTCATTATTCTAGCAGACATAGAGAAATATTTACTAATCTGAACAATAAACATTCAATAAACTTTTTATATATATATATATATAAATATATATATATATAAATAAAATTTTAAAATATTGTAACTCAAAAGAATTCGGTATTTATTAGATATATTAAAGATGTAAAACAAAACAAAACATTTACAATATTTTAACTTGTTAGTAATTGAATTACCTAATGCAATGGTGACAACAAGAACAATAGCCATGGAAGTTGAACGAGTGTTAGCCATTTTGAATAGATTGGCAAAGTGATATCAAAATTCTATTCATTAATTTCTCAAATTCCATCACCTTTTATAGAGTTTAAGAATGAACAAAATAATCAATAACAATATCTTTCAAACCAATTGTTTATTTACTATTGCGAAATTTGAGGTGAACAAAGTTTCCCTCAATATTTAATTAAATTTGAACATATTACTTTAAGTATTTAACTATTTAAATTAGGGTAAATTATTCCGGTAACACCTCAACTTTTCTGAATTCCGAGTTTTGCACCTAAACTTTATTTTTTCAGCTTTTGCACTCCAACTAAAAAAATTGTCTAATTTGCTCTTCCGTCCAAAAATTCCGTCCAACTCCAAATCCATCAATTTTTCAGGGGCATTTCCATCTTTTTATATTTAGAGATTTTTTAAAAAAAAATTTATTTGAGGATATTTTTTATTTATAAAAAAATTTAATTCTAGTTGTTGGTGGGTTCGGGGTTCGACCCATGATCGCTTGCTTGAAAATAGACACGATTTGTCACTACACCACTGTTGATATGTCGGATTTATATCGTGTTTTTAAGGGGTAATTATGACTAATTATGTTTAATTTAGAGTCTAATTAGACTTAATTAATATGAAATTACGCAAATTTGCTCTGTTTTCGCTTTTTGGAAGTTTCAGGACTGAAATTAAAGAAATGAAGAAATCGGGGACTAAATTGCAAATTTTTGGAAACTTCAACACGGGTGTGTTGAAGACACGCGACACGGGCGTGTTGACCATGTTGAATGTCCCACATCAAAATTTTGACTCTTTTCACTCTACTTCTACTCCTATAAATAGAGGCGGCAGTCAATCCTTTGAGGACACCACCAACTCACCAGAGAGTGCAGAGTTGCAGATAATTTGAGGGATTTCGAGTTTCTACTTCCGTAGATTTTTAGAAATTTCCCTCATAGTTAAATATTTTCTAGTTTTTATATTTTTCTTCTTAGCTTGAGGGTTTGAGCCTCCACCATAAGGGAGAGCTCTATAGCTTAGTTGAGGGGTGTGATTCTAGAAGATTTCGTGGGCAAGACAAGGAGGAAGGCTAGTAGGGTTCGAGAAGAATCGGAGGTCAAGTCCCTCCGTCGAAGTAGTGATAACCAGACGACAACTTTTCTTTTCCCTCTTCTCAAGTCTATTACTTTTCTTTCTTTATTTACTCTATCTTTGTCTCACGAGATTCTTTTATTATTAATGATAAAATTAGAGTTATTATTAATTTCCCGGGAAGGATATTGATTGTGATTATTATTGCTTTATGCTTTCAACTTGATTTATTATTCAAATATTGCTATGCGACTTAGGTTTGCATCTAGTTGAGTATTTATTTGGAATAATTTATTATTTTGACAGTTTGTTAATGAGACTCCACCATAAGTGATTTAATGAATTGCCAACTTGCAACCACCATATTGAGGTTAATCAACCTAATAATCTTGAGTTAATGCTTAATGCAAATCTTAGGATTAATAAAAAGTTAATATTACTCACAACTTGTCCTATATTAGATTATTTTTTACAAGAGTTTTATTTATTATCTTTCAGGCGATTTTTGTTTTATAAAAAAATAATTAATAATCGCAATCAACAGAATTCGAACCCCAAATCCCAAAGTTAAAGTGCGCACGTTTTGCCACTAGACCACTATTGAGATTTTATTATTTTTTACAAGAGTTTTATTTATTATCTTTAAAGAGATTTTTGTTTTTTAAAAAACAATTAATTTTGGTAGCGCCTAAAATTCGTGTATTTTTTTTTGTTTTATAACAAAAAATAATTTTCACAATACGTGAGAGTCGATCCTTCAATTTTAAGTAAAAGATACGCACACTTTACCGTTGTGCTACACAATTTAAATTAAATTTTTTTATAAAACAAAAATCTACAGAAAGATAATAAATAAAACTTTTGTAAAGAAAATCCAATTTGGGACAGTGGTGTAGTGGCAAAAGCGCACCAACGCACCAACCGCGCATTTAAGAGAGGCGTTTTGCGTTGTTGCAAGAGTTTTTACAAGAGTTTAAACTTCCACTTTTCCTTTTACTGTTCATTTTTATATTGTTGATTATGTCTTAACTCAATTTTTAATGCCGCATATGGATTAAACATTTTTTACGTTGTTTATTTTGATCCATTATTTATTAATATTTTTTTGATGGTTATTTAAAATAGGGCAAACTACCGAGATGACACCTAAATTTGTGTGAGCATGACTTTTTTGCACCTAAGATACTTTTGTCAACAAAATGACACTTCAACAATTAAAACTCAACTTTTTTGTCGTCCGTCAACAAAACCACTTCAACTTTTTGTCGTTGGGAATCGAACCCACACGGCGAGCTTTGCAAGTCACTTACCACTCGACCATAACAATTTATAGTAATTTTTTGTAAAATAAAATATTTATAGTATATATTCCTCATTCTACCCCAAATATTTCTCCAATTTCTCTCTCTATCTCTGTAAATTCTTCCTCAAATCTGAAGAAACCTCAGGCAACCCTAAGCTATATATATATTATATATATATATATATATATCCTCTGAAACTTCAACTCAGGACCGGAGAAAAAATGCTTCATATAAGTGAAACTCCATAGATAAAGTCTCAAAGAGTTGTTAGGAATCATCTCAAGCAATTGGAAAATTTTGAGAGCTCATTCAAAGAAAAGTTAATTTTTTTAATCATTTTTTTTTAAAAAAATGAAAAATCTATGTAATCCATTAGATCAGCAAGGTTGCTGAGGACATGCTGAAGAGGAGGCGGTCGTCATTTTCAAAGAGGTATTTTTTGGGGTCCAATTAAGACTATGGAAGTAGAGAGAGAAATTGGAGAATTTGAGGAAGAATTTGCAGAGATAGAGAGAGAAATTGCAAAAACGTTTGGGGTAGAATGAGGAATATTGTTTTTGTAGTGGTGTGTTGGGGTTGACTTATATATACTATAAATATTTTATTTTACAAAAAAATTTAATATAAATTATTATGGTCTAGTGGTAAGTGACCTACGCGAACGACAACAAAAAATTTTAACATTTTTTAAAATTAATTAAAAAAGTTATTAAAATTAATTTTTAAAAAAAATTAAAGAAATATTTCTATAAAAAGACGAAAATACCCCCCCCATAAAGTTAGACAAAATTAATTTTAAAAAAAATTAAAAAATATTTCTATAAAAAGATGAAAATACCCCTGAAAGTTAGACGAAATCGAAGACTGACGGAATTTTTTGATGGAAAGGCAAAAAAATTGAGTTTTAATTGTTGAGGTGTCAGTTTGTTGACAAAAGTATCTCAGGTGCAAAACGGAGAATTTTGAAAAGTTCAAGTGTCATCTCGGTAGTTTACCCTTTAATATAATGAATAATCGGAATTTCTTAATATGACCCATGGGTTGAATCTAATTATTTTTGTTCATTATTTATTTATTTATTTTTAAAAAAACATTTTTTTTTTGTAATAATTAGCTAAATTCTTAAAATGAATTATGAACCAAACTTGATCATCTTGGCCCATTATTTATTTATTTATTTTTTCAATTAACATTTATGATAATGATTATTACATTAGTCAATTTTTTTATTTTATTTATTTTTTTATATTTTTCTAATAGGCATTTATAGTAATTATCTACTCAAACTCTTAATATAGCCAACAAAATCTATAAAGACAAAATTTATTGTCAAGTGTGTTGTGGCCGAGTAGTCAATAACCACACTCCTTGCCCAAAGGGCGGGAGTTTGACACCCAACTCAGCCTTAGTGCTGCCAACCCAGCCTTAGTACTGCCGGATTCGGGTGTGGATTATTCGGGTATAACCCGGACAACACACAAAAAAAAAATTAAAAATCTATAAATACAGTTTTCCATAGCGGACATTAAGAGATATTTGCAAGTGGCGAATTAATTGTTCCCAAAGCACAATTATGATATTTTTTTATTATTATCATGGTTATACTTTTTTTTTTTTTTTTTTTTGTAAGTTGAGATATATAAAAAAAAAAGAAGGAAAGGAACGAGGAGGGGAAACAAGACCAAGAAAAAAAAAAAAAAAAAGAAAAAAAGAGACCAAGGGAACCCCCAAAAATCCCACAGATTGGGTACGGGATGGATCGAGAAAATATATATATTAACTTCAACCCTTAAATTTTCACTTATTTATTTTAACTTATTTAGATTTTACAAAGAAAAAGATAATTGAGTCAATTATATTATATATCCATATATGTTATACATTTAGAACATTTATATATATATATATATATATATATATTATAACATTTATTTTTAGTTACAAATTGTATTATTATTGTTGTGTTGATTTCTGGGGAAAACTTTAGCAATCGTGATAGCATTGACATGTATTGGCTTCACAATAACCGTTTGGACTAAACGCAAGAAAGAGTTGATTACAGATTCTAAAGCAACAGCTTACTTCACAAGAACCTTGGCCGCATTGGGTTAAGGGATCTACACATCTGCATTGGGTTGAGGGACCTACACATCTTTTTCGCCATGCTTCCACTACGACCATTGAATTTAAAACTGCAAAACATCATTCTACCATTCATAAATCTTATACACATTTGTATATATATACATATATCAAACCAAAAAAAAAAAAAAATCAAATAAATTTTCATTATTCCATATTCACATAATGATTTTTCACTAATTTCAATAATAAGAATTAATCAAGAAGTGATTGATGCAAATTAAAAAAAGGGTTTAATTGAACTTAAATCAGATTTGTATCAAAGAAGATAAATTTTCCTTATTCGAGCTGGCATAGATATGTATTTACTAATGTGAACAATAACATTTAATGAACTTTATATATATATATATATATATATATATACATATATAATTTTAAAATATTGTATATGAAATCAACTTGGTGTTTATTAGATATATTGGGAGATGTAATGCAAGAAAACTAAACATTTACAATATTTTAACTTGTTAGTAATTGAATTACCTAATGCAATGGTGACAACAAGAACAATAGTCATGGAAGTTGAACGAGTGTTAGCCATTTTGAATAGATTGGCCAAAGTGATAACAAAATTCTATTCATTAATTTCTAAAATTCAATCACCTTTTATAGCATTTAAGAATGAACACAATAATCAATAATAATATCTTTCAATCCAATTGTTAATTCTATAGCGAAATTTGAGGTGATACAAAATTCAATGGTGTAGTTTAATCCGTAAATTAATTTTATTTATAATTAAAAGATTATCAATTTAAATCACACAATAGCCGCATATAAATATAGTAAAATTTATTTTCATCTTTTTATATATTGACTAAATTATTCGGAAAAATATATATATGTGTGTGGTGATATAATAACTCCACTATATGATAAGGAGAAAAGCCCGCAAAACTAATAGTTTTTAAAGAATTTTAGAATATTATTTGTATGCTTACAAGAATTCATCAATAATTGATGGTTTATTGAATACAATAATTATATTTTTTTAATTTTTTTTTTGTTGGGTTCAATTTTCTCTTTTACATCATAAGTATTTTAAATATTCCTTTATGTAACTATTCTTGAAATTTTTGTATTCAATACCATCAAGTTTCCCTCAATATTTAATTAAATTTGTATATATTGCCTTAAGTATTTAAATTATTATTATATTTAATTACTTAAAATTAGGCAAATTGACCAAATTAGTCCCTTAACTTATAAATTTTTGCGATTTCATCCCTTTTCATTTTTTTTTGGAAAATTTCATCCCTTATCTTATAAATTTTGGCCAATTTCATCCTTTCCGTTAATTTTTTTTGGGTCAACCATTAGTCAACTATTATATTTAATAAATATTATTTTCTCAAGGGTAAAAATGTTATTTCAGTGTTTAAAAAAAAAAAAAACCCCAAAACCCCAAATTCCAATTCCCCTCCTCCATTTTTCCATCGATCCAATTCTCAAATTCCATAAATCAAACATTACCTTCCACTGTCTCCCAACCATCCTTCATCATCCTTACTCTTCTCCACCATCTCCAACCATCTTCCACTTCCCTCCTCCTCCAATTCTACTTCCCTCCTCATAGTTTGAATGTCTTGGTGTCGTCCCTCTTGATCCCAACAGATTAGCACCGAAGTTTAAGTTTCTTCCGCTGGCAACCATGGAGTAAATACATTTATAAATAAATAAATCAGCATTCACGGTGTGGCAAAAATTGTTCCACATTAAAGCACACTTATTCATGCACACAAGCTCTGAGCTATAAAAATGGTAGAACCAAATAATTATCATATATAACAATGACATATGGGAAGCCCTCAGATTTTTATAACAGTCTTCCACAACATCTTCCCTCCTCCTCCAATTCCACTTCCCTACTCATAGTTTGAATGTCTTGGTGTCGGCCCTCTTGATCCCGACAGATTAGCACCGAAGTTTGAGTTTCTTCCGCCGGCAACCATGCAGTAAAAATCTATATGATTAAAACTAGACATCTAACTTCAAAAGGATGATGAAGGATGGTTGGGAGACGGTGGAAGCTAATGTTTGATTTCTGGAAATTGAGAATTGAATCGATGGAAAAATGGAGGAGGGGAATTGGAATTGGAATTGGGGTATTGGGGTTTTTTTTTTTTTTTTTTTTAAACACTAAAATGACATTTTTACCCCAAAAAATAATTTTTATTAAATATAATAGTTGACTAACGGTTGACCAAAAAAAATTTAACGGAAAGGATGAAATTGGCCAAAATTTATAAGATAAAGGATGAAATTTTCCAAAAAAAAAAGAAAATGGATGAAATCGCAAAAAATTTATAAGTTAAGGGACTAATTTGGTCAATTTGCCCTTAAAATTATTTATTATATTTTCTTGTACAAATAGACTATTTAGTTATGATATACCTTTCATAACATTTTTATGGTCGATCTGACATTTAAATCATAAATGTCTAAATAAGTTAAAATCAATAAATAAAGTATTACGATAACATATCTTTTCTAATCATAACTAAAATAAATAGTAAAAAAAAAGCTTCACAATTGTTCGATCTAAATTTATTAAAATGAGCTTCATATAGTATGAGCGGTATTATTACCAAACATGAAACTCTATACCTATATATAACTATAGAGTTTACATATGTTTCGAATAACTTGATTTTTATTGTCAATTTGTACAATTGAAATTAGACTGCCAAAGTTTGAGAAAATTGGTTATTTTTAAAAGTATAAGAGAAATATTATGCGGATATTTTTACCCCAAGAAAAATATTATGTATCTATCCTCATCCTTCCGTTCGTACAAGGAAATATGCCTTTTATTCTTACTTATCAGCTTGTTTTGGACCATTTATATATATACTAGTGGTAACACTTCGCCCCCAAATGCGAAGAGTACCAAAAATTATATTAACATGATAAGAGATTCTAACATTAGTCAATTTCTTCTATATTGCAAAGTAATGAGTTATGGACGTAGCACCACATTTTATCAACATTTGGTGTAAAAGTATACTATAGAAGTTTTTTAAAATGTCTAACTGCTAACTCTTGCAATATATCTACAAAATATCAAAACATTGAATTGAGAGCTTTAATGGACATAAAGTCTTCTTTAGATCCATAAAGCAAGATTCTTTCCTCTTGGATAGCTGATGGTGTTGGCACATTTCTTGGTGTTGTTTGCAATGAGCACCATAAAGTAGCTAACATGAAAACTGCATAAATATTCTAGAACAAAAAGGGCTCCTTCCACTCTGCTATTGATAACTTGAGCACCACCCACTAGTTATGTTCTTCTTAGAACCTCAACTTGGGTCCAAAGAATAGCATGCTTGTATTAGATATTGCTACATGTGAATGAACACAAGTACCATTTTCAAAAAAAAATAAGTCGTTGAAAATGTATTACATATCACCAAATCATAAAAGGAATAAGAAATTACTCATGTCAATATATTCATAGAATTGAAGATCATGGAAGACTAGGAAAACAAAAGGGAAGGGGGAGGGGACTTTTTGGAATCTTTGTAGGACCCTCAGCAACTCCCTGTTCAAACCTCCAGACGACATAGTTTTCTTCATCAATTTCTTTATCTGCCTCAACTAAAGGAGCTACAACAAATACAAACTGCAAGCCACGAATGAGTCTTGAAGAATGTTACAATCTATGATGTCTTGTATGCGTCACTATTTACTTATGATCATTGTGAGAACGTGATGCGTGCTTTTTGCAACCAGTGGTGCCCTTCAACCTATACTCTGCATACATCCGATGGTGAGCTGTCAATTTCAATTTGGGATTTGTTCTCGCTCGCTGGTTTATCCGCTAGTGGCTCCCTTTACGATGAAGTTGTTCCATCCTCCAAAGAGCTGTTTGACCAATGAACTCCTCAAATTTGTAAGAGTTCTTTTTTTTGCATTTGGGCGACTTGTAAATGGTGACTCAACTAGCATATTGTTTGAGCAATGGATTCAATTTTTGTTCAAAGGACCAAGCAAATATGCTTCCCCCCGCCAAATCTTCCTTAACAAGAAAGCGTCAACAACCTAAAATAACTCACAATCCAAGTCCTTCAACTTTTACAACAGATTCCTCGGCGCTTGCGGCGAAGTTCGACAAATCACTTGGGGATTTTCATATCCAAGAAGTCGTGCGTGCAGAGACAGTATTAGCAACATTCCTTTCATGTTGGATATGCATGTTCCTTTTTCCTGGTAAACATGTTGGTTATGTTCGGCCAAATGTTTTCAAGGTCGCGAGTTACATGGCTTGTGGTCACCGCTTTTATCTTGCAATTCTAGTATTATCAAGCATTTACAATGGCCTTAATGAGATTGTTCAATCACCCATCCCGGCAACTTGTCGAGCTATATTCTCCATTCACTTTGTCTATGCTTGGATAGCGCAACACTTCAATTCGCATTTTCAACATACTAACATACAATCTCCAGCTAGAATGGTTCAATTCCATGGTGAAAACATGGCAAAATACCTTCCTCAACCGAAAGCGATAAGTCTTTTTCTACGTCTAAAATTTTAAATTATTGAGGAAATAAAGCCAAAGTTGAATCAAGAGAATGTAAAATTTATAAGTTTCTTACAACTTATAATAACTCAATAATTTAAAATTTTAATATATGTTTTCTGGTCGAATCATTCGATATTCAAAACTTTTTGTTTTGACTAATTCAATGTAGCTTGGGTTGCACTCGTAAATTCTAACTCTTACTTCAAAGAAAGTGTCACCCTTTCTTATATGATATTGATACCAAGTGTTGACCTTGTAACCTCATGTGATATTTATAATATAGTTTTTATTGTATATCATTCATGACGCATTTTTATGTCATGTTAAAGGCTTAAAATTTTTAACCGAATTTCCATAGTTCGTTCAAAAATTATAGTCAAATACTATTGAATTACATTGGAAAACATTTATTAGAATTCCATAAATAATCTATTTCATTCAAAATTAAATGCTATTTTAACTCACTTGAACTCAAAATTACAATGAAAATTTAAAAATAAAAATGATTTTGAGACTTAAATATCTAAATAAAAATAGAATCCTGACCATAAATAATTATAGTTGTTAAAACTTAAATGCGGAAGCGATTAACATACAAAGATCCTAATAGGATAATTAAATCAATCAAATTATACCCATGACATAATTAAATAGTAAAGGATAGAAAAACACTAACTTGAAGATTCGATAGCCTTACTGTTGTTCTTCAAGTAATCCCAACTATTATTATTGAAAACATTGAAAACATTTATTAGAATTCCATAAATAATCTATTTCATTCAAAATTAATGCTATTTTAACTCACTTGAACTCAAAATTATAATGAAAATTTAAAAATAAAAATGATTTTGAGACTTAAATATCTAAATAAAAATAGAATCCTGACCATAAATAATTATAGTTGTTAAAACTTAAATGCGGAAGCGATTAACATACAAAGATCCTAGTAGGATAATTAAATCAATCAAATTATACCCATGACATAATTAAATAGTAAAGGATAGAAAAACACTAACTTGAAGATTCTAGCCTTAGTTTAGTTGTTCTTCAAGTAATCCCAACTATTTTCCTATGTCAAATCCGTAATACGTGAATTCGTCATTTGATGATATAAGGACTTGTTAAAGAATCGATCTTTAACCCTTAAAAAAGAGAGTTCTTGTTTTTCAGAAACGGAAAGGGAAAAGGAAAACCCTTGTGTGTGTAACCCTAATGAACAAAATATGTCTTTTTTTAACTTAATGTCATATTTTAAAATACCCATTAAATTTTACTATTATACAAATACACCCCTCAACACTTAAATTTTAACAAATTGGAACAAAGGGATTTAAACCCAATAAATACATCTTCAATACTGCATTGATCATCACCATGTGTACAACAATAACAATTACCAATTACTTAAAAATATAAATCAATTAGAAATTAAATTTCTAACAATAGTGATATGTATAAAAAAAAATATTATTGAAAGTCTATATTTAGTTTATTTACTTGAAAATTTGAATATTAGTAACTTGTCTTATTTTTGTTTTAAAAAAAAATGAATGCAACAAATTTGTATAAATGCAAGATTTCAAAGTCTTTATTAGTGATATGTTTGGATGACTTGACTTTACTAAATTAAATGGTCTTCACATTTGGACCATCATAAACGTTCCCTGCAATCACCTCAACAATAATATAATGTTCCATCGTGAAAGGAAATTTATTTTTGTATAATTCTTACTTTAAACATTATTGTTTTAGATATATATATATATATATATATATATATATATATATATATATATATATATATATATATAAAGAATCTGTAGAATAATGAAAAAAATAAATAAAGTAATATGAAGTTTTATATCGTTTGCCTAGGAGATTGATTGAGCGATTATTAATCAACAACATGAAGCTTTATAGTCAATGACAGACAATATCATTAAGTTGTATATCATAAAAAAAAAAAAAAAAAAAATCAAAATAATATAATGTGACACAAATTTAAAAAAACAAACCTATATAATTAACAATAAATTTTTGTTAATTTGACATAATAACGTAATCCTTTTTTCGTAAATATACTTTCTATTTTAGTCATATTTTTAAAAAATTACAAATTTTATGTTTATATTTTATTTTTACTTGTAATTTTTTTACAAGTAAAAATATTACAAATTACAAGTAAAAATATTTATATTTTTTGTTTGAAAGTACAATATTACCATTTTATAAAATATAACTATAATTTAGATTAATGTAAAGTTCAAAATTGAACCTATATAGAAAATTTTTTACTATAAAAAAAAAAAAAAAAGCAAACTCACTTAGTAATTTATTTTCGTGAAAATAAAAAAGAATTTTGAATTTTTTGTTAATGTCTAATTATGTTTTACCTTTTTTATCCCTTATCTTTGGGGGGTGGGGGTGGGGATTTAAATAATAATAATTGGAGTTAGATTTTTTTTTTTTTTCCATCTTTAATTATGTAGTCCAAAAATGTACGAACTGATTGGTTTGTTTGGGAATTGAAAGCTTTGTTGCTTTCTTGGAATTTGTTGTGTGAATGAAAGGACAATATTTGGAAGGACATGAAAACGTGCTTGCATGGTATGAACATGGAGAAGATATGTATATATATATATGTATATCTTTGATCGCGGTCACTTTCCGTCGATCCTTTCACGTAAGCTTTGTGGGGTCCGTTCTCCGTGACTAGGTTCCTGCAAAAGGTTAAGTGTCGGGGGGTGTGTTCCCGGCGTTGGCGCTCCTACGGTCAAGTTAGTAACAGAATAAGTATTTTGTAGGTGTCGGGTGGTCGGCTAGGAAGTAAGCTCCGACAGGCCAATATGAGCACCTGAGTGTATCAAGGAGTCCGAACACTTAGTGTATATTCCGAATATCCGGCTTTCACTTAGTTTGTGTGTGAGTGTGTTTTACCATTTTATGGAGATGCGTGGCCAACCGGGAAATGACACTTGGAGTAATCCCGCCCGACAATTTTGTAACAGTGGCTCCAAACAGTGTCTGTCGGGTCAGGCGTATTTAATGCGGATTTCAATGAGAATATTTCTATCGGAGATCATGCTCCGAGCGTTTTGTACTTCTGTCCGCCGGCTAGACCTCGGAGGAGTCCTATCCTGGACCACGTCGGTCCTTCGTGGAATCCATCTCGGACGGTCCAACTTACGTGGACTTTTTAGGGAGTTCGATTACTCTCAATCTTATATCTTTGCTAGTGCCCTTAATCCTTTTGTTTCGCCCTGCTCTATTCTTTGTAAGACCTTAGATTCGTATGACTTTTGGTCTCATTTATCATATCCCTTTACTACCCTATTTACTCCTCACCCACCATGATAGATCTTGAACTTAATGCCGACTGTCTAGAACTCCCTCCCACTACTAATCCAAATCCCGACAACCAAACTATCTTATCCAAACTGTTGTCAAACAAATATTTAAACACCAAAACTACTAAGGCTACTTTAACTAGTGCGTGGAGATTTGCAAAACCTACAAATATTCGGAGTTTAGATAACACGGCCTTTTCATGTTAATTCTCCACAGAGGACAACCTAACACGTGCCATTAAGGGTGGACCGTGAACTATGAGGGGGGTGCACCTCATTCTCCAAAAATGGTCGCAAATTGTCACTTTTAATGAAGTCGGATTTAACACTTTGGAATTCTGGGTTCAGGCCCATAATATCCCCTTGGATTGTATGACCAAAAAGAATGCAATCACGATCGGAAACCTTGTTGGAACATATGTGGAGTCTAGTGACAAAGGAGGACGGTCCTTGAGGAAAGGGAAGTACCTACGCTTCCGATCTGCTATTGATGTATATAAACCTCTCAAACAGGTTTTTTCCTCACTTGAGGGCATTTACACACGATTTGGATCCAGTTCAAAGTATGAGCGCCTAACAGATCTTTGCTATAGGTGTGGAAGTCTATGCCATGCAAATTCACATTGTAACAAGAATCCTAGGAATTTGGAAGGAGTAGCAAACCCAAGGATTGCCTTCAAATGTTGGTTGAGGGCATCAAACCCTTCAACTATTGTTCAGGAAACCTTCGTCTTCACAAAAGGAGCGATCGGAGTTACATTTGGATATGAAAATTGGGTACAACCAAAGGCAATAGGAGGATACCAACACACCTCTCTCTTCATCTTTGAGCACATGTATGACCCTCAAACCTAGCCCCTCCCTGCCGGAACAGGTCTCGGTCTAGCTGGTAGTCGCTCTCGGAACATTTCCAACAGTATTCCCCTAATTTCCTTCCCGCTTTCCCCCAAAAATACAAATAGTTCTTGCTCATTTCCTAACCCTAACCCATACCACTCTTCGGATATGCCCGGCCCAAACCAACTTGAGCCCAACCTAAAATCTTCTCGGACCCCTATCCCAACTCTTATCCTTAGCCCATCCCAACCATGTTTAACTCACAAGAATATTACTATTCGTGATATGGAGATTTTCCCCCTAGGCCCAATTAATGAGGATTATCGTTGCCGAGCTCTTAAAAGACTAGTCGGCTCTTCTACCAACCCAAGGAAAAGAGATTGAAGAATTATAGTTAGTGAGGAGTCCGAGACTCCTATGTTCAACAATCATCACTTGATCACTCTTTGTCAAAACTTCCCCCACCTATCAATTAGTCCAAAGGTGGTCACAACAGTTCGGCTTCAGGAGATAAAAATGGTATATGAGGAGAGAGTTACGGTTACAAGGAGGAGGTTTATCCATGTTAAACAGGAGGAGAGAAACCGGCATGTGCAAAGGAAAAATTTGGAGGTTGATGTTGTCTCAAATTTCACAACCGAGGAGGCGGGTCTTACCATGTCCCCACCTCCTCAATGAGCCTTTGTCTCGAACCGCCACGGAATTGAGCGGCAAGCGGTAGTTTATACTCTCCGGGTGTATATAAAGACCCATAAGCCCGATGTTCTCTTCATCTCCGAACTCGCATTTCTTCCTTCTCTAAAATTAGTAATATTTGCTTTTAGTTAGGGTTTGATAAACTTGAGTTTGTTCCCTCTGTGGGTCGAGCAGGTGGCTTCGTCATGTCATGGAAATCAAAATTTTATTTGCGAATTGTGATTACCAATGAATAAGTTATAAGTGGACTGGTGTTTTCTCATTCCCCCGAGTCATGTTGGAATTTTACAGAATTTATTGTCTCACAAACCTAAATCTCAAACAACAGTTTTGGGATCAACTTCTAGACATTGAAAGAAATTGGAATGGACCTTGGATTATTATGGGTGATTTTAATGCGGTGTTGGATCAAAAAGACAAGCAAGGAGGTCGACTTGTAGCTCAATGTAGCCATTCGAGGTTCAGAAACTTTGTTCATACGAAAGGTTTAATGGACATGGGTTTCAAGGGTCCTAATTATTCTTGGAATAATCGCCGAGTAGGCTATGAAAACATATAGGAAAGGCTAGATTGTGGCTTCATCAATAGCGAATGGTGAATCTTTTTTCCTAGGCCTATGTCACCCATCTACTAGCTCTTAATAGTGACCATCGTCCACTGTTACTTCATACAAACTCCGATTGCTATTTTAGGCCCCAAACCTTTCCGATTTGTGATAGCCCAAGTCTGGAAATCTCAGAATATTCAAGTTGGTAGTCCCCTCTATGATCTCCAAAGCAGACTGAAAAGGACAAAACAACCCTCCGTTCTTGGAACAAGACCACCTTCGCCCATATCCAAAATAACATAAAGCAACTCACCAAACATATTGAAATTCTTCAAAGCTTCCCCAACAATGATTCAAACCTTAACCAAAGAGGCAAACACACAAATAGAGTTGAATAAGTTGTTGAAACGAGAAGAAGCACTATGGCGGGACAAATTCAAGACCTCCTGGATAGAGGAGGGCAACTCGAATACCAGGTACTTTCATATATCCACTATCACACACCGTAGACACAATGCTATTGAGTTTATTGTTTCTCCTAATGGTGATTGTTTGAGAAATAGGTCTAGTATTGTTTTTAATGGTGGATAGAAATTGTAGTTTCCATGATTTGTATAATTATGTTGTTACTCTCCCTTGAAAATGAACTCATGTGCTCAATTCCTAACAATATTGAAGTTAAGTCTTCCTTGCTATGGGATCTTACAAAATCCCGGTCCAAACATATGTACTCCTTTGTTTTACAAACATGCGCGCACTCAAAGTTGTTCAACATTTCTTCACCAATGGTCATATTCTGCGGGAGATGAATCACACATTCATTTCTCTTATTCCAAAGATAGAGGGAGCCTCACGAGTGGAACAATTCCGCTCAATAGCTCTTTCGAAGCTCAAGACAGTTTTAGATAAGCTTATTTCTCCCCTCACAAGCAGCATTCATACCAAACCGAAGCATCATGGATAACATTATCCTTAATCATGAAATCATGCATTATATGAATGGGAGAAAGGGTAAGCTTGCATTTATGGCTCTAATGAAATTGATATAATGAAAGCTTATGACCGAGTAGATTGGGAAGCCTTAAAGGAAGTAATGAAGCTCCATGGATTTTCTCCACATTTTATTCAATTGGTGAATGAATGCATATCTACTCCAACATATTCTGTTCTCGTTGAAGGGTTACCTTTTAGGTTCTTGCCAGCGAGTAGAGGAATCAAGCAAGGTGATCCTCTATCACCCCGCCTTGTTCACACTTCTCTTTGATCTCCTCTCGGTATTTTGTCTAAGGCGGAAATGGAAGGCAATATTCATGGGATTAATTTGAAATACCATTCCTCAATGTACAGCTCTTGTAATTCTTGATATTCTATGTACGCATAGTATGACTTAGAGTGCCTCATCCTACCTTGGTCTATCTTTCTATGTCACAATCCCCAATTTATTTCAGTTGAAATACCATTCCTCCAGTTAAAGCTCATATTCTTGATATTCTCAGTCAGAATATACACTTAGCTCATCCTACCTTGGTCTTCTTTCTATGGACCCAGATCGAAGCTTTCTCTTATAGTGGACAAAGAGGTGTAAGTTGTTGCATGGAAGATGAACACTGCTTGGGGGGGGGGTGTATTGTTAACGTAGCACAAACTATTCTCTCTTAAACAATGCAAACATGCCTACTTCCTAAAGGTATATGTCGGAGGATTGATGGAATGATGAGGGACTTTTGGTGGGGCATTAATAAGGAGAAAGGCAAAGGTTTGTATTTGAAAGGATGGAATTCAGTGTGCATGCCTAAGGAGGCTGGAGGGTTGGGAATGCGTAGAATGGAAGATGTGAATGAGACATTTGTGACCAAACTTGTGTGCCGGATGAATACTCAACCGAATAGAATGTGGGTTAAGGTCCTAAGATCTAAGTACTGTAGAGGGCTGAACTTTTTGGATGACAATCCTAGAATGCGGAGTAGTTCATGGATATGGCAAAGTATCATGGAGTGTAAACAATCATTCATGCATGGGGCTTGCCGCACGTCAAGCAACATTCTAAACTATGTATCCGCTCCCTGGATATCCGAGGCTCCAAATTATAAATTCTCATTTGATATCAACCTTCCAACTCATATCTACCATGTAGATGATTTACTGAATCTAGAAGGATGCTCCTGGAATGCTACACTTATCCATAGTCTTATGTCGAGGCTTGTGGCAAGGATGATACGTAAGACTCATATTCTAGATTCTCTAAGTCGGGGGAGTTCTCTATAAGGTCTTCCTATTGAATTAACTAAAGGGATCGATTTATGAGAAATTCCAATTTATCTAGGGAGCAATGGAAGTGGCTATGGTTAGCGAATCTTCATGGAAGACACAAGACTTTGTTGTAGAGATTATTGTCCGACATTCTTCAAACAAAACAAAGGTTGGCCCAAATTTTTCCTACTACTAACTTGAGTTGTTGTCTATGTAATGCTGGCATTGAAAATGCACAACACCCGATGTTGCACTGTTTTTTTTCCCAAGCTCTCTGGAGCAACTCGAGATGGCAAATAAGAATCCGGGCCTTCTCACATATGACTATTTTGGAGTGGTTCATGTTTGTTCTAAATCCGGAGAATGATATCCCACTGCCAATAGAGGAGAAAATGGAGATGGGACATTTTGCTGCACTCGCAATAGAATTGACTTGGATGTACAAGAACAAGAAATCTAAAGGATAAGCAATTCCAACCATTCTAATGATAAGTTCTAAGTTGAACATGTTGGCGAGTCTTTACGCCAAGGCTGGAGGTAAAAGGAAAATGGCTAGGCATGGTTATATACAAAATATTTGCTAGAATCCTCCTCCCCTCGGTTTTTTGAAATTCAACTTTGATGCGGCATTTAATGGGGATATTGTTGAGATTGGTGTGGTAGTGAGGGACCCCGATGGTATGATTCGGGCAACTTGGATGATGCAGCTGATGTGTTCTACTCCTTTTGAAGTAGAGGCGATCGCAGCTCTTCACGCTTTTAGATTTGCTGAGACCAGATCTAATTCTAAGTCTATGTTTGAGGGAGATGCACTGAATTTAATTTTAGCGTTAAATGGCTTGAATGAATGTCTTGAATGGCAAGGTAGATCTGCTATTCCGAAGGACAAGAACTTTTTGTATAGCCATAAATACTGGTCCTGCTCTCATATACCTAGAGGGGTAATAGAGATGCTCACAACTTAGCTAAGTGGACAAGAAATTGTAATTCTTTTGGTTATATTGATCCTGAACGGCTCCCCCCTTCAGTTTTGTGTGATAGGGGTGGCACTTCAGGATCCTTTTGTAATTTGGATATGAAGGCTAATGGAAATGGTTAAGAATTACCCACAAAAAACAAATGTATATCTTATTTCTTATATATATTATATTTTTTCTTTTTTAATCTCTAAAAAAAAAAAAAATTATTTATAACAAAATATTATTGATATAAATTAGAGAAAAATACTTTATAATTTTTAAACTTAATGTCTATAAAATAAATCTATTTAAAATTGTATAATACAAATTATAAAATTTAAATTTTATGTAAGATCGTTAAAAACATAAACAGAATAATATAAACAAAAAGAATAAATTGGCAAAAAGAAAGTACAAAAATAACAACAAAAAAAAAAGTTTTATATAATAAAGTTTTAAAAAATAAAAATAAAAGCATAGATGCTCACTTTGAAAAATATAATATTTATACTTTTAATATAATCTTATATATAATAGATAGGATGAATAATAACAATAAGAGTAATTGACAAATTTGGTCTCAAACAAATTTATATTTGTCAAGTTTTGTTCTTTTATATATATATATATATATATTTCAATTTTAAAATTTCAAACTATTTTACCTAAACGAAATAAGGCTCTTTTTCACATATTCTATCAAAAATTTTAAATGTCGTCATACTCATTCACAAAATATTATTGAAAGGATAAAATATATATATATATATATATATATATATATATATATATTTCATATAAAATAACTTGATTACCTTTATTTTTATTAAGTTAACTATTAAATTTTTAAAAAAATTGACGGCATATATGGAAAAAGGAGTAAACTTAAAACTAAACGTGCGAAAAATAAATTTATTTAGAATCACATTCACAAATTACTCATAACAATAATAATAAAATATTTATGTAAAAAAATATTTATTATTATCAAGAAATTAATATAATTAATCATTTTAAATCAACATACCTTATAATTATAAGACAGTTATTCCACAAATTAAAGTATATTTTTTGTAAATCGTACTTTTAAAACTCTTTAAGAACTTTGTCTACTTGCATATACAAACATGTGTGTTTATACATATGTATATATTTTTCTTATATACTCAATCTTTTTTACTTAATATATATATATATAAATACCTAAAAATGTATGTATCAACATGAAAAAAATATAGATGCTCTTAAAGAAAATGATAAACAATTAGTAGTGTATTACTTATTTTATTTTTAAAATTTAAAAATTTTAATGTAAAATTAAAAATAAAAATTAGACATTTTAGAGTCCATTTGCACAAGTTCCCCACACTTTGGAACTTTGTGCAAACAATGAATATTCTTCCCTAGTTGGTAGTACCACTATTTGATGTGACACGGCATTTTTTTTTTCTTATAATTTTTCTGTATTTAAATTTCAATTAAAAGTTTTAAATTTTATTTTTTTTAGTAAAATCTAAATATTTTACAAATTAATAGATTTTTTCTTTTTAATTTTTCTTTCATTAAAATTTGGTAAATATTCGACTATTTTTTGTATATAATTAATATATTTAAATTTTTTATTTCATAAAAATAAAAAAAAATTAAAAACTAAATTTTATAAAAAATTATAATATTAAAAATATTCCTTTCATGCATTAAATAAAAATGTGAACAGTAAAAATTGTTCTAATTTATTTTAAACTTAATTAAAAAAAAAAAAAAGGGGGGGGGGGGGGCGTTTTCTGTAATAAGATAAGATTGACTGATGAGCACAGAGTAGTGAAGTTCACAAATTAAGCACAAGTTGACTTTCAACATCAGACTTTCTAAGTCAATTATGTCGGTTTGTTTTTGTTCTTTGTTTTTATTTTTATTTTTATTTTTATTTTTATTATTCCTTTCTCCTTTTCATTTCTTGATCTTCATAGCCAAAAGGCTAACAAAAGTATTACCAATTATTGGTGGATTTAGAATTTATTTGAATAATACTAATTATTATTATTTTAAAATTAAATATTAAAATTTCTTTTTGAAAAATTAAAACATTTCTTTACTAAAGTTGAGGGCAAAAAAAAAAAAAAAATTACAGTTTTAAAAGTTAAATTGAATTATATAAATAGAGCTTCAATCCTTAATCTTTTTAGAGAAAAGAAAAGGTAAAAAATAATAATTTAGACCAAAATATAAGGACTGAATTTATAAATAGTTATTTGTTTGCCTTCCTTTAGATAATGATAGTCTCATTATTACTCTCTTTTTGTTTTTGTAACTGCATACCATCACCATGTTCTGATTTTTAAGCCAATATTTTATTAGACTTTGACTTCTCTTTTTATTTTATTTTATTTTATTTTTTCTAAAGGCACGATAATATGTTGTAGATGAGTTTCAAATCATAGGAGACTATTTTTAAATCAATATACATCTAAACTAATCATCGTTCGAGACAGGTTAGTCTCTTGTGAGAGGATTTTTTTTTTTTAAATTTTAAATAACTGCATACATAAGTAAAAGTTCGACTCATCGATCTCACTTAAATTAAAAGGAGATTTTACTTTTTTTGCTTTATATAGCGCAGCTCTTATTTATATCTATTTTTTTTTTTTATTGTTATAGAGATGGTTTTTTTATATCTATTTCTTTATTTACATAGATCATTTGATCCAACACTTCTGAACTTCAACCAATTCCAAACTAAGTTAGTGTCTAATTCTTTTTAAGATAAATTCTCTCACATCAATTTCCTCATCCACAAAGTTCGATAATCACTTTTTTTTGTTACATCATTTGGTTTTTTAAACCATTACAACTCAAGTTAATTCAAATTTGATTCGATTTACAACTGTATAGTTCAACTCTTACTTTGGGAGAATGTTTTGCTTTGGCTCTAACATGACACTCACAGCGAGTGTCGAACCCTCGTGTAGCGTTTTTCTATTTTGTCAAACTAAGATTTTAGTATAATAATCACTTTAAACATCAATTAATTCAAAATTAAGTTATATCAAACTTTCAAAAAAAAAAAAAAAATCTCTTTCAACATCAATATCTTCGTTCACATAATTGATAGTCATGACTTTGGACCATTCTATTCCATCATCCTTTTCTCCATTTACATTGTTCGAAATTCGATAACTTAAATAAAGTGAAAACAACGATATAGGGATTGTTCTTCGTACTCCTCTTTGTATACTTTTGAAACTCTGAACTTTCCTTACAAAATATTCCAGTTTTCTTTTTCCAATTCTTCAAAACATGGCGAATTGTTATTACAAAATTCAAAATATTCTACTGTTTATCATCATCAGTTGTCTGTTTACTACTGTCTTAGCAGACTGTGAAGCAGAAGACGAAGATTCAAATAATAATAATAGAAATGAAGCTCTGAAGTACAAAATAGGAGCAATAGTTTCAATCTTGGCATCGAGTTTAATCGGCGTATGTATTCCAATACTCGGAAAAAGAATCCCGTCTTTGAGACCCGAAACCAATTTGTTCTTCATCATCAAGGCCTTCGCCGCCGGCGTTATTCTCGCCACCGGATTCATGCACGTGCTTCCGGACGCTTTCGAAAACTTGACTAACCCTAGTTTGGAGTGTCACGGACCTTGGACTAAGTTTCCATTTGCTGGGTTTTTTGCTATGTTAGCTTCTATTATTACTTTGGTTGTTGATGTTTCTGCAACTTCTCATTACAAGAAGAAGAACCAGATGCTTTTCGGAGAAGAAGACGTCGACGCCGGTGGTGGTGGTGGTGCTGCTGCTGCTGCTGACGTGGAGAATTTTGCGGTGACCAACGGTCACGGTCACGGTCATGGTCATGGAGACTTAGTTTCTACTAAACTTCGTTACAGAGTTATATCACAGGTTCTCATAATAATTTCTCTCTCTCCTTTTAATTTTCCTCTTTCAAAAACTTATGAATTTTTTAATTATGTACTAATTACGCTGCTTAATTAAGTATAAACATAAGTTAGAAAAAATGTTTTAATAACAATATTAGTAATTAAATGTAATGGAGTTTGATTTATATATATATATATATATATATAAAATAGTGTGCAATATTAATGAGAGTTTTGTAATTTTGTTATAATATATATATGTATAGGTTCTGGAGTTGGGAATTATTGTTCACTCAGTAATTATTGGAATTGCATTAGGGGCTTCTGATAGTCCAAAAACAATCCGACCTCTTGCGGCTGCTTTGACTTTTCATCAATTTTTTGAAGGCATTGGACTTGGGGGATGCATCACTCAGGTTTCTATTATTTCTAAATCCACTTTATATGATAGATTCGATATATATATATATATATATATATATATATATATATATATATATATATATATATATATATATATATATATATATGCTAGAGGCGAAAATGTTTTAAAATTTTAAAAAAATTATTGATAAACTAAAGTGTTATATATATATATAAATGTGTGAAAATTTTTCAGGCAAAATTCAAGAGTCGGGCAGTGATAATAATGGCACTTTTCTTCTCATTAACGACGCCGGTGGGTATCGGAATCGGAATCGGAATATCACAAGGTTTTAATTATAAGGAAACAGATCGTACTGCTCTGATAGTGCAAGGGATTCTGAATTCGGCTTCAGCTGGAATTTTGATTTACATGGCTTTGGTTGATCTTCTTTCTGCAGATTTCATGAATCCAAAGATGCAAAGTAATGGAAAGCTTCAAATTGGAGCAAATATATCTCTTTTACTTGGTGCTGGATTCATGTCACTGCTGGCTTATTGGGCTTGATTTTTTTTTTTTTTTATTTTTATCATCTTTAAATTTTCAAAATATTGTCTATGGAAACTAGTTTTAGATTTATATAAATGTATCTTTTTATATATATATATATATATATATATATATATATCTTATATATATAATATTACAAAATTCTGATAGCATACATTATAATTTTGTTGAACTTTTTGGATATTATTGGTTTTTTTCCTTTTTTTTTCAAAATAAAAATAATAATAATTCTTCAGTTACATTTGTCTTTTGTCATACCTTTCTTTAATATTTGCATTAATTCCCCTCATAAGTAAATAATTGCAATACTTTACGGTAGACCTCTCCTCTTCTTGAATGCAATACTTTTGGCAGTCTATAAAAACCCTTTTGCACCATTCAACTTTCTTCATATCCCTTCTTTGATACAATCTGTATTGATTTTCATCTTCCATCTCATGCAAAATTCTTCATTCTCAACTCGAGAGATACTAATGACGACCAAACATAATCAACATGTGGGCGGTGGCGGTGGAGGAATGATGGAGTGCTGGAAAGTATTGTGAGAGATAAAATCATGTCTAAATTAGATAATGATTTTCATTAGAGAAGAGAAAATTGATATATTGCAAAGCTAATTCTTTGATAACCCACAATTGCTATTTCATGGTCACTGTGATGAAGAAGAAAGTTCAAAAGCATTGGCTTTTGTACCAACTCAAGCTCCAACTATATATATATATATAGGAACAGACCTGGAGCCACCATTTTTGTACTTATAATGTACTTACCAAAGAACAGGATCTCCTATTAGAACTCATAGGAAAAATCCTGATAGTTCTGAAAGACAAAACTATTTAGACAAACTCAAAGGGATTATTCAGGAAAATAGTCTTAAACCTTTCAAAAATCATCCTAGTATGAATAACACTTACAATATCACCGATATTTTCAATAGGTTCTCTAATCAGAAACCTAGTACTTGTATTACTATACAGGATCTTCAATCTGAAATTGCTTATATCAAGCAAGAAATCAGAAATATCAAAGCCTCACAGGAAATTGATAGGTTAGCTATTCAGCAACTTAATTTCCCTAGCAAACCTAGTGAAGCATCTACTAGTGTTTCTCCTACACCTATAGAAAAACATGATAATTTTCTAAATTATCTTTCTCAAATCTCAATTCAAAGATGGCACATTAAGATTACTTTAGTCATCAATCAATCTTTTACTTTAGAACTTCCAGCATTAGTTGATACTGGTGCTGATCTCAATTGTATTCAGGAAGATATATATATTTATGGACGCTTAATTATGATTTTTCAATAAATATTGCTTATTAATAATTTCGTTTTTAGGTTAATTATACGCTATGATGCATATATATATAAATCAGCTTTTCAGTTGTTAACTATATATGTTCTAAATATTATGAAACACGAAACAGAAAAAAACAAGGGAAAAATTAAAACAATATTTGACAGCATAATGGTATAAAATCTCATATATAATATTTTATATATATATATATAATATTCTTTATGTAATTGGAAGATTTACTATCTTTTTATTCATAATTAATTACATACATTTTATTAATTTATTATTATAACCATTATGGCAAATGACAATATTTTCTTTTTATCCTTGTTTAATAATATAAAAATTTTTATTTATTTTAAACTTTTCATCTTCTTGAATTGTTGGTATACTTTATTTTTTAAATTTAATTTTTTTAAGTTAAATTAATTGTATTTTTTTCAATTTATTAACTTTTAATTTTCTCCATAATTAATATTCTACCTTCATTAAATTTTGGTATTATATAAACTTTTGATCTTCTTCAAATTTTCTTATTTTTCAATTTTTTGTTTAATTTTCTTTCAAATATTATTATATTTTATGCAACTTTATTATTCAAAGCAATAATCTTATTTTAATAATTTTTAATTTTTTCCATTGTGATTGCTATATATTTTTTTAAAGTTACATATTCAAAGACAATAATATTTTTTTATATTTATTCGATTGAATTCATCACTATTCATCAAATATTAACAAACATTTTTGTGTTACTTGTTCTAGGCTTCATTATCTTTTCTTCTTTTTGTGTTATATTCAAGTTATTAGTTATATGGAATGGTGCACGTGCTCATTGTAACTAACAAGTAAAATTTATATATTTTTTCCCTTTGTTGTCTAAACAATTTTTTTTTTCTTCTTTTCAATACCAAGACTATGAGGAAGGAAAGAAGTTATGAAGTAATCAAGAAAGCTCTATAGCTTCTTGAGAAGAAGGATGATTATAGTTTTAAGGCACTAAGCCTTCCAATATGAGTTTTATCGGTGATCCAAAATTCACTCTAATGACTCAACAACTAAGGGTATCCGATAATATATACTATACATTATTTTACGAGAATATATATAGAAGAAGATATCATATTTAGTATATAAAAAAAATTATAATGTACTTCTTTATGCATTAAATATATACCTAAAATATTAATTTATAGTATATTAATTTTATTTATGTATTATGTATTACATGATTCATAATATTTGTTTATTTTATTTAATATTATTTTTATTTATATAATTGTAATATATTAATTTACACATATAAATAGTATATATATAAAAATTTTGGTAGACTTCGCGGCAAGTGTTGCTCTCAGTATATATAAGATTACAAACAACTTTTTGGAATTTGTTCACTTTTCTCTTTTTCTTTTTTTTTCATTTTTTCATTTTTTATATTTTAAATCATACCATGACATTATTGTAATTTGATTAAACTTCTTTAATCTTTTTGCCTTTTAATATTTTTTTTGACTTTTTGACTTTTTTTTTTTTTTTTAACCTTTCATATCTCACCACTTTTTATTTTTAATTTTCAAATCATTTTTTTTCTCTACTTTTTATTATTATTTATGTTTTTTTACCAATCTATTACCTCTCTTTTCATTTTTTTTTTAACAATTTAAAAGAATTTTTTTTTAAAAAAAAATCCTACAGTTATATTTTATACGTAAACATTTATTTAAATTTAATTTCTATATTTTTATTTCTTAAAAGGTAAAAAAAATTATTTTAATTTCTGTTTAAATTTTTAAAAATTATGTCAATTATCAAAATTTCAATTAATAAACTCATAATTATGAATATTTTATTTTTAAAAATTTTACATATATATTTTTTAAAATATATATAATGAAAAATCTATATTATATTTTATAAAACAATAAATTGTATGTAAAATTTTTTAAAAAATTTGCATTGAAATTAAAGTTTTTAAAATAAATAAATATTTTGAAGATATATACTATTAATTTGAAATTATATTAACAAATTAAGTATATTTATTAAAAAGAATAATAATATTTATGTATTTATTTAAATTTATTTAATTTATATATATATATATATATTAAATTTAACATTAATGAACAAAATAGATAAAGAATAAAAATCATAAAAATAATAATTATTTTACATTTATAATAAATAATATTCTTAAAATTTTATTAATTTTTATCTTTATATAAACTTTTAGCGTATTTTATTTATAAATTTAATTTATTTATTAAAAGACTTTTAGTTTTTTAACCTAAACTTAATTTTTTTTTTTATATACATAGGGGAGGGGTTGTCGATCTTCCAACCTGGAGGTTGTGGGGGTGGCACTCTGCCACTCCTTCCACCAACATTCGACATTTTCTTAATTTTTTTAAAAATAAATATCAAATAAATATATATTTTATTTACTTAATCTTATTTATGAATTTAATTTATTTATTAAAAGACTTTTAGTTTATATAAACTTTTTATTTTCTTAACTCGTTTTAATAAATATTAAATAAATATATGTATATATATCTTCTATGATTACAATAGCTCATGTTTTTAATACCTAACTTTTTATTTTTTTATTTATTATTTAATTGTTTAATCTTTTATGATATTAATAATTTTATTTTTTATTCTTTTGTATATTGATTGTTTATCTCTGTAAATTTTAAAATATTATGTTTTTTAATAAAAAAAAATCTCTAATTTGATTTTACTTTTTAAAAATGATGTTGAAGAAGTTGTAAAATAATTTGAACCTATTGTTTATAATATAATTAATTATAAACATTCTTGATTTTAGAGATATGTATATATATATTTTTTTTTAGCTACAAGTAGTATTTTTAATTATTTGCTTTCAAATTTATTTGTTTTTTCAATTTTTATTTAGGGTTTTGAAATTTTATATATCTATTAAACTATTCAATAAGTTTATAATACCAATTTAATAGTTAGTATAACTGTATCTTATTAGATATTTTTTATATTATATAGTGTATTTAATAATTAATATATTTTATAACTTAAGTTTTTTCATCTTGTTTTTGTCAAAAAACTTTATAAAAAAAAATCACCTTTTAACTTATTTAAAGAGAGAATGAGTAGAACCCAGTAGCTTGAGGGAGTTGGTAAGCGGACTCCTAATACTTCCTCCAAGACAAATGGTCGATGGTCAGTCCTTAATCCTCGAGTAAGAATTGAACTCTGCGAGCTGAGACACCGGGTGCCCCAAGTGGGTACCAAAAAAAGAGAGAATGAGTAGTTTTTTCTTAATAAATTTTTTGCACCTCTCTATTATCTTTCTCACGTTAAGAAAAATTGGAAAAACATATGAAAGAAATTCAAGTTCTATCTTTTACATTATTCAACATTTTCATTATTTCAATTTATGTAGTTATGTAATTTTTTTTTCTTTCTTATTATTGCTTTCATTCTTTTGTTTTTGTTTTCTATTTTTTAGTATGATGTTCAATATAAAAAATTACAAATTTTTCTTTCTCTTTATAGTTTGATTATATATTTTTTTTTCTTTTTTGAAAATTTGAGCTTTTTTTTTTAGGGATAATTTTTTTCAATTACAGAAATTATATTCACTCCGCACCTTGGGGCGGAGTATTTTTTCTAATATATATATATATATATAGTTTATGCTTACATAATAGTTACAATTATAAATATTGATTTCACGAAATACAATAAAGTTAATTTCTTAGATTAATTAAACTGATACATATTTTTATTTTTCTAGTCTGCGAGGAAGGAGGGTGGGTTTTAGGGCAACGGAGCTTTTATATATATATTTTTTAATTTAAAGAAGTATAAGGATTAAATATTTTTTTAAAAAAAAATTGTTTAGATTCTTTTTGTAATATATGTAAATTGGGCCAAGTATAATTACCAATTTGCCTCGACAACCTTGTATAAAATGGCACTAGACTTGGACAAGTCACCATCTTGACTATGGAAGTAAAAAGGTCTTCTTCCATCAATTAAAAAGTCGTCCCCCACTGCCCTATAACGCTCTGCACATGGAAGCATGTTTTTTTACCTAATTTATTCGTTTATTTTATTTTATTTTTGTGTATATTATTTAGTTACAAATTTACTACGATAACTAATTATTTCTTTTTTAAACAAGTAACTTAGTAAACCGAGTGTAAGAAAATTCTTCAATATGTTTTATGGTTTTACTTTTTGAAGTCGTTGGAGAAAAGTAAGATTACTAAAAATATCTTTAATAAGTTTGACATGTACTTGTCACATGATCGAAACAGGTCGAAGTATTTTACAAATTTGGATAAAAAGACCAAGTTAGAAAAAAAATAAAAATAATGAGAAGACTAAATTTGAGTAAAATAAAAATAGTTAGAGAATTAAGTTTTAAAAATTTATGATGAAGAGCTAAATCACAAAACTAAAAATAGTTAAGGAACTAAAAATAAATAAATTTCCTTTTTTAAAATGTACCATCAACTAATTTTGGATAATTTTTTTTTTTTTTTTGATAGATTATTCAATATCCGAAGTTACTATTTTGACTAATTCAAATTTGATTCTTTATGCTTGGCAAATTCTAACTCTAGTTTAGGAGAATATAAATTTGATGTGGCTTTTGTCAGCTAAGTTTAACTCTAGTTCAAGAGAAAGTCTCACCCTCACTTTTACATGATGATTATAACGAGTGTCAAACGTGTAACATTATATTGTATTTATAATGTATTTTCCAGTTGTATCAAATCACGGGCATAATTTTGGATAAACTTTGAAGCTTCCACAAACTTCCCAACAATTAGGGAACTTATATCTTTCAAAATTAAATACCGTATGATATATATATATATATATATATATATATATATATATATATATATATATATGAATAATTGATGAATTTGGTTCCAAACAAATTTCACTTTGGTAAGTTTAGTCCCAAATTTTTTTTTTTAACTTTTAAAGTCCCAAACTTTTTTATTAGAGAAAAATAAGGTCCCTTTTAAGAATAATTGGTGAATTTGGTCTCAAACAAATTTAACTTTGGTAAGTTTAGTCCCAAATTTTTTTTTTTAACTTTTAAAGTCTCAAACTTTTTTATTATAGTCATCCAATTTAGGTACAACTACCTTGCCTTTGCTATGTGGACCTTCCGGTATGGAGGTGGATCCGGGGGGGTCCGGTGGTGTTTAATGTCTTTACCAACCATTGTTTCCTGGAATTGTAGAGGTGCAAATTCCAGGAGTTTCCTTCGTCACCTCCGGGATATATTAAAAATTAATGATCCCGACATCCTTGTTTTACTAGAAACTAAATGCTCTATCCCCGTTATTGAGAATATTTTCGGAATATCTAACTTCAATCAGCCGGTTGTCTCCGAGGCGTGTGGTTTTTCAGGAGGAATCTGGGTGTTATGGGATAAGGATAAGTTGCATATTGAAGCTTTATCGGTCTATGATCGGATTGTGACTTTGCTTGGTAAGACAGTGTGGCGGTTTGGTCCGGGTTCTGTCGGCTCTTTATGCATCACCCTCTGCTCTATTCAGAGATGATTTGTGGGACCACATTGGAAGGCTGGGACAGTGCATTCATCTTCCATGGCTTCCTGCGGGGATTACAATCGGGTCTTAGCGGTGACCGAGAAGAGAGGGGGTGGTCCAGTTAGTGAGAGGAATATGGTTGGGTTGCGGAGTATGATTTCAAACTGCTCTCTAGTGGATATGGGTTTCTCGGGCAGCCCCTTTACTTGGAGCAACATGAGGTCGGGTTTGGCAAATATAAAGGAACGCTTGGATAGATGTCTATGTTCCCATTCCTTTTTGCAGAGGTTTGAGATTGCTCAAGTGATACACTTACAACGGACCAGGTCTGATCACCGTCCAATTTTGGTGAAGGAGTCGGTAGGTAAAAACCTAAGGAAAGCCGATAGACCATTCAGAATGCTCCATGCTTGGTTTACACATCTAGGTTTTGTAAACTTGGTCAAGAAGTCCTGGGATACTAGTTTGACAGCTGTGGAAGAAATGTCTCATTTTCGCAAGGCTGTTTCACATTGGAATAAATATACCTTCGGGAATATCTTTGAAAGGAAGCAACGCTGCCGGGTACGTTTAGGGGGATCCAAAGGGCAAGGGATGTCGGAGACTCCCAAGATTTGGGCAAGTTGGAACTGGAACTGTTAGCTGAAATGGATCTTATTTTGGAGCAGGAGGAGCTCCTTTGGAGACAAAAGTCAAGGAATGCAACCCCAAAAAAATTGAATGCAACCCCAGGAAATTTGAATCAGTACCGCCCTATCTCGCTTTGTAATGTCCTAGTGAAGGTAATTTCAAAGATCCTTGCCAATAGGTTGAAACCAATGATGGCGAAGCTTACTAGTAAGTTTTAGGCGAGCTTCATATCGGGCAGATCCACTTCGGATAACATCGCGGCAGCCCAGGAAGCTATCCACTCCCTATCACGAAGGAGAGGAGCGAATGGTGGTGTTATCTTGAAAGTCGACTTGGAAAAGACATATGATAGGATCGAATGGAGCTTCTTGAGGCAAGTCATTGCTTTTTCGGGTTTTAACCATGCCTTTTGTGAGATTATCATGAAATGTATATCATCCACGACTTTAGTGTTGTGTTGGAATGGAGAGAAGCCGCCTCACGTCCCAAGGTTTAAGATAGGGCAATCCCCTCTCCTTGTATTTGTTCGTACTTTGAATGGAGGTTTTGGGATAGTCCATCGAGAGAGCAGTGGAAAATAAATCGTGGAGACATGTACGTTTGTCTCGGAATAGACCGGCGCTGTCACACATCTTCTTCACCGATGATATTCTTCTGTTTGGGGAAGCGTCCTTTTCATAAGCTCGGGTTATGGAGTATCACCTAGGCCGCTTTGTGGATGGTCCGGTCGGAGGGTCAACCAGAATAAGTCACGGGTGTGGTTTTCCGCAAATACCCCCTCATATCTCGGAAATTCCAAGTCCAGTCGATAGAAGATCCGGGTGTGTATTTAGGGGTTCCAATGGTACATGATCGCCTAAGAAGAAAACCTTCCACTACTTGGTAGAGAGGGCAGAGAAACGACTAGCAGGATGGAAGATTATGTTCCTGTCTAAAGCTGCTAGGACTATTTTGCTGACCTCGACACTCACCGTTGTACCTACCTATTCCATGCAAACGGCTTGTCTCCCCATAGCGGTGACCGTACAACTTGAACGGTTAAGTCGACAATTCTTTTGGGGGGAAGAGAATGGGCGTTGGAAACACCATATCATAGTTTGGGAGAAGATTTGTCGTCCATGAAACAATGGTGGTTTAGGTATACCAAAACTTACCATAACGAATATAGCCTTGTTGGCCAAGTTGATATGGAGATTAATCAAACAGCCCCAGGAATTGAGTAGCTGCATTCTTCGAGTTAAATACGGAGGTTGGGTAGCTCTCCTTTGCAGTCGTGGCACCAGTGGAGCATCTCACCTTTGGAAGGCCTTGGCAAAGATCTTTCCGGCTATTCAGGAGGAGGTAGTATAGTCAATCAACAATGGTCAGGCGACAAATTTCTGGTTGGATAAATGGTTGACAGATCAACCTCTGATTACACTTACCTCTGCCCCAGTTTCGGGGGAGCTCTTGGGGAAGACTATGGCTGATTTCCGGGAGCCAGCCTCGGGGTGGAAGTCATCGACCCTCTCCTCACTGCTGCCGGCATCAATTTTTGAGAAGTTGCAAGCAGTCTTTTTGCATAGCGATCAAACCGATTTGGATATCCCCAGGTGGCGACTCACACCCTCCGGGCTATTTACAGTGAAGTCCTTGAGACACAAGTTGCAAAGCCAGTCCTTAAAGCCTTATCATCTACCATGGAGTTGTCTATGGAAATTCAAAGGCCCCTTCCAGGCCTCTTTTACTTTTTGGTCATGCTAGCACAAAGCTCTTCCTACTGTACTTTTTCTATGGAAATGTAATATTATCGAATCTCCAGCTTGTCTTTGGTGCGGCGATCTTGGACAATCTATGTTGCATTTACTACGGGATTGCATTCTTGCAAAACAGTGTGGAATATCATTCTCCCGGATGGAGTTTGTTGGATTTTTTTGCTGAAGCGGATGTTGTGCGATGGCTGCGTTTGAATGTGATCCATTCTACTTGTAACACATACCTTCCCCCTCTTTGGAACTATATTTTTCGTCAAACAGTTCATGTGTAATGGATAAACCACACTGTTGGTACCCATGGTGCGGCTAATTTTTTGGGGAGTCCTTATGCCTTAGCCGAAAGAAGCTTACGATATGTATTAGAACTTCTTTCACCTGGAATAGGGACTCCGATAGATTGTTTGTACTGTTTGTACATGCTTTAGTATTTTTTTTAATACAAAACCGGTTTTCAACCAAAAAAAAAAATGATCATACACATTTCAAATGCTGACCATTGAGGGGGATGATATATACGACGTCGTGTCGTAGCGGGTTCAGTTTTTTGGTACAGAAATTAAAGGCCCATCAAAACTTTTGGGATAGAAAAATGAATATAGGGGCTTGGGCTTAACCTAAAAAGATGGAAAATCTTTTTTTTTTTTTTAGATTATATGGTATTTGATGAACATTAATTCAAATTTAGTTCAAATTGTACTCATAGAGTCTAATTATTTTGAATATATGCTTCTTTTGTGTTGTAAGTGGGATACTACTAAAGTATATCTCTTTTGTCATCCTTTAATTTACATCCTTATTTTACAAAAATAAAAAACAACGTTATATATAATATATATAAATATAAAATAAATTAATATATATATAATATATGTATCAAAGCAAACCAAACCGGTAAAATATGTGTATATATAATATTCTCATTTGGGGAACTTTTAAGCCTTCTTATACTCTGGGGAGAAGTAGTTTCTTATTTAACATACTCTAGTCAACCTCCTTTAAGGTAAAATATGGTTCCTCTCATTGTTTTTTGTTTTTTGTTTTTCCTTCTTCATGAAATTTCTATTTTGAAATTGTAAAATGTAGTAACTGAAATCCGTTTTCTTGGCACTGGTTTGTTTACAGACGATCTACCCGGTTTTCGGGTGAAATATCAATTTATTTCCGTTAAATGATACATTTACGTTTTTCATCGTGTTCTAGTAGTTTTG
The DNA here is from genome assembly GCA_025388415.1 of Cynanchum wilfordii. Classification (NCBI taxonomy): domain Eukaryota; kingdom Viridiplantae; phylum Streptophyta; class Magnoliopsida; order Gentianales; family Apocynaceae; genus Cynanchum; species Cynanchum wilfordii. Next base: position 185,208 of record JAHSUH010000281.1, on the reverse strand, counting down.
TTTCAAGTCATTGTTAATTCCTCACCCATAATTTAAGGAGAAAAACAAAGAGGTCTCGATGGTTAGACCCGCACCGGGCAAATCTTGGCAAAGATCTTTCCGGCTATTAAGGAGGAGGTAGTATAGTCAGTCAACAATGGTCAGGCGACAAATTTCTGGTTGGATAAATGGTTGACGGATCAACCTCTGATTGCACTTAGCTCTGCCCCGGTTTCGAGGGAGCTCTTGGGGAAGACTGTGGCTGATTTCCGGGAGCTAGCCTCGGGGTGGAAGTCATCGACCCTCTCCTCACTGTTGCCGGCATCAATTTTTGAGAAGTTGCAAGCGGTCTTTTTGCATAGCGATCAAACCGATTTGGATATCCCCAGGTGGCGACTCACACCCTCCGGGCTATTTACAGTGAAGTCCTTGAGACACAAGTTGCAAAGCCAGTCCCTAAAGCCTTGTCATCTACCATGGAGTTGTCTATGGAAATTCAAAGGCCCCTTCCAGGCCTCTTTTACTTTATGGTCATGCTTGGCACAAAGCTCTTCCTACTGCCCTTTTTCTATGGAAATGTAATATTATCGAATTTCCAGCTTATCTTTGGTGCGGCGATCTTGAACAATATATGTTGCATTTACTACGAGATTGAATTCTTGCAAAACAAGTGTGGAATATCATTCTCCCGGATGGAGTTTGTTGGATTTTTTTTCTGAAGCGGATGTTGTGCGATGGCTGCGTTTGAATGTGATCCATTCTACTTGTAACACATACCTTCCCCCTCTTTGGAACTATATTTTTCGTCAAACAGTTCATGTGTAATGGATAAACCACACTGTTGGTACCCATGGTGCGGCTAATTTTTTGGGGAGTCCTTATGCCTTAGCTGAAAGAAGCTTACGATATGTATTAGAACTTCTTTCAGCCTGGAATAGGGACTCCGATAGATTGTTTGTACTGTTTGTACATGCTTTAGTATTTTTTTTAATACAAAACCGGTTTTCAACCAAAAAAAAAAATGATCATACACATTTCAAATGCTGACCATTGAGGGGGATGATATATACGACGTCGTGTCGTAGCGGGTTCGGCTTTTTTGGTACAGAAATTAAAGGCCCATCAAAACTTTGGGGATAGAAAAATGAATATAGGGGCTTGGGCTTAACCTAAAAAGATGGAAAATCTTTTTTTTTTTTTTTAGATTATATGGTATTTGATGAACATTAATTCAAATTTAGTTCAAATTGTACTCATAGAGTCTAATTATTTTGAATATATGCTTCTTTTGTGTTGTAAGTGGGATACTACTAAAGTATATCTCTTTTGTCATCCTTTAATTTACATCCTTATTTTACAAAAATAAAAAACAACGTTATATATAATATATATAAATATAAAATAAATTAATATATATATAATATATGTATCAAAGCAAACCAAACCGGTAAAATATGTGTATATATAATATTCTCATTTGGGGAACTTTTAAGCCTTCTTATACTCTGGGAAGAAGTGGTTTCTTATTTAACATACTCTAGTCAACCTCCTTTACTGTAAAATATGGTTCCTCTCATTGTTTTTTATTTTTTGTTTTTCTTTCTTCCTGAAATTTCTATTTCGAAGTTGTGAAATGTAATAACCGAAATCCGTTTTCTTGGCACTGGTTTGTTTACAGACGATCTACCCAGTTTTCGGGTAAAATATCAATTCATTTCCGTTAAATGATACATTTACGTTTTTCATCGTGTTCTAGTAGTTTTGTTTCAAGTCATTGTTAATTCCTTACCCATAATTTCGGGAGAAAAACAAAGAGGTCTCGATGGTTAGACCCGCACCGGGCAAATCTCGATCCAAGTCAGTATTCCTATTATGTCTTCTCAATTTTATTATAATTTTACAAAAAAATAAAATAACTCAAAATTAATAATTTTAATTCATTAAAAAAAAACCGAACAACAAAAGCTCAATTTTCAAAATTTCAATTTCCAAAACCACTATTCAGCTAACTTCTCCTTTCTTCTTCTTCCTTCTTTCTTTCTTCCTCTTTTTCTTTCCGCCCTTCTTTCTTTCTGCTTCTTTCTTCTTTCTTCCTTCTTTCTTTCTTTCTTCTTAATTTCTTCTTCTCTTTCTTCTTTCTTTTTTCTCCTTCTTCTCTTTCTCTCCTCGGTCGACTTCGTCAACTCGGTGTGACTCGGTGACTCAACTATACGGTTATGTGTTTTTCTCCTCTCTCTCTCCTTTAATTATTTATTAATTTAAACTCTAATAATTTACTCTTTCTTCTTAGGAGAAAAGTTGTAATGCTGCGAGAAAACGAAGAAGATAATATTGGAGGGGATGAAGAACCAGTAAATTACTGACATACCTCCCTCTTAGTTTTCCTGGAGTAATAGCATAACATGGGTAAAATGAAAGACATATTTGCATCTTAGTTTTGGACCCTACAATTTTATTTTGTTGCATTGTCTAACTGAGCCATGGGAGTTGTGTTAGCTTTTGTAGTTATTTAACTACCAAATCATTGGTTACTCTTTGGAAATCTATTGGCTGGCTCTAGAGACATTTTTCATGTATATTGATTTTAGGCTTCTATTTTAGCACCCCTGGACTGATCCGTCATATAATATGCTGAAATGCATGATTCCCGATCTTATTCAAATATTACCAGGACTTATAAATTTTACAAAAAAATAAAAATAAAAATAAAAAATATCACATATTTTCTGAGTTGTTTTGTTTTTCTTTTCCCGCATTATATGCGTGATCTCTATGGAGTGTGTTCGCTCCTTCTTCTCTCTCTTTTCAAATTAGTATAAGTATCTTCTCACACAAAATGGCTTCCTTCACAAATTCTTTTTACTTTCAGAAATCTAATTTCAATGTTTTTTAATCACTAGTTGCTATCTCCAAAAACTCCTCTCGACCATATATGGTAGAGTTTCTATTTCATCCATAATTACTTACTTTTGATCATGTCACTGGTCTTTTTTGTATAAGAAGAAAATTCATTTTTTTTTCTCGCAAACTATTTTACACGGTTTTTGTGATTTTTTTCAATTCATGTTGTTTTGATATTACATTTTGAAATGTTCTCTATATTATTTGGGATACCGAAAGGATGGCAGCCAATACATACTTTTGATTTATTATTATTTTTTATATAGACTTGCAATTTGAATTAGAAGAACTATCACTGGTTATTATTATTGTTGTTTTGTGATCTATCACTGGTTGTTTTTTGTATAAGAAGAAAAATTCAATTTTCTCGAAAACTACACTAGAAGAAAAACTGAAATTTGCGACGACCTCAAATCCGTCGCAAATTGCGACCAAATTTGCGACGACTGCCTCTACCATAGCAAATTGCTATGAATTTTTGATACGGCCTAAAACTCCGTCATAATTTGCGACCGATTGTTGCGACAACCTAAAATCCTTCGCAATTTGAGACCTATTATTGCAACGGCTTAAAATCCGTCGCAATTTGCGACAAAATTTTGTGATGGACTCAAATCCGTTGCAATTTGCGACTGATTTTGCGATGGCCACCTAAGCCGTCAAAATTTGCGACCGACTTTTGCGACGGCCACCTAAGCCATCGCATTTTGGGATCAATTTTTGTGATGGATTTTAGCCATTGCAAATTTGCGACCGATTTTGCGACGGCCACCTAAGCCGTCACAATTTGCAACCAATTTTTGCGACTTAAAAACCCAATTTTGCGACTGATTTTTAGTCGTTGCAAATTTGCGACCGATTTTGCGATGGCCACCAAAGCCGTCACAATTTGCGATCGATTTTGACCAATTTTGCGATAGCCACCGATGCATCGCAATTTACGACTGATTTTTAGCCGTTGCAAATTTGCAAATAATTTGTGGCGGCCACCTAAGCTATCGCAACTTGCGACCGACTTTTGCGACTGAATGTTAGCCGTTGTTATTTTGCGACGACCATCGGGAAAGATAGGATGTAAATATTTGATATATTTTATTAGAAAAAAAAATATAATTTATATTGAATTATTATAATAATATAGTAAAGATAATATAATTTTGAAATGAGGTTTTAGTTTATTTAAAAAATTGTTGGAGGGAAAACTTTAATTTCGGTTTTGCCGGGAAAATTTTGGAAAATTTTGAACATTTTGTATTTGTTTGAAATTTTGAGGGACAATGACCAAGAGAAAATTTTAATATATAACATTTTCAACAATTGGAATTTGTGATGAATTTTCAGCCTTTGCAATTTGTGACTGATTTTTATGTAATATATATAACATAAAATATATATATTTGGAACTTGTAATTTTGTTTGTCTATATATAAAACTTTAGTTTGGTAGACATAAACACTAACAAATGTGAGATTGCCTGTTTCATTCCAAATTCGGAATATAATTTTATTAACAAGTAATAAGTTATGGATTGTTTAATTTGATTATTGATAGCATTAGTGGGAAAGATTGGATCTAAATATTTGATATATTTAATTATCAAGATAATATAATTTATATTTTGATATTCTAATAATATAACAAAGATAATATAATTTTAAAATGAGGTTTTAGTTTATTTAAAAAATTGTTGGAGGGAAAACTTTAATTTCTATTTATTTTGGTTTTGGCGGGAAATTTTTGGGAAATTTTGAACATTTTTTATTTGTTTGAAATTTTGAGGGACAATGACCAAAAGAAAATTTTAATATATAACATTTTCAGCAATTTGAATTTGTGATGAATTTTCAGCCTTCACAATTTGTGACTGATTTTTTTTCACAAAATTTATTGTATTTAGAAAAGAGAAAATTTGATGGAAAACGTTGTTATAATAATAATAATAAAGAAATGTTATATCATATTTTGAAATTTGTTTACTTATTTAAAATATATTTGTAAGTATACTTATTTTAAAATGTTTAAATTTTTAAATATATGATGTTTTTTAATTAAAATTTTAATATAATTTTATTAAAAAATAATAAGTTATGAATTGTTTTAATGTGATTTTTGATAGCATTAGTGAGAAAGATAAGATGCAAATATTTGATATATTTTATTAGCAAAAATAATATAATTTATATTTTGATATTCTATAACATAGCAAAGATAATATAATTTTAAAATGAGGTTTTTAGTTTATTTAAAAAAAAAAATTTGGAGGGAAAACTTTAATTTTTATTTATTTTGGTTTTGGCGGAAAATTTTGAAACTTTTGTATTTGTTTGGACATTAGAGGGACAATGATCAAGAGAAAACTTTAATATATAACGTTATTTTAATATTAACTTAATATATATGAGAATAAATGAAATGGATGGAATCTTATTTATAGGAATAATCTCCATTACCATTAACACATTATCTAAAAACAATCATATCCATTTAGCATATAATTAATTACTCAACATCGTCTTTATTATAGCGAAAAATATATATTGAATTGACTTTGAATATTTTATCTCGTTCTTATATATCATATCACATTTCAACTAAATATAATTTGTATGAGTCCAACATTAACCAGTGAATGTTCGAGACTCTAGATATATCTCTCATACATATGATATGACACTTAGTTCTCATAGTGCAGATATCCACTATGATACCAATTGTTATAGGTCAACTAACATCCACCACGATCAAGTAGTTTACACCATTCTTACTAAATGCAACATATATTTTTATTCTTTATTTATAATTTTTGAGTATTGAAATTATTTATGTAGTACAAAATAGGTTATTAGTATATATATAAAAAATATTTAAATATATATATATATATTTATATATTTACAAAATAGGTTATTAGTATTTATATATTCATTAGTATTATTTATTTATTATTTACAAATGTATTTGCTAAATTATATTTAAAATTATAAAAATATTATTAAATTTATATAATTATCTTTTATTAAATGATTAAAAATATAACTTTCCTTCTCTCCTTTTTTTTTCCCCACCCCGCTGCCCCTTCTTCCCCTTCTTTCCCTTCTTCTTCTATGGTTAGCCTTTCTATCTCCCCACACCCGCCGCCCCTTCTTCCCCTTCTTCTTCTTCTTCTTCTTCTAGGGTTAGCTTCTCTATCCCATCATCAAATCTTGAGGTTAATTTCTTGTTCCCGTAGACGCTTAATCTTGAGGTTAATTTCTCTATCTCCCCACACCCGCTATTTCTCTACGAAATTCGTCACTGTCTCTAAATCTCCGCGGAGAGCGATCGTCGGCCGATTTTGCGGGGAAATAGACGATCACTTGAAGCTGTTTGTACATGAGACTTCCTTTTATAATGACATTGTTCTTCGTTTTCTTTTGCCGGAGAGTTGGTGGATTTCACTCTCTCACTTTCTCTAAGGCTGGCTTCGTAACTACCATGCTGGAACTTTACTTTATTTCATCTCTGGCTTACTTTGATGTTTCTACATTTACTACTTGAAGCGTAATGTGTATCTTCCCAAAGGTATGTATGTATAAATATTGATCGATGCTTTTGCCTATTAGAGGATCTAATTGTTTGATTTCTCAATTTCTCATTTCTCTGTCACAGAGTCGTGTGGACTTCAATTGATAATTTCTCTGTCCTTTTCTTTTTTTTTTTTTTTTTTTTTATAATTTTGGGCGGGGGTGCTGCTGATCTGTTTGTTTAGAGAATGTTGAAGACTGAGTCTCACTTTCGTATCTTATGAAGTCTCAAATTTTGCCTGTGATGGGAGGAAGAACTAATTACTTCCCATTCAATTTTCCAGTATTAGCAGTAAAAGTAAAATCGATGCAGAAATTGGTATTACATAGAATAGAAGTTAACCATCTATTATTTTGTGGATCGAGGATTTGTAAGGAGTAAAGGGAATTTATCAAATGAATGAAACATTAGAATTTTTTTTTTTTTTCTGATTCTAGAGTCTTAGTTTTAATGTCAATGAGTTTGTAAGAGTCTCTTGCTCAAAATAATAAAGTTCGGATTGTTTGTGTACTGGAAACAATAAATTTAGTATTCTTGTTGAATAATGATAATTTTCTTAATTTCTGTTATTAATCTTCTTTTTCTTTTCCTACCTTGTAAGATATTTTTTGTGGATTTCTTGATAAGAATTCCAGTAATTTTTAAGACTAATATACTTCCACTGCAGATGCCATCCAAGTCAAATGTCTGTTGCAATGAAAGCCATGCCCTGATACACTCTTCTTCCTACAGTCACCATTTGCTGGTAAGTTCTAGCTTTTAGCAAACTTTACTCTTTACTGTTTAGAAGTATTCAACTCTTAACTTGGGCAGTAAACTTGGTGAACTGTACAGTAAACTTGGTGAACTGTAGATGTTGAAATCCATTTATTTGTTGTCATGTAATCCACACATTAACTCAAAGTCTAGGAGGCATAATTGATGATGTCATAGACTCTTCACAGCAGAGCCTTCTAGAGGATCTCCGGGCCTAAGGCGAAATTTTTTTTGGGGGCCTTTTTAGTTATTTATTTTTTTAGCATTTTGAGATGCAAAATCAGTTATTATATCAATCAATATATTCTAACATTTCATTTTCAATAGATAAAATAGCTAATTTATTTAATCTATTTTGTGCTATGGTTGATCTTAAATAGGATTTGATTAATTTTAATTTAGAAAAACTTCTTTCATGGCTATCAGCAACCGTTACAAGTATTGTTAATAATATTCTATATGCAATATATGCATTTGGAAAACAATCTAATACTTTACCTTAATTTAATATATCTATAGGACTATTAATTTCTTTTGTTAAAACTTCTTTCAATATTTTTAATTCTGAAAATAAATCAAATCCATCAATATCGGAATAATCATTAAATTTTAAATGACTTTCAAGATTAATACAACATTTTTTTAATGTTTTCTTCATTCAAAGTTTTGAATTTTTGTAAATCAAATAAAAAACCAAAAATATTTTCATATTCTAACAAATGTTCAAATCTAATTTCAAGTGAACATATTGATTTATCAATAATATATAAAAAATCTTAAAGAGAATGCATAGTCTCATTATTATTATTATCATCAAATTGTTTTTTTTTGTAAATTATGCATTTTTCACGAAATTTAGGTTCAATAGTCATTGATTTAGCATATTCCAAAGCAGATTCAAAATCATTCTCCCTATAATTTATAAAATAACTAATTAGACCTTTTAGTTGATCTATAGCTACATCTATATGCATTTCTTTAGATTGTAAACTTTTACTCACAATATTAACAACAAATAATATGTCATACCAAATATTCATTCCTAACAAAAATTCAAAATTCTCAATCTCATAAGTTTCTAAACACATAGCTTCACTTTTTATTTTAAGATCTTCACTACTATTTGATAATTGAAACAAAGCATCTCTTATTTTAGGAGCTTGGAATTTAATGGTCTTAACACTTTCAATTCTACTTTCCCACCGTGTTTGAGATAAAGATTTAATGGATAATTTACATGCATTATCTTGTAAAATTTTCCACCTTTTAGTTGAAGAAGCAAATAAAGAATAAATCCTTTGAAGTACTCAAAAAAAGTAATAGCTCTAGGACATGAATTAGCTATATCACATAAAACTAAATTTAAGTTATGACAACCACATGGTGTATAAAAAGCTCTAGAATTTATGTCTAATAATCTATTTTGTATTCCTTGATTCTTACCTTTCATATTAGATCCATTATCATAACTTTGGCCTCTTATATCATTAACATTAAGTTCATACTTTTTTTAAATATAAATAAGTTCATCAAAAATACTTTTAGTAGTTGTATCATCAATTTTTATAAACTCTATAAAATACTCATTGATTTTTATAGGACTAACTAAAACATCAACACACCTTAAAATAAGTGTCATTTGTTCTTGGTGACTTATATCGGGGGTGCAATTAAGAATTATAGAAAAATATTTGACTTCCTTAACAATTTTAATAATGGTATTTCTTATTTGTGAAGCTAATAAATCTATTATTTAATTTTGTATAGTGTTACTCAAATAATGATTACGAAAAATACCATCTTTGATGCGTCTAACATGATCTTGCATAATAAGATCGAATTCTGCTATCATTTCAATTAAACTTAAAAAATTACCATTATTTTTCTCATATAATTTTTCATTTGTTCCACGAAAACTAATATTATTTTTAGAAAGGTGTTTTACTATAGCTATAGCCCTTACTAAAACATTTTCCCAATGTTCTTTTTCTTTATTAATTTGTTCTTGTAAATCTTTATCAATGGTATTATTATTTTTTAATCTTGTTTCTAATTCAATCCAATAGCTCATGTTAGTAATATGTTCTGGACTTGTTTCATGATATTTAAGTTTTGAACTAAGATTCTTCCAATCCCTAGTGCCTTGATTAATGAATTGATTACTTACACCTTTTGAATCAAACAACTTGCAATAAAAACAATAAATTTTATCTAAATATTTTGAATATATTAGCCATCGTCTATCATGTATTTCTCCATTAGATAATCTACGCTTGTAAAATAATGAAGAGAAATGTCTATTATCTTTATCTTTTGAAAATTGTATATCTTTATATCTTATTGGACTTTTTTCTATAATCAAGTCTCTAAATTTTGTATTAATAATATTCCAATTTCGCGGATCATAAATATTTTCATTAATTTCATTTCTACTATCTAATTTTTCTTTTTCTAAATCTTCATCATTTTCATCATCTAAATTAGTTTTAGTAACATTTTGAACATTTTCTTCTCTTTCTCTCATTATTATTATTATTATTATCTAATAAATCAATATCATTTTTTAATTCATGTTCTAATACTTCATTATTTGTACTAATTACGTCATCTTTTTTTATTACCAATAACAAATTTATCAAGTGCACCTCGTTGTGATTCTATGAGTTTCTCAATTCTTTTTTTCTTTTTTTTTTTTATAACGAGAATCGTATTTTCTATTTGACATAATAGATAAAAACTAAACAATAAAAAGTTTTAACACACTATTAAAAAAAAAAAAAAAAAAAATATAAAATATTTAAAAAAAAAAAAAATAGAAAATTTTGAAGATAAGACTTCTTTTCCGGAGATAATACTTTTTGCTTTTAGATTTGAAATTCAAGATTGAATAATCGATCTACTAAATATTTGGAAGGCTCATTTTTGGTAGATTAAGGGTACTCAAGAATTTGTTTATATTCTTTGAAAGTAATTGAAGAGAATATTTCTTATTAAAATCTTTATATATAATAAATTTTTTATTTACAAAAAAAAATAATAATTTTTTTTTTTAAAAAAAAAATAGACCAACGACTATTTCAACGGTTCTATTCCAACGGTCCTCAAGGTACAGACTAACACCGGTTGGTGGAATGAATTGTTTATTATTTTTATTAAATTGGATCGGCCCTGTATATGACAAGTAAGTGGGCTTTTACTGGGCCTTAACTATGTTGGACTTCTTTTAAATGCAATCTAGAGATTCTTATATGGGCCTTAAGCTATTTTTAAAATTTTGATCAAGGTTGAGATTTCTTATCCCAAAGATTTTATTTCTATTTTTTCTTTTTAAAAATTAACGGTTCTATTTCAACGGTCAAAGGTTTTATTTCTAAAAAAAAAAAAAAAAATTTTGGAGGCCTTCTACCGATGCGAGGCCTAAGGCGGCTGCCTAACTCGCCTTAGGCTCTACACGACCCCGATAGTTACGAAGCCAGCCTTAGAGAAAGTGAGAGTGAAATCCACCAACTCTCCGACAAAAGAAAACGAAGAACAATGTCATTATAAAAGGAAGTCTCATGTACAAACAACTTCAAGTGATCATCTATTTCCCCGCAAAATCGGCCGACGATCGCTCGCCGCGGAGATTTAGAGACAGTGACGAATTTCGTAGAGAAATAGTGGGTGTGGGGAGATAGAGAAATTAACCTCAAGATTAAGCCGACTACGGGAACAAGAAATTAACCTCAAGATTTGATGATGGGATAGAGAAGCTAACCCTAGAAGCAGGGCCGTGTAGAGCCTAAGGTGAGTTAGGCGGCCGCCTTAGGCCCCGCATCGGCAGAAGGCCCCCAAAATTGATTTTTTTTTTTTTTTTTAGAAATAAAACTTTTGACCGTTGAAATAGAACCGTTAATTTTTTTTTTTTAAAAATAGAAATAAAATCTTTGGGATAAGCAATCTCAACCTTGATCAAAATTTTAAAAATAGCTTAAGGCTCATATAAGAATCTTTAGATTGCATTAAAAAGAAGTCCAACATAATTAAGGCCCAGTAAAAGCCCACTTACTTGTCATATACAAGGCCGATCCAATTTAATAAAAATATTAAACGATCCATTCCACCAACCGGTGTTAGTCTGTACCTTGAGGACCGTTGGAATAGAGCCGTTGAAATAGCCGTTTGGTCTATTTTTTTTTTTAAAAAAAATATTTATTATTTTTTTTGTAAATAAAAAATTTATTATATATAGAGATCTTAATAAGAAATATTCTCTTCAATTACTTTCAAAGAATATAAACAAATTCTTGAGTACCCTTGATCTACAAAAAACGAGCCTTCCAAATATTTAGTAGATCGATTATTCAATCTTGAATTTCAAATCTAAAAGCAAAAAGGTATTATCTCCGGAAAAGAAGTCTTATCTTCAAGTTTAAACATGTTTTATCTTTTTTATTTTTATAGAATATATTACTATTTTGTTAATTTTGTTTGTTATTGATTGAGATTGGACTCTCTTGTACTCGTTTTTTTTTGTTTTCTTTTTTTTTTTAATAGTGTGTTAAAACTTTTTATTGTTTAGTTTTTATCTATTATGTCAAATAGAAAATACGATTCCGGTTATAAAAAAATAAAAAAGAAAAGAAGAATTGAGAAACTCATAGAATCACAACGAGGTGCACTTGATAAATTTGTTATTGGTAATAAAAAAAGATGACGTAATTAGTACAAATAATGAAGTAGTAGAACATGAATTAAAAAATGATATTGATTTATTAGATAATAATAATAATATGAGAGAGAAAGAGAGGAAAATGTTCAAAATGTTACTAAAACTAATTTAGATGATGAAAATGATGAAGATTTAGAAAAAGAAAAATTAGATAGTAGAAATGAAATTAATGAAAATATTTATGATCCGGGAAATTGGAATATTATTAATACAAAATTTAGAGACTTGATTATAGAAAAAGGACCAATAAGATATAAAGATATACAATTTCCAAAAGATAAAGATAATAGACATTTCTCTTCATTATTTTATAAACGTAGATTATCTAATGGAGAAGTACATGATAGAGATGACTAGTATATTCAAAATATTTAGATAAAGTTTATTGTTTTTATTGCAAGTTGTTTGATTCAAAAGGTGTAAGTAATCAATTCATTAATCAAGGCACTAGGGATTGGAAGAATCTTAGTTCAAAACTTAAATATCATGAAACAAGTCCGGAACATATTACTAACATGAGCTATTGGATTGAATTAGAAACAAGATTAAAAAATAATAATACCATTGATAAAGATTTACAAGAACAAATTAATAGAGAAAAAGAACATTGAGAAAATGTTTTAGTAAGGATTATAACTATAGTAAAACACCTTTCTACAAATAATATTAGTTTTCGTGGAACAAATGAAAAATTATATGAGAAAAATAATGGTAATTTTTTAAGTTTAATTGAAATGATAGCAGAATTCGATCCTATTATGCAAGATCATGTTAGACGCATCAAAGATGGTATTTTTCGTAATCATTATTTGAGTAACACTATACAAAATGAAATAATAGATTTATTAGCTTCACAAATAAGAAATACCATTATTAAGAAGGTTAAGGAAGTAAAATATTTTTCTATAATTCTTAATTGCACCCCCGATATAAGTCACCAAGAACAAATGACACTTATTTTAAGGTGTGTTGATGTTTTAGTTAGTCCTATAAAAATCAATGAGTATTTTATAGAGTTTATAAAAATTGATGATACAACTAGTAAAAGTATTTGTGATGAACTTATTTATATTTTAAAAAAGTATGAACTTAATGTTAATGATATAAGAGGCCAAAGTTATGATAATGGATCTAATATGAAAGGTAAGAATCAAGGAATACAAAAAAAATTATTAGACATAAATCCTAGAGCTTTTTATACACATGTGGTTGTCATAACTTAAATTTAGTTTTATGTGATATAGCTAATTCATGTCATAGAGCTATTACTTTTTTTGGAGTACTTCAAAGGATTTATTCTTTATTTGCTTCTTCAACTAAAAGGTGGAAAATTTTACAAGATAATGCATGTAAATTATTCATTAAATCTTTATCTCAAACACGGTGGGAAATGAGATTTGAAAGTGTTAAGACCATTAAATTCCAAGCTCCTAAAATAAGAGATGCTTTGTTTCAATTATCAAATAGCAATGAAGATCCTAAAATAAAAAGTGAAGCTATGTGTTTAGAAACTTATGAGATTGAGAATTTTGAATTTTTGTTAGGAATGAATATTTAGTATGACATATTATTTGTTGTTAATATTGTGAGTAAAAGTTTACAATCTAAAGAAATGCATATAGATGTAGCTATAGATCAACTAAAATGTCTAATTAGTTATTTTAAAAATTATAGGGAGAATGATTTTGAATCTGCTTTGGAATATGCTAAATCAATGGCTATTGAATCTAAATTTTGTGAAAAATGCATAATTTACAAAAAAAAAAAATTTGATGATAATAATAATAATGAGACTATGCATTCTCTTGAAGATTTTTTTTCGCATTGAATATTTTTTATATATTATTGATAAATCAATATGTTCACTTGAAACTCGATTTGAACACTTGTTAGAATATGAAAATATTTTTGGTTTTTTATTTGATTTACAAAAATTCAAAACTTTGAATGAAGAAAACATTAAAAAAATGTTGTATTAATCTTGAAAGTCATTTAAAATTTAATGATTATTCCGATATTGATGGATTTGATTTATTTTCAGAATTAAAAATATTGAAAGAAGTTTTAACAAAAGAAATTAATAGTCCTATAGATATATTAAATTATGTTAAAATATTAGATTGTTTTCCAAATGCATATATTGCATATAGAATATTATTAACAATACCTGTAACGGTTGCTATAAAAAAATTTTTCTAAAATAAAATTAATCAAATCCTATTTAAAATTAATCATGACACAAAATAGATTAAATGAATTAGCTATTTTATCTATTGAAAATGAATTGTTAGAATATATTGATTGTAAACATATAATAATTGATTTTGAATCTCAAATGGCTAGAAAAATAAATAACTAAAAAGGCCCCCAAAAAAAATTTTGCCTTAGGCCCCCGAGATCCTCTACACGGCTCTGTTTCAGGCTCTAAACCGTAATTGTTGAAGTATAAAGATAACTGTGATACTGTGCATCTGAGGACTGTGTGGTATCTTGCAATTTATTTTGATTTATGCTGTTTTAATTGCTGATAACTGCAGTGATAAATATCAATTTGGTGTTCATTGGTGACTGTTTCATCAGATTTTGTTGGCTTAACAGAGGACTTGGCCATTTAGCTACTGGAAATTTTGAGAAAAACAGAGGAAGTAAAGGCTGTCTACTGGAATTATCAAAAGAAACAGAGCAAACATAAATAGGCTACTGGAATTAAAATGTAAAACAGAGAAATGGCCTGAAATTAGCTACTGTACTACATGAAATTGGAAATGAAATGCAATCTATATATATATATATATACTAATGACATGGAAAGTAAAGAAAATTACATACAATCTATACTGCCATGGAAGACAACTAATATATCTATATGTATGCAAACTGATGTGTGGTTTATTATATATAAAAATAATATAAATAATTGAATAAATAATACTAAAAATAATAGGAATTCTCAAGATTAAAATAAGATTGTCATTAATAAAATAAATTCAACTAGACAGAGCACCTATCGAAATAGTTTAATAAATAAGGTCGTATTCAGATTTTAATATTTATAAAATCGTTTTTTTCAAGACGTCTATTAAATTCTAGTGTGAAAAATATAATTAAATCAATTATGAATATGATTTGAAAGTATGAATCAATCATCAAGTAATCCAACCATATCAAGAATGATAAGATTGATTCTAAATCCTAGAAAATAAATTAAAAGAAAGCAAAGTAAAGAATATGGATGAGATAATTTTGAATATTTGAAGAATTCACTAAACACATTAGAGAGAGTGGAGGATACACTTCACAACAAAATTAAGTATTATGATTCAACTATCACAATTTCACCAAATCCGAGTCTAAGGATGAATTTCTTCAATACGTGTCGATAACTCAAATATATTAGTAAGATTAAATCCCTACTAATCATCCAAGGTCCGGTACATCAATAGGAAAATAACCAAACTAATCTAGCACTAATCGTATATCCAAGGTCCGGCTTAACAATTAGTGTTAACTCGAACCACAAAATCTAATTAGAGCTCAACTCAAGATAGGAAATCAAATCAAAGCCATAATTGAAATTGCAATTCAAGCTAATGAAATCATAACAATCGACTCACAATAGATTAATCTTATAATGAAAGTATAACATGAAACTAACCACTTCTACCCTAAAGAAATGTAGAAGAAGAGAGTTCCTATTGAGTTGATAAACTAGATTACAAGAATTATCAACAAAAGTAATTGAAGAAGGTAAGAAAATAATTCCAAAACTAGTTGTCAATTGATACCGGAAAGATCTCTACACCTCAACTTTCCTCTTGAATCCTCTTCTTGTTCCTTGAAGCTTGAATGATTGAAGTAGATCAAAATCCTCTTGATCAAGTTGCAAAACTCTACCTTATAGACCGAGGAGAGATTACACAACCTAACTAGAAACAATTATCACAATAACAACCTAGGGAATTATCTAATTGAAAGTAGATCAACAAAGTAATGGAAAATCCCCTAAATTCTATACCAAAATATATGAAATTCAAGAAAACCCCAATATGATATTCAATATATGAAACAATGTGAAAAACTAGCCAATCTAACCTCTAAGTCAACCTCTATCCAACCTCCAAATAATGGTAAAAATCCCAATATTTATAGATAACTGAAACAAAGGTAAAATCGTCATTTTACACAAAAGAATCTAGACAGAGCATCAATACGAGCGTAGTCCCTTTTGCACTACGGGCGTAGTGAAGCGGTTAAGGGCAACGGGTGTAGAACAAAAAGGGCAACAAACGTAAAATGTAGAATCATCAACACGGGGGTGTTCATGGCCGTGTTGATGACCGTGTTCACCACCGAGCCCGTGTTGCTGGGCGTGTTCAGCCTCTCGTCCTTGGATCAATCGGAACATGGGCGTGTTCATGTGATGGTCGTGTTCACGTTTGAGCCCGTGTTTCTGGGCGTGTTTAGCGCTTAACACGTGTTCTTAGACGTGTTTATGCGCTGTTTTAGGCCCTTATTCTCTAAGGGCGTAGAAGACCTTCTAGGGGCGTAGTATACTTCCGGAAATTGCATATTTAGTCCCCGAACTTCACTCTTTTGATCAATTAGCCTCACAAACTTCCTGAAAATAGAAATATCACAATTAAGTGCATAGTTAACATATTTATTTCAATTTACTCTAATAAACCTCAACAATTATGCACAATTACCCTTTCAAAACATTATCAAATTTAGCGTTATCACAAACCATGCAAAATAAAAACTACGAAATGATTTCCTTAGTTTAGTTTATAGTTCTTTAGTTTCTTGCTTTATTCCTTACTTTAGTTTTTAGATCCTTAACTTAGTTATTTTCATGTTCTTTATTTTGGAAATGATTTCCCTTACATTTTCATTTTGCATGCTTTTCATTTTCAATTCTAACATCCTCCATTTTTGATTCTTTAAATTCCTTCACTGCATGCTTCACTTCATTCATTTGCATGCATTTTCATTTCTTCCTTTATTTCATTTTTCTTTTTTTTTTCCTTTTCTTTTCTTATTTCATTTTGTTTAGGATTTTTTTGTGTTTGTTGATTTTCTTGGTTTATTTGATCTTATTCTCTTTGCTAATTTCTTTATTCTTGTTTAGTTCATTTGCTTTATTTTGCATTTCCTCTGTTTTGTTTTCAAATGCTAGTAGTAAAAGCTCAATTAAACGAGATTACAACTACTACACCAATAGTGATTGAACTTGCAAACAAAGTAGCAGAATTGGAAGAATATGTCAAGGAGAAGGATGATAGATACAATGAATTAGAAGAAAAAGTCAAGCACAAGGATGATAGATATGAAGATATTTGCAATTATTTAAAGCACATTGCGGAACATGCTCGATCATCATCATTACTACTAGTTTCATCGATTCTTTTGCCGATGAAAGTAATGATCAAACTCTAGTTGACAATCTGTCATGATCATCATTGCGTTGATATTTTGAGAATGACATTTTAGGATATTTTGTTGTATTATTAGTACAATAACATTTTGGAATGTTTTGTTGTATGGAATTTATATATTATTAGTATAATGACAATTTAAAATGTTTTTTTTTAGTTTTTTATATATGTTTTAATTTAGTTAAAGTTAAATGGTTTTTTTTATATATATTTAAATAAATTTCCAGATATTTAATAAATAATTTTATACAATTATTAAATAAAAAATAAAATAATTTAAATTTGTTAAAAAAAAAAATAGCGATGGCCAAATTGCGACGGCTAAATCAGTCGTAAATCGGTCGCAAATTGCGACGACTAAATCGGTCGTTAATTGGTCGCAAATTGCAACGGAAAAATCGGTTGCAAATCGGTTGCAAATTGCGATGGGCTTTTTGGGTTAGGGCGCAAATAGCGCCGATTTTGGCGCGGAATAGCGGGGGGCAATTTTGCCGGGATTTGGCCGCCGGCAAATCTTGATTTTTCTAGTAGTGCTATTTTACTTGTGTTTCTGATTTTTTCCGATTCCAGTTGTTTCGATATTAGATTTGGAAATGTCCTCTGTGTGTTTTGTGATACGAAAGGATGGCGGTTAATACTTACTTTTGATTTATTTATTTATTTATTTTATATAGACTTGACAATTTAAATAAGAAGAACTTCATACATTTTGATCATATCGGTGGTTGTTTTTGTATAAGAAGAAAATTGAATTTTTTCTTGGAAACTATTTTGCTCTCTTTCTATGTGTGTTTTTTTGATACCAAAAGGAGGGCAGCCCATATGCCTTTGAAGTTGAATAGAGGAGAGCTAAACGAGCTGAATATAGTTGAGATCTGGTTAGTATTTTTCGTCATTTGGGCATTGAGATCCATAAAGGCTATTACTGATGACTGATAATTTCCTATAATTTATTTTGGGTTGTTGGATGTAGTGAGCGGATATTGAATCCGGCTCATCCCATGGCACTTTGTCTCTCTGGAACGCCGATGGGTAAAAAGTGATCGTTTCTCAATTAATAGTTACTCGGAGTATTATGCGTTAATTTTTTTTTCCTCGGTTGGAGTTGCCAACGTCTATCAACAACGGTCAACCTCCTTTACGGTAAAATATGGTTCCTCTCATTGTTTTTTGTTTTTCCTTCTTCCTGAAATTTCTATTTCGAAGTTGTGAAATGTAGTAACCGAAATCCGTTTTCTTGACACTGGTTTGTTTATAGACGATCTACCCGGTTTTCGGGTAAAATATCAATTCCTTTCTGTTAAATGATGCATTTACGTTTTTCACCGTTCTAGTAGTTTTGTAAAGTCATTGTTAATTCCTCACCCATAATTTCGGGAGGAAAACAAAGAGGTCTCGATGGTTAGACCTGCACCGGGTAAATCTCGATCCAAGTAAGTATTCCTATTATGTCTTCTCAATTTTATTATAATTTTACAAAAAATAAAATAACTCAAAATTAATAATTTTAATTCATTTTTTTTTAAAAAAAAACCAACAACAAGAAGTTCATTTTTCAAAATTTCAATTTCCAAAACCACTATGCAACTGACTTCTCCTTTCTTCTTCTTCCTTCTTTCTTTCTCTTCTTTCTTCTTTCTTCCTTCTTTCTTTCTTTCTTCTTAATTTCTTCTTCTCTTTCTTCTTCTCTATCTTCTTTCTTTTTTCTCCTTCTTCTCTTTCTCTCCTCGGCGTGACTCGGTGACTCAACTATACGGTTATGTGTTTTCTCCTCTCTCTCCTTTAGTTATTTATTAATTTCAAACTTTAATAATTTACTCTTTCTTCTTAGGCGAAAAGTTGTAATGCTGCCAGAAAACCAAGAATATAATATTGGAGGGGATGAAGAACCAGTAAATTACTGACATACCTCCCTCTTAGTTTTCCTGAATTAATAGCATAACATGGGTAAAATGAAAGACATATTTTCATCTTAGTGTTAGACCCTACATATTTATTTTGTTGCATTGTCTAACCGAGCCATGGGAGTTGTGTTAGCTTTTGTAGTTATTTAACTACCAAATCATTGGTTACTCTTTGGAAATCTATTTGGCTGGCTCTAGAGACATTTTTCCTGTATATTGATTTTAGGCTTCTATTTTAGCACCCCTGGATTGATCCCTCATATAATATGCTTTGAAATGCATGATTCATGATTTTATTCTTTTTTTATCTCCAAATATGCTTTTGATGCCATTGTAACAATACCATGCTTCTTTTTTTTTAATAGTGTGGTGTCCGAGTTGACCCGAATAATCCACCCCGCCCCCGCAGAAATAATTGTTGGTTTGGCAACACTAAGGCTGGTAGTGGGTGTCGAACTCCCAACCTTAAGGTTGGGAGTGTGGGTGCTGACCACTCGGCCAGCACTCACTTGACCAATACCATGCTTCTTACTGGTTCTCTTGGGAGCATTTTTTTTTTTTATGGACATTTGACAACTTGGATGAACTACATATAAATCAAGATCTACAAAATGATCTCCCATGATTATCTTTTTTTTTTCCATTACATAATGTGGAGCACATACCTGCTTCTACAACTTGGATGAACTACATATAAATCAAGATCTACAAAATGATCTTGCCCATGATTATCATACAAGTATATCTTTCATCCCATTACATATTCTATTGGGGATAGACTAGCAACATGCAAGCCTCTGCATTTCAGTAACTTCAAACCTTAATATACAATTTACTGACACACCTCCCTCCTTTGGTTGATTTGGAGGATGGATCATTTCCTCTCTTAGCTAATGCAGAGGACATTTCCTTGATTGATGACTTTGAAACCAATCAGGATAATGCATCAATGCATAATCACTTTGAGAGGTGATTTCTCATTTACAGTAGACATTGCCACTAGCATTGTTTACCTTAGTTCTCTAGGCTTTTACAATTTGGACAGACTAATGTTCAAGACATTTTGATTTTGGCCTCTTTGTTTTTATGATTGTAAATTTTTTATTATTTCCTCTTAGATCTCTCTAAAAATTGATTAAAACAGAACGTTGCATATTGCAGGTTTGATATTGAAGGAGATGACGAGACAGAGTTAAATTTTACTACCCAAGAAAACACATGCACTGCAAATATTCTTACTGCATCTCCCCTCGTCAAGAGACACATCATGAACGTAAGGCTCTTGATGACCTTATATCACTATCTTTTTGAAAAGCCCTACATCATCTTAATATACAATTTACTGACACACCTCCCTCCTCTGGTTGATGTAGAGGATGGATCTTTTCCTCTTTTAGCTAATGCATAGGACATTACCTTGATTGACTACATTGAAACCAATCATGACAATGCATCAATGCATAATAGGTGATTTCTCATTTACAATAGACATTACCACTAGCATTGTGTACCTTAGTTCTCTAGTCTTTTACAATTTGGACAGACTAATATTCAAGAAATTTTGATTTTGGCCTCTTGGTTTTTATGATTGTAAATTTTTTCTTATTTCCTCGTAAAATTGATTAAAACAGAGCATTGCATATTGCAGTTTTGATATTGAAGGAAATGACGAGACAGAGTTTACTACCCATGAAAACACACCCACTCTAAATATTCTTACAGTATCTCCACCTCGTCAAGAGACACATCATGAATGTAAGACTCCCGATGACCTTATATCACTATCCTTTTGAAAAGCCCTACATCATCTTAATATTTTGAAATCATCAAGACTTCACATTGCCCCTAAGATTCTGCAATGTGCTATGGTCTAAAGTACAGTTACTTTAGTTCTTTGAAGAAGCACAAAAGGGTAAGTCCTAGAAGGAGAAAATTTTCATGAGGTTCCCAATAAAAAGGTAATTCACATTTGGAAGATGGTGTAGTCCTTAATATGGTAATTTTGCATAATGTTGGGATTTACTTTTTCTTTTCAAATTTTTTTTAAGAGCATATTTGATTTATTTTAAAAGTTTATTTTAGTCTAAAAAAGACTAAATATATAATAAATAAAAATATGAAGGATTAGAAAGTTGAAAAGAGAAAACAGCAACAACTGTTTTCATAAACAAATAAAAAATCCTTTGCTCAAAGTAGTAATACGTTAGCATCAATATTTCCCTTCTCTATATGCCAGAGACTAGAAATGGTCAATTTGGTTAAATCCTTTGCTCTTTATTATTTATGTTTTTGATTCTTGCAAATCATGAAGTTTGAATAAGGAAGTAATCTTGCAAATCAATTATGTGCTCCAAATTTTGAAAACATTTACCTCCAATCTTTGTTGCAGCTGAGGAAATTCCTGAACAACACCCCGAGGATCAAGTAAATAAACAACCTTGATGAAGGCAGGAAAAATCGGGTAGTAGAATTGAGTATTATACTAAAGTGAATAAACAATATATGTTTGTGTTGAGCATACATCTAAGAATGCAAATTTGATCGGGGTCCAGTAGTGCAAGGTCCAAAGCGAAAGAGAGTAAGAAGGACTCCAACCCCGGTCATAGATGATAAACGAACTATTATCAGCAACTCCGGATATAAATCTTGGCTGAGAAATAGTGATAATATCTTAAGACAAAAAAGAGAAGTATGCATCTATGCTGCTAGTATTTGAGTTTACCTCTGCCTATCAACTAATCTTACGAATACAAATATTTCCAAACAGATAAGAGCAGATTAAATATACAAAAATTTCGGATGCATGAGAAATGTTAATAGCAATAGATGAGAAATATTTACCTTTACCATCTATGAGAAATGTTTAGTAATAGTTAATAATCTATTTTTTTTGCAAAATTCTGATGTCATGACTGCAATATTGATATCCGAACTCATGGAATTGCCTCCTGCTGTAATTGTTGATAAGTTGTTCTCAAGTCGCATCCCACTTTTGGAGCAATGGAAGAGTACTCAACCACCTCATGATTCACCTTCTGGTTAGACCTTTCTTGAGATTGACTAAGATATCTATTCAAGAAAGCAAGACTGACATTTTCTATTTTGCATGCTAGGGAGAATTCAACACTTCGGCCACCTGAAACATCATCATTTCCAGCAGGAGGGTTACACGATCATGATGGACGTGGACATGTAAGCAAGTTTTGCTTATGATAAAACTAACTCTCAAACATGAAGCCTTTTGAATATTTGTATACTGGAGTTGACTGCCAATATAAAAATTTGTGAAGGATCCCAACGATAATATTGAGCTACCAGAGGACAATGTGCCTATTGCTCCACCAAATGCTGGTATAGCTCTCCGTTCAAATTTGCTTCAATTTCTTGGACTACCAGCTGTCCCAAGGCTGAAATGTTGATTTTAAGATGTAGTTGAATAGAGAAGATCCCTTCCCAGTTTAGGCTCGGGAGGAGCTATGCATAGCTCGGACATCAATTCGGGGAGGTTAGTCTTAGCAGTATTTACAAACTAAAACTAAATCTACAGAGTTAAAGAATGAACTGAATACTTACTCTGCTGGAACTTTATCATCCATAGAAATTTAAATTAATAGTCATTCCTCATCTTCTAGGCACAGTCCTGGTGGCCGAGAAGCAGCGTCGAGAAGAGAATGGTAATTAATAGGTCAAGAACATTTTCGTTGACAGTTGTCTGCAATTTTGTTTTGCATTATGCTGAAATGTTTCCCTCTTTATCTTTGCAGGGCCTCTACTTGATCCGATTACAGATTCCATTAAAATGTAAGAGCTTCTTTCAACAATTCTTCGGATAAACGGACATCAATATTCAATTTTCATCATTTTTTAACCATAATGTCTCCAGGCAGCTGAAGTTGCATTTTGACACACCCGAATCCTCTGAAACGCAATCCCTGAACCAGTTGGCTACGAGAATGAATAAGAAAAGAGTTGCGTGTCTTTTCTATCGTACTTGTGGTATGTTCTCTTGTTTCTGTTGGGATCCCTCATTAATCGGAGAGATTCTAGAAAAATTGAGAATTTCCTAGAGAAGTGTAGAATTCTCTAAAAGCTTGTGGAATCCTCTAGAATACTCTAAAGATGTGTGGAGTCTTGTGAAATCTTGTGGAAGGGAATGGAATGATATGGAAGGGAGAAGAGCTTCCTAGAATGTGAAGAAAGGTGTGGAGAATTCTAGAGAACTAATCTCCACCTTTGGATCAAATAAATCTCCACCATTCATTGAGGAGGTGGAGTAGTATAAATAGAGGTAGAGACCTCTATTCTCATCAATCCATCCAAGTGAAGAGTGATCCACTTCCTAGAGTGATACATATCCTCTTTGAGAGAGAAAACTTGAGAGTTCTCTTAATCCTCAAGCCTAGGTGAGTCACTATAGTGTGAGGTAGTTTTGTAAACATATTCTTGCAATCCCTCTATTATTTTGTATAGTGGAAGAATCTCCATATTGGAGAATTATAAACTCTTGAGCTCCATCATTATCTTTGTTTTCTAAGTGCCCATCTTAACTTCACGAAGTAGAGAAAGACGAAGGTTTCCCAACAGTTTCTTCCTGCGACTCTCTGCCATTGAAGTATTAAAAATCAAAATCAATCACATCCAATTTCTCCTTTTACTCTCGATGAAAACATGGAGTGAGTCCATGTATTTGTTCAACAACAAGTTCATTCGCTATTTAGAAACTAATCGGTTATTTCCTATCTCTTATTTATTCGCTATTTAAATTATTTCTTCTCTTATTTGGCTAGTTCTTGCTACATAGGATTATATTAAAGTGGATCAGAAGGAGTCATATGAAGACATTCTTATTTCAAAGGGTCAAAAAATGTGACACAGTTAGAAGGAGAAATTCTGAAGATTACCGTACATATGAATTGTGAATTTGAAGATTACCGTACATAAGAAAATAAATAACTAAAAAAAAAAAAAGTATTTCTGAAGTGAAAAATAAAAATACTTTACCTCTTATTATTATGGGGTTAATGTCCTTATGGTCAAACAATAAAACAATACAAATTCTTAGTATGTTGCATTGTCTTTTTATTCACCACATCAGGTATTGAGCTACACTGTTATTTCCTTTGTGCATCATTATTCTTCATACATCACCCATCATCAACATTATCACCATCCGTAACAGTAGAAAAACTTTCCAATTGAGTCTCCCTTCATTGAGAGATTTCAATTTTTGTATGTTGCATTATGCAATCCTATCAGTATTCCATTTGGTATCCGGAACCATCACGACTCCGACTAATCCATATTCGGTCCGAGTTGCACCCGTAGAATCCAACTCTTACTTAGGGGATGACCTCACACTGGCTCTTAAATGACGCTCCTTTTGTAGCATTCACAATATGCTTTTCCCATTGTGTCAAACCAAAAACTTGAAATATAGTAGTCTTTGTGGATACTTAGATTCATCATAATAAATAAATCTAAACTTCGAGCGTGCTCATGTCAAATGAACCAGCCATAAAGATAATGCTAATATCACCACCAAGAATCTAATTATAGGTTAATACCAAAAAAACATTATTAAAATAATGATATGATACCTACCACAGGGAAATTTTTTATTTAAATAAAAAAAAACATAAACAAAGCAATGCTCCAAATGGATTGGGAGTACAAAAATAAATTTGTAGAAATAAAATGAAACAAGCAAAAAGTTCTATTGATTTATATTTTTTTATTAAATAATAAATATTATAAGAAAGATAAACTTTTTATTATAAAATTTATATAGAATTTTATAAGTGATTGTTGTAGGAAGTCTTTAAATTAATAATGTCACAAATATATATGAATATATATTAAGGTGACAATGATTTTTTATTTATTTTTTTTTGTAAAAAAAAATATATAACAAAAGAGTCATTTTTTCTTCCATATATATATATATATATATATTATGTATGAAAATAATTTAAAGTATCCTAGTTTCTACATGGTTGAAGTAGCAATATATGTAAGGCATATCGGAATCAACCATATAATTAGTCATTAAAAAAAAAAATAAATAAAACTTATTGTAATAATATTTAAACTATAAGAGTTAAATAATTCAATAGTCGGTTCTTTAACATGGACCAAAAAATATATTTTTAAATGATTGAGGTAATAGATTGATAATTTTATTTACTTTTTTTCATATTAAATAATTTGAACCGTGAAAAAATATCTTTCAAGTTTTTAAATATCACGTCGGAGGTTGTGTGATGGAGTGACAAGAGGCCACCCCTCAACCGCCCCTTCGGGGTTCGACACCCAAGTCCCCCCTCCCCCATGTATAAAAAAAAAGTTTTTAAATAACATGCTATCAACATAAAAAGAAAAAAAAAACGATTAATTTGCTTTATTACTGTGACATATTAAAGCTTTTTTTAAAATTAGAAGTATGTTAAAAGCCTTCACTTATTATCTATGTAAAAATCTCTATAAAAATTAATATTTAGAAAGTGAAAAATGAATTAATAGATTAAAATAATGCCATAAAATGTTTCAATTTTAAAATAATTTAAAAATTTTATTTTATTCATGAAATATGCCTTGAGTGTATATCACCTCCTTCAAAACAATAAACACCCTTAATATAGACCAAATTGAAGCATTCAAGAAACCATAATAACTTTTTATTTTATAGTACATCTTTGTCACAGTTGTGTAGAAGATTTTTGGGTTAACACACCACATAAAAAAAAAAAAACCATAATAACTTTTTATTATTTAGTACTTTTTCTATTCGTGTAGAGGATTTTTGGGTTTTAAGAGAATATATTTTTGTTTTTTTAGTTATTTATTTTCTATTCTATTTTTAGTGGAAAATTATTTATTATATTTTTACCATCAATATATTATAATATTTTATTTTTAATAATAAAATAGTAATATATTTTATAAAAATAAAAAGGTAAAATTTGTTTAAATTTCACAATAAGACTTATTTTGAGAGATAATACCTTTTTGTTCTATGTTATCTCTTTAGATGAGATGAAATGAACATGTAGTCAATATTTAGAGAAGATTCAAAAGTAGTCAAGAGATTGTTTGTATAATTTTAAACTAATGGGAAATGTTAGATTATTTGTTATTCAAGATAAAAACTCTATATATATATATATATATAACAAATTTTTTTTTTTTAAAAATAAAAAACTAACAGTTAGAATGTTAGGGTCATAAGATGGAAAGATAAAATAACACCGATAAGGAAAGGATAAGAATTTAATGTTTTTATCTGTTTTTAAGAATATAATATTATTTAAATAAGCCGTATTTTTAATAAATAGTATGATAACCTTATATAATATATATTTTTAAAAAAGTCAATTAATAATAAATATTTTTTATATATTATTTTTTTAGTGATTTGGGCTCTATCGATGCGGGGTCTAAGGCAACCGCCTAAATCACGTTAGGCTCTATACGACTCTAGTCTTTGTTACGATTGAAGATATATTTCAAATATTGTGTTTTTTTTTTTTTTATGAATATACATTTTTTTTTAATAAAAAAAAAAAGTGTCACACATGTTATATAATAAGTTAAATAGATTTTTTTTCAAATTGAAATTCTTTTGCTTTGTCAATATATGAATGATAATTTTTTATATTCATTATATTCTCAACATATCTTTGATATCATAGTATTTAAGAGATAAATTAAGTTGTTAGTGAAAGTACATAGTTTGTATGTAGAGTTGTAAACAAACTAAACTGTTTGTGAACAAAACTCGTTCGAGCTCGTTCGTTTATTAAACAAACCAAACTCAAACAATTTTTTAAGCTCGATTAATTTTCAAGCCTACTCGAATAGTGTTCAAGAACATAATCAAGCGTTCTTGAACAAATTATAAATATTTATATATTATTAAAAAAAAATCTAATATTTAAATTATGGTATATATATAAGTTTTTTCTCCCATTTTCCCTAATCTAAAGTGTCGACTCCTCTTTCTTTACTTTTTCTAGAGTCCAAACTCAACTCTTCTTCTACCTTTTTGACAAACCCTAAAAACAGTGGCGGCTCCTCTTCATTTACTTTCTCCTAGAGCTATAAACAAATTAAACTGTTCGTGAACAAAGCTTGTTCGAGCTCGTTCATTTATTAAACAAACCAAGCTCAAACAATTTTTTAAGCTCGATCAATTTTCAAGTCTAAACGTTCGAAAATTAAACAAACTAACCAAGCTTAAACTTCGATATTCGGTTCGACTCGACTCGTTTATAGCCTATTTGTATGTGAAATTTAATAAGAAATGTTCGTAATATAAACATTTTATCTAGAGGGATTAAGAAAATAATTACTTATGATTTTAATATAATGGTTGACATGAATGAATTACTTTTTGTAGTCTTATATACAATGAAAATATTTTCATTGTAATCTTTGATATATTACCTTTTATAATATTTTATTTCGTCATTCGCTTTTTTAGTAGACCTAATAATTAGTAGGAACGAAATTATAATTCTATTATACATATTTCATATCTTTAGAAAGATAAATAAATATACTTTACATGGAGGTATGTATATATATATATGAATGACTAAGAGAAAAAGGAAAATGACCTCCTTTTCTGTACATGCGGATTTGAACATGAAAATATATAAGAATTTTAAAAAATGATGAAACTACAAAAATTATATAACTTAATAGATAAAATTTGTTAATTTACCTAAAAAGATAACTGGGTATTTCATTACTTCCTTATAGCAGCTTAAGATGCAACCAGAAACTTAAAAATTCCTGAATCATACTGTCGTTCTCCTTTTTTATTTATGAATTGAGTTTGAAAACGAGCTCCTTTTACACAATAACACATGTTAGAAAATATAGCATAAAAAAACCGTTTTATATTTCTACATATTCAAAAATACAAAGGTTTAACCTCAAGGCGTATATGAGTTGCTAAGGAGCTCTCCTACCTTAAGTGAGGTTGGGTGTTCAAACCCCTACTTATGTATAGGGCTGTTTAAAATTTGGGGTCGGAGCTTCCTCCCGGTCGAACGGGAATTAGTCTAGATGTAGATTTGGCTTAAAGGTGCCTCCCATAGTTTGAAACTCATCTAGGACATCCTGTACCTAAGAAAAAAAGTAAAATAAAATAAAGGTTTGCTATAAACAAATAATTAACATAAGCGGGTACTCTTTGGTGGAAAATCTTTCTTTTGTAATATCTATATATAAGTTTTTTAAGAGTTGATATTTTATCTAGTATAGGATCTTTCTTGTTAAAGATCTTTTCTTTCAATTTGTTTTCTTATAATATAAACATTGTTGTAACAAGTTTGTTATATATCAATAACAAAATCTCATTTTACCCACCAAAAAAAAAAAAAAAAAATCTCATTTTTGTTCCATTGCTGTATTTGTATTCTTCCATTTCTTTTTTTTCTTGAATTGCATTTCTTCCTTCTTCATACTGTTTTAGCAGATTTTCTTCTTGATCAAACCATTACATTGAATTGTCAAGTGAGTGTTGGCCGAGTGGTCAGCACCCACACTCCCAACCATAAGGTTGGGAGTTCGACACCCACTCCCAACCTTAGTGCTTCCAAACCAGCTATTATGCTGTCGGATCCGGGTGTGGATTATTCGGGTCAACCCGGACACCACACCAATAAAAAAAAAAAAAAAAAAAAAAAAAACCATTACATTGAATTGAGTAGGTATATGATCAAACATTTTCTTTACATTAAGGTCCATATTTAACTAGAGAAAATTAAATTCAAAGTTTCATTCAGTAATGTATTATATTGTATAATATATATATATATATATATATATATATATATATACTCTTTTCTTTCTCCCATTTTGCTTTTGATTTTCACGATTTTTCTTTTGGAGTTTTCTTTTATTATATTTTTGGTCATTTCCCGGTTATGTGAAGGAGTTTTCTTTGCTTTCTCTTTCCTTCTTGGGAAACCAAATTAATGCTATTCATTATTCTTTAAGGAACTTGTGCTGGAAGCTCATTTTGATCAAGCACAAGATACTTTACACAATTCTATTTGGAGGAAATTAGTCAATAAAAACATAAAGAATTTACATTGAGAGATCGTATGATATATATATATAGAGAGAGAGAACAATGAACATCTACGTGCATGCTTGGTTTTCTCAAAGTTGTATGGTTTCTTGACATTAATCTATTTAGTATCACTGATGTATCTCTTTGCTAAATTACTAGAAAATCATTCTTGTAAATAGATTGAGAATGTGACTTCTCATGGAACATCGCCTTTGCAGATTATGGAGGACACGTACTGTACGGATTGCAAGAGGAACACGGAGGTGGTTCTTGACCATGCTTTGTCGGAGATACAGTTTGTACTGAATGTGGACTGGTTTTAGAGTCTAGGACTATTGATGAAACTGCAGAGTGGAGATGTTTTGCTGAAGTAACTGGTGAAAACAATCCGGTTCGAGTTGGACGCCCTGATTAACCCGCTCCTTGGTAACTCATGGTCGGGGTTAACCCGCTCCTTGGAAGTGTCTTCTTCTTTTTTTTTTGTTCATCTTCTCGCTTCTTCCCGAATTATAATGAGTAATTCCAAGTCCTCCTTTCATCCCGCTCTCGTAGTGTCTAACATTAAGACACATGTTCCAATTATTCTTGCAATGGAAAATGTCCAATATGCAAGTTAGGTAGAATTATTCAAAGTCCATTGTCGATCTCATAAGGTTCTTCTTCATATTCTTCCCTCTCCATCAAATGATGACGATTCTCCCCTTTCTCCTGAAGAACAAGAATTATGGGACACTTTAGATGCTACTGTTGTACAGTGGATCTATTCCACAATTTCCACAGATTTGTTAAATACCGTCATTGAGGCTGATGTTTCGGCCATGGCTTTGTGGAATCGGTTACGAGATTTGTTTCAAGATAATGAAAATTCTCGTGCCATTGCTCTTGAAGAGGACTTCAACTCCACCTACTTGCGCAATTTCTCTTCTGTTTCGGTTATTGTCAACACCTTAAAACTCTTGCGGATCAACTTCGGAATGTTGGCCGCTCCGGTATCCAATCATCGGCTTGTTCTTCGTATGGTTGCCGGACTCACTCTTGCCTACCAGGGGAGTTGCGTCGATTATTCCGACATCGGAAAGTTCTTCCACCTTTCTATGAGGCCCGATCCATGTTGGCCTTGGAAGAGGCGAGCTTGAAGCACTTTGCAACTCACGATGATGAAGCGCTGGTTGCTACCACCAACGAAACTGTTGAACCACAACCCGCTAATTTTTCTTCCAATCGACATCGACATCGCGGTTCCCACAAAAATCGGAACAAACGTCACGATGGCGGGGGACACGCGGGGACACGCGGGCGGGGGGGGGGCGGCGCGCGCGCGGCGGACATCGCCGGGTGGCAACAACAGCAGAGCTGGTGGTCGGGGTTTCTCAGCCCAACACCCCTCTTGGCAGCCCCCCGCATACCCATGGTGGCCTTGGATGTCTTCTTGGCCCATCCCTCCTTGCCCATTTCCAACTCAACCATGGGCCTCCACAGGATCTGGGCCAGAGATGGACTCCTTCTGGACCTGGGCCCAACCGCCAGCCAGGTCTCCTTGGGCCTAGACCTCCACAACAGCAATAGGCCTACCAAGCTACATGGGCTCCAACCGATATTGAGTCTGCCATGCACACCATGTCTTTAACCCAGCCTGATTCCAACTGGTTTATGGACACCGGGGCCAATTCTCACATGACGTCCCACCCCAGGTACTCTCTCGTCTTATTTTAATTTGAGCACAAATCATGGAATTACTGTTGCTTGGTGGTCCATCAATTCCAATTCGTGGTTATGGACATACCTCTCTTCCCCACTCCCATCCCCCTTTGTCTTTAAAAAATGTGCTTCATTCTCCTAACCTCATTAAGAATTTAGTGTTTGTCCGTAAATTCACCACATGATAATCATGTCTTTGTTCTTTTTGATCCATTTGGTTTTTATGTGCATGATTTCAAGACGTGGATACGACTCATGAGGTGTGATAGCACGGTGATCTTTACCCTCTCACTGGACCATCTCTTGCTTTTCCTCCATCTACGTTTTTCGTATCCTCCCTTTGGCATGAACGTTTGGGCCACCCGAGCGCTCCCGTGTTAGCCTCTCTTCAAAGATATAAATTTATTAATTGTCCTCGTTTATCTCCGCCTTCTGTTTGTCAATCTTGTGTACTTGGAAAACATATTAAGTTGCCTTTTGTTTCTTCTAGAACAATTACTTCTATGCCTTTTGATATTCTTCATAGTGATCTTTGGATATCTCCCGTTTTGAGTACCTCGGGCCATAGATATTATGTGCTATTTTTGGATGATTATTCTAATTATTTGTGGAATTTTCCTATTGCAACTAAATCACATGTGTTTTCCATTTTTCGCTTTGAAGGCACATATTCGTACTCAATTTGAACGTGACATTAAAACTATTCAATGTGATAATGGGCGAGAATTCGATAATCGTCGTTTCTCCCAATTTTTTGAGTCTTGTGGTATTTCTTTCCATTTATCTTGCTCGTATACTTCTCCACAAAATGGGAAAGCCGAAAGAAAAATTCGTTCCATCAATAATATCATTCGGACTCTTCTTCATCATGCTTCGATGCCCTCTTATTTTTGGCATCATGCCTTGCACATGGCCACATATCTTCTTAATATTCTTCCCAGTAAATTATTAGACTATGCCTCTCCTCTCCAAATTCTTTATAAGCGAACCCCCTCCTACTCTCATCTTCGCGTTTTTGGGTGCTTATGTTTTCCACTTGTTGCTTCTACTACAATAAATAAGCTCCAAGCTCGGTCAACTCCTTGTGTCTTTTTGGGATACCCCTCTAATCATCGTGGGTATAAGTGTTTTGATTTATCTAGTCATAAAATTATTATTTCTCGGCATGTTATTTTTGATGAAACAATCTTTCCCTTTAAAAATATTCATACTTCTCGGCCCACTAATTATGATTTTTTAAATGATGGATTGTCCCCTTACATATTACATCATTTTAATACTACAACCCAAACAACAACCAGGCTCAATTCCATCATCCCTTTTCCCACATACGGGCTACGCTCCCTTGGCCCAATATCAGCATACTTCTAGCTCCTCCTCACCCGCGGCCCATTCTCCAAGCCCACTTGGCCCACTGGATTCGGCCCACTTGAGGACAACACCAATCTCACTCCAAAATCCTTCTCCTCAACCTAATCCGCATCGGGCCCAACGACCGGTCACACGCAGCCAACATGGGATCTTCAAGCCCAATCCGAAATATCCCCAAGCTTATGCCTCCACCATTTCTAAATCTCCGCTTCCGCGTACTCCTCTTGATGCCCTTCGTGACCCGAATTGGAAATTGGCTATGGATGATGAATTTAATGCTCTTATTAAAAATAACACGTGGGATTTAGTACCACGTGCACCTAATGTTAATGTTATTCGTTCCATGTGGATTTTTACACATAAAGAAAAATATGATGGTACTTACGAGCGGCACAAAGCCCGTCTTGTAGGTAATGGTAAAACTCAGTAGGTTGGCATTGATTGTGGTGATACTTTTAGTCCGATAGTCAAACTAGCAACCATTCGGACTGTGCTCAGTCTCTCCTTATCCAAGCAGTGGCAGATTCATCAGCTCGATGTCAAAAATGCTTTCTTACATGGGGACCTCCACGAAACTGTCTATATGCATCAACCTTGTGGGTTTTCGTGACCATGATCATCCCGACTATGTTTGTTTGCTACGAAAGTCCTTATATGGACTGAAACAAGCTCCTCGTGCGTGGTATAAGCGGTTTGCTGATTATGTTTCTCTCATTGGATTTATTAACAACAAGTTTGATAATCCTTTGTTCATTTATCGGAAGGGATCTAATATGGCTTATCTCTTGCTCTATGTTGATGATATCATCTTAACGGCTTCTTCCGATACTCTCCTACGATCCATTATGTCGAGTCTCGGCTCCTAGTTTGCAATGAAGGATCCGGGTTCTCTTAATTTTTTCTTGGGCATTGGTGTGTGATGTGTTATTTGAGTTACATATAATATTAATATAAATAATAAAAATAATCAATAAATAATACTAAAAATAATAGAATCTTAATATTAAAATAAGTTTGTCACTAATAAAATAACTCATTAGGCAGAGCACCTATCGAAATAGTTTAGTAAATAGGGTGATATTCGGTTTTAAATTTATAAAAATCGTTTTTCCCTAAGACTTCTATTAAATTCTAGTGTGGAAAATATAATCAACTAATTATGATGTTTGTGATTAAGGATCATTCAACAAGTAAATCAACCAATATCAAGAATGATAAGATTGATTTCTAAATCTAGAAAGCAAATTAAAAAGCAAGTAAAAGTAAAAATCATGGATGAGGTAATATTGAATATGTGAAGAACTCACTAAACACATTAGAGAGGTGGAGGATACACTTCACAACAAAATCAAGTATCATGATTCAACTATTACAATTTCACCGAATCCGAGTCTAAAGATGAACTTCCTCAATACGTGTCGTTGAAAGAAATTCATACGTGAAGAATAACTCGAATATATTAGTAAGATCAAATCCCTACGTGATCCAAAGTCCGGTACATCAATAGGAAGACAATCCAACTAACCTAGCACTAATCGTATATCCAAGGTCCGGCTTAACAATTAGTGTTAACCCGAACC
This sequence comes from Cynanchum wilfordii, assembly GCA_025388415.1. Taxonomy (NCBI): domain Eukaryota; kingdom Viridiplantae; phylum Streptophyta; class Magnoliopsida; order Gentianales; family Apocynaceae; genus Cynanchum; species Cynanchum wilfordii. Next base: position 151,228 of record JAHSUH010000281.1, on the reverse strand, counting down.
ACAAGATCGAATTATAGCTCATCTCAAGATAAACAATCAAATCAAAGCCATAATTGAAATTGCAATTCAAGTTAATGAAATCATAACAATCAACTCACAATAGATCAATCCCATAGTGAAAGTATAACATGAAACCACCACTTCTACTCTAAAGAAATGTAGGAGAAGAGAGTTCCTATTAGGTTGGTAAACTAGATTACAAGAATTATCAACAAAAATACTTGAAGAAGGTAAGAAAATAATTCCACCAGTTCTCAATTGAATCCGGAAAGATCTCTTCACCTCAACTTTCTTCTTGAATCCTCTTCTTGTTCCTTGAAGCTTGAATGATTGAAGTAGCTCAAAATCCTCTTGATCAAGTCACAAAACTCTACCTCATAGACCAAGGAGAGATTTCATAACCTAACTAGAAACATTTATTCACTAAAACAACCAGGGAATTATCTAATCAAAGTTATTCAATCAAAGTAATAGAAATTTCCCCAAAGTCTATACCAAAATATATGAAATTGAAGAAAAACCCAATATAATATTCAATATCTAAAAACAATATGAGAAACTATCCCTAATACAACCCTAATCCCACCTAATCCAACCTCAATTAATGGTAAAAATCCCAATATTTATAGATAACCAAAACAGGGGTAAAATAGGAATTTTACACAAAATTCTCTAAAATCTCGGAACAGAGCACCAACACGGGCTCGGTGGTATAATCAACACCGGGCTCGGGGGGGTTCATCACCGAGCGCGTGTTCTGCCGTGTTCTTTCTACTATATGGGCGTGTGCGACCGAGCACGTGTTCCTTAGCTTGGAGGGGCGTGTTCAGTCTTCATGAAGGGCGTGTTCTTGGACTGAGCACATGTTTCTGGACTGGATTTGTATTTCTTTCCAAAAATTGCATATTTAGTCCCTAAACTTCGCTCTTTTGATCAATCGACTCCACAAACTTCCCGAAAACAGAATTATCACAATTAAGTACACAATTAACATATTTATCTCAATTTACTCTAATAATCCTCAACAATTATGCACAAATACCCTTCAAAACATTACAAATTTGCTACGGTGTGACTCGTCACAAAGATGGTTTGTTTTTGTCCCAACGCACATATGCTGCGGATATTATCCACCGCACTGGTATGGTCTCTTGTAAACTTTGTCCTACTTCGGTGGACACTAAACCGAAAGTTAGTGCTCAAATTGGTGCTCGCTATGCGGATCCATCCCAGTATCGTAGTCTTGCAGGAGCTCTCCAATATCTCACTTTCACCCGCCCGGATATATCTTATGCTGTTCAGCAGGTGTGTCTCCATATGCATGACCCTCGTGATGAGCATATGCATGCTCTTAAACGTATCATTCGTTATCTTCAAGGTACTCTACATTTTGGATTACACCTTTCTCCTTCCTCCTTTGCTGATTTGGTGTCCTACACCGATGCTGATTGGGGAGGCTGTCCGGATACTCGTCGATCTACCTCGGGCTACTGTGTCTATTTGGGGGACAACTTGATCTCATGGTCGTCGAAACGACAACCCACTTTATCTCGATCAAGTGCCGAGGCTGAATACAGGGGTGTAGCCAATGTTGTTTCTGAGTCATGTTGGCTTCGTAATCCATTGTCCGATTTCAAAAGCCACATTGGTTTATTGGGACAATGTCAGTACCATTTATCTCTATGGGAACCCCGTACAACATCAGCGGACTAAGCACATTGAAATGGATATTCACTTTGTTAGAGAAAAGGTCGCTAGTGGAGAGGTTCGAGTTCATCATATGCCATCTCGATATCAAATTGCAGATATTTTCACCAAGGGTTTGCCTTTTGTTTTGTTTCAAGATTTTCGAGACAGTCTCAATGTTCGTGCTCCTCCCGTTTTGATTGTGGAGGTGTGATAGAATATGGAAATATTGTGAAATATTTCCTCCATGATCTTTGACTTTAAGAATGTAACTAAATTGTAGCCTAAATTGTAGCCTAGATTGTAGCTATGTAATAGTAGGATATTTTGTATATATATGTTTGGAATATCAATGAGAAAGACGAGGAATTATATTCTTACAAGTACAAATGGGTCTAATGGGGATTTATCCTTCCTCCGATTCCAAAATCATGGTAATGATCCGGATCGAGCTATTGTCTTGGCCTTTGATACCATTGATACCATGGCTGATAGGTTGAGCCTCGTTTCCACTATTAAGGTATTTAGTTTTCCTTTATGTATTGGAAATATATGTATATGTTAGCTTCGTAACTGGAATTTTTGTTTAATGTAAAAGGACCCAGGAGAGAGATCTATAAACGATTAAAATATCGGAAGTGTACCAGGGGAAGAAATTTGAATGCTTTATTGGTTGGATGCATTTATATGGTTTTATGGTTTTGCAATTCAAATCTCTACAAATTTATATTTTTATGGTTTCCTCTTTTTCTGAATTAGTCCGAACTTCCGGGTATACATACATACGCTAGAAATTCGTTCTATTGCAAATGGCGCTAAAAGTAAGGAAATTGTCCGAGCAAAAGAGTACATTGTCAAAAAGTTGAAGGTTGAGATGGGTAAATCTATGGAGTTGGGAACCACACATGCTGAAGACTATCTGGTCCTGCTGACTCTTCCAAAACTTCTTGAAATTCTGTCCTGAAATTATGTTTTATCTATCTAACTAGCATTCCATTTGATGTTCCAGAGGCGTTTTTGTTCTAATCTTTGTATGAGAAATGAAGAGATGAAAGTTGTAAAGGAAATAATTCAAAATGCGGAAGAATCGACATAAGGTGAGATGATCTATTTTCTTTCTCATGTTTGTATGTATATATATTACCCGAGAACTCCCTTTATCTCTTCAGGAGGAATCATATATCTATTGCTGCAACAACAATTCATATGATAACTCAGCTCGCTGGTACCAAGAAAAAATTGCAAGGTAAGATCATGTTCCAAGTAAAGTAAAGTAGAAAACCCTGAATTTATTGTGTGATTAAAATGGTATGCGTGGTTTAAATTTGCAGATATTTCCATTGCTACAAGTAGTATTGAAATTTCAATCAGGAAAGCGTTATAAGGATCTTTACCCTATTGCTTCAAAGGTAATACCAGAATGGTATGCCACATGAAAAGATCTTGATAGCCTTGCTAAACCCAAAGCCTAAGATTATAATGATAGTAAGATGAAAAAGCAAAGGATTCATAGATTCACTCATCTCAATTTTAAGGATTCATAGATTCCTAAGATCTTAAGGATTCTACTTTGGATTTGTCTTGAATTTTTATTTTAAGAGTGTGATTTGGATAAGACTTTATTTCTAAAAAGAGGGGTTATTATTATTAATATTATTATTATTATTCTTATTTGTTTTTAAAGTTTAAAAATAGTGAAAATATGTTTTATATTGAAAATAAACTTTGCTAACAAAACAGGCTTCAAACAAAGGTCCTCACTATCATACAATTCCAAGTTGTGATTCCTCCAAAAGGCATAGATGACTTCTTTAAAAATATAACGCCAACCATGGTATTTAAGAAATAAATTACAATCATTAGACATATTCAAATTGAACAAGTCACTCATAGAAGTGCGGTTCCAAAAAACAGAATTTTCTCCTTCTGGCAGCAAGTACAACCATGTCTGTCATGAGCGAGAGCAGTCCCAAAAAGTATGAAGGGTAGATTCCACCATATATCCATAGAGGGAACATGCAGGAGAATCCTCAATATGTCGATTATATAGTTGTTCCATTGTCAACAATCAATGGTGTTTCGCCAACCAAAGGGTAAAGGAGGGGTTGGAGGTGCCCCTGAACTTCCAAATTCCAGCCCAATTATCATCTAACATGGCAGAGTACCCTTGATCAATTAGTTTCCACAAAGAGCTCATCGAAAACAAACCTGAAGCTTCAAGCTTCCACTGAACCTAAACGTTGGAAACTGGACCTGGAGAGGGGATGAAATCTAGGCCAAACCTTTAGAGTGTCAAAGCCTTGTAAAATACTCTTCCAAGTATGAGAGCAAGTGACCTTTGCATTCCTATTCAAGGGGTCCCCAATTATATTTAGCAACAAGAATACTAGCCCATAGAGTGTTCGGACATCTAATCAGCCTCTCGCTAAGTCGTGCAAGTGACACCAGATTGAGTTGGCGTAGGCTCCAGAAACCCATGCCACCATACTGTTTTGGAAGACAGACAATAGACCGGGCCATTGGATGGCAACTCCGTTCACCTGGCGTTGAGTTCCAGAGAAAGGTACGATTCACCCGTTCTAATTCTGAGATAACACCTCGGGGAATTAGCGATGTTTGCATTGCATATAGAAGGATAGTTGCAGTGACAATCCGAATTAATAATGCCCGAGCTCCCCTAGACAATTGACTGCTTTTCTACCCTGCAACCTCTTGGGAACTTTTGTAACCAAGTACTCATAGCCCAATTTTTTAATGCAACCATGATGCACTGGTGTACCCAAATAAATGCCGAAATCCTGAGTAATCGACATGCCAACAGTTCTTGTTAGTATTTGGTGAAAACCAAATCTTAGATTTTGCAAGATTTACCTTTAGGCCCGATTCTTGGCAAAAAGGCTCGAAGAATCTGCTCCATAATTAGTGCCTGCTTGCAAGAAGCTTTCCCCATGAGAAGCAAATCATCGGCAAAAAAGATATGAGACATTGTTGGACCACTTCGCACACTTTGACTGCCTTCCAAATATTGTGTTGGGTGGCATCTTGTATCCGATGGGCAAGATTTTCCATACAGAGGACGAAGAGGTACGGGGTCAAAGGGTCACCCTGTTGCAAGCCTCTTGTGGGGGGAAAACCTAGTAGTGTATTGCCATTCCAAAGTAAAGACAATCGGGCTGATGTGATGCAATACATAATCAAACTTGAGATATGGGAGGAGAAACCCACGATCGGTAAGATTTGGTGAAGGAATGACCATTCAATACAGTCGTAAGCCTTTTCCAAATCTATTTTGGCAATCATTGCTCCATTTCGTTTCTTCAAAGTATGAACCACTTCATGGAAATTAATTATATTGTCAGCATCCTGTCTATTCGGAACAAAACTGCTCTAGGAATTAGAAGTCAACTTAGGCATCAAGGATTTCAACCGGTTGGCCAAGACTTTGGAAATAATTTTGACAACCACATTACATAAAGATATCGGGCGAAAATGGGTCATAAGCTCTGGGGTTGCTACTTCAGAATCAGGCTAATCAGAATCTCATTCATCTTAGTTGGGAAGGAACCCTTACTAAAGGCTTTTTGTACAAAATGTGTTCCTGAATTACCCGTTATGTTCCAAAACTTTTGTAAAAACCCAGCTGGCACTCCATTTGCACCTAGTGCCTTACGACCATCCATTTGGAAAAGGGCTTGCTTAATTTCTAGTAGGCTAACTTCCCGATTCAATCACCGTTTATCATGATGATTCAATTGAGGGAAATTCGGTTAGCATTGTAATGATGTCCCAACAAGTGTACAACTTCACATAATAATTTATGGCCATATCTTCTAACAAAAGAGGGCTTCACTGCTACCTATTCTCCTCATCTTTCAATTGTCCAATTGGTTCTTGCTACGCCTGATTAGAATTGATTGATGGAAAAAGCGGGTGTTTTGCTCCCCTTCCCTCAACTTCTAATTAGCCTTTTGCTATCGGAAACTGTCCTCTCTAGCCAAGATTTCTTCCAAGTCTACCAGAAGTTTTGATTCTAACTTCTCAAGAGCTATTTGGCACAACTTAAGTAAGATATACAAAAGAAAAAAAAAAAAAAGGACATGATGTGACAACTATTACTCTAAAACATACACTTATTTTCTCTCAAATTTTACCATTGCCTTTACATTCAGGTATATTTAGAAACTCATATGAATATCCTCTAGACCTCATTCTTAATCATTGCTAATTTAAGTATCAAAGGGTTTAGACAAAATAAATCTCTACTCCAAACTTGTCTTAATATCCCCATATTTTCATTATTTTTTTTAGACATATTAAAATAATATGATAAATGAACACTTTATTTATTTAAAGATTATAGAAAACAAGGACAAGAATGACACATTCAAACTTTTATGGTATATCGCCAGGCTTGTTTGATATTAATTAATCGGTAATATAAGCATTCTTATTATATTGAGTTGACTCAAAAAACTCTACAGAGATTTTTTTATTTTTTTATTTTTTTATATTTTTTATTTTTTATTTTTTAAATCCCTTCTTGTCATTATGTCGACATTCTTTGATTTTAAATTTTTTAAAATTTCTGTATTGGTTATATTTTTTCTTTCTGACTTCCTCATTGCTACAAATTTAATGGATATTTTATCATTTTTTTTAAAAAAAAAAAATTAAAGTAAAGAGGTACTTATCTATTCATATAAAAGATGTATGAAATGATTTACAACATTTTTAACATTTTTTTTGTCACATTAAGTGAATTTTCATATATTGATACTTGATTGATGTTTTGCAAATATTACAAAGGATATATGACACGATTATGACTCGGTTATATATAGTTTGATTTGATCATACTCGATTTATTTTATTTAGAACACGCAAAAATATTTGAAATAGAAAAAAAAATAATTAAAGGTATATAATGTAAGCAGATCCGACACGTGAAAGGGCAAGGACAAAACTCTCTCGATATGAATTATGTCAAATTATTTAATGACTTGTATCGGATAATAAATTTAAAAAATTAGAAAATTGATGTACATGTATTTTAGAAATATTATTTGACTTGAGTTTGTTAAAAAAACAAATTAATGAATCATATAGTGTCTATAAAGCATTAAATGTAAGAGTACTCAAAGAAAAATGTTAATAAATTATATCTCGATTTCTTAATATAAAGATAAAACAATGAAAAGAGTAATAATATATACGATGTCGGACTTTAAGTGATAACACACTCTTCTATTACAAGGAATGATATTGTCCGCTTTGAAGTGGTCCTCATTGGTTTAAAACGCGTCATTGTAAAGGATTTTCGGCCTTACTTAATAACCACTCAGGAATCTCCTATACGAGCGATGTAGGACTCCAAGTTACAACAATACACAACAAAAGAATATCTCTCTCCTTAATCATGAAATATGAGTAAATCACGTCGACTAAATCACATAAATTTTTCATTTTTATTGTTATTAAATTTTATAATGACAAAGTATTACTAGGTAAGGATTCAACTTGATGCATCTCAACATCCCTTCAATAAGATAATTGATTTTGATTAATAGATTTGGCAACTATGACATTTTATCCTTCTTGTTTCTTTTGTTTATGAATCGATGGCCTCATCATGTCTTCACCAAAACAATAATAATTAATACAAACAAAGCAATTTGTATCTTATATATATATATATATATATTAATTGTTGATTTTGACTTAGCAAGTTTCTTACTTTTGTTTATAATTAATTATTTTTCGAATAATTTTCGATGATTTTAATCCACCATTTTTTTCTATAAAAAGAAAAAAAAATGAAATCCCTTTATATATGGATTCAAAACATCAAAAAATTCTCACACATTTTTCCATAAAAAAATCATGAAAAATTATAAGCAAAACTTTCTCTTTCTATCCCTCTTTATACTGTTACTAATCCCATCTAAAGTTTTATGCGACTGCACGTGCAATGAAGGAGAAGAAAATGACAATAATAGAAATCATGAAGCCCTAAAGTACAAATTAGTAGCCATCGCTTCCATCTTCACGGCGAGTCTGACCGGAGTTTGTCTTCCCATTTTAGGAAAGTCGAAAATCCCATCTCTCAGCCCCGAAAGCAACTTCTTCTTCGTAATCAAAGCGTTTGCGGCCGGCGTTATTCTGGCGACGGGATTTATCCACGTGCTTCCCGATGCTTTCGAGAGCTTGAATTCGCCGAGCCTTAAAGAAAACCCTTGGGGAAATTTCCCGTTTGCTGGATTCGTAGCAATGATGGCTGCCATTGCAACTCTAATGGTCGATGTTTATGCAACTTCCCACTATAGAAAGTCTGCAACGACGTCGTCCGCTGATGTAATGAAGAGGAATACTGGTACTGTTGTTCAGTCTGTTGAAAGTGATGATGAAGAAAGAAGGGTTGGTAGTGGAGTTCACACTCATGGCGGTGTAGTTCCCGTTGATGGTGGTCTTTCTAGTGAGCTTCGATACCGTGTGATATCACAGGTAAAATTTTATTAGTTTTTATATGTGGATATATATATATATATATAATATATATATATATATATATATATATATATATTTACTACAACTTCTAGAACAATAATTTATTGATCATTTCCTCAATAGAGTATCTCTTAAAACATATTCTAAAAGTTTGTTTAAAATAATAATAAAAATAAGATACGTGTATGTGATGCATATCTCACATTGAAAGTTGAAGTAAATTTGCAATAATATATAAGAATGAGATGAGATACTTATAGTCAACATGAGTGTTTCTTTTCGTACAATACTAAATAGGTAATTATAAGTTTTTATTAACTTCAACAATATAAATAACTAGTCAAGATACTGACTTGATGGAAAAAGGATAAATTATATGTATATATATATCATAATTATTTGAATGTTAATATTATTTTGACACTTATTAACCAAACACACATAATCTACAGTATTGAGAAAATATGATAGTCTAGTTTGTTTGTCTTTCCTTACTTAAGTATTTTACTTGACACTAGTCAAGTAAAAGCTCCTGAGTTCGACTCACATTAGGGGTGACTTTATGCTATAATTTCAATTATATGTTGTAGTCTTGAGAGTGTTCTTTTACAAATCTCTCTCGAATTAGTTAATAAGAATATCGGGTCACACAAAAAATCTATAGAATACATGATCATAGTCTTGGTTTTGCTAATAAATGGCACTACTTTATCATTTTAATTAAGGAAGGATTCATGATTTTAAGCTTAAAAAGTTTTGTTAGAAGGTGATGAAGGGTAACATTCTTCTTGTATATATATATATATATATATATATATATATATATAGATATAACATGCTTCACTGGTTTAAAGACAAAAATAATCATCAATTTATTTATTTATTTTTGATTTGGCAAATGTTTTGGTGTATGTAGGTTTTAGAATTGGGAATCATCGTACACTCTGTAATCATTGGAGTGGCCTTAGGTGCATCCAATACCCCAAAAACAATTAGACCTCTTCTTGCAGCACTCACTTTTCATCAATTTTTCGAAGGCATTGGACTCGGTGGATGTATCACTCAGGTAATTAAACCCTAATTTATAAATATATATAATTTCCACCATTTTTATTTAGTTTTCTTTTTTATCGAAATTAATTTTTTTTTAGTTAAATGAAATTTTTAAGTTTGATAAGAATGTTGGATATATATATATATATATATATATATAATGCAATTATTCAGTCAATAAATTATTATTTGAATAATCGGAATCAAATTTGTTAGGTGGTTCAAAAGATTTTTTTTTCTATTAAACTATGAGAAAACACGTAAAAAGTAGTTGTAAGGTTCTAACTTAATTGAAAATAAACAAAAATATAATATCATATAAAAAGTAAGAGAACTAAATACACATATATGCATATAATAAATAAAAATCTTAAAAACCAAAAATCTAATAAAACATGTAGTAAAATAACTAATTTTTCATATAAATTATAATGCATTTCAATTTAGGCTTCTATAAAATTTAGCCATCTTATGGTGTTGTGAAAAATACAGGCAAAATTCAAAGCTCGTGTTATTACAATAATGTCTATCTTCTTCTCATTGACTACCCCGGTAGGGATAGCAATTGGAATCGGAATAGCAAACATCTACGACGAAAATAGCCCTAATGCACTTATTGTTCAAGGAATTTTTGATTCCGCATCTGCCGGTATCTTAATTTACATGGCGCTAGTTGACCTTCTTGCAGCTGATTTCATGAAGGGCAAGTTTAGGTGTTAGAAAAATTCTTTACACTATATTATATTACTTATATAAAATTTAAATTAGTTTTTACATGGCCTTTTAAATATATTATACTTATAATAATAATTCATATTAATTATAATATATATTATGAAAATTATAAATAAAGAAATTATTTATACATTACCAATATTAAAAAATTAGAAAATTAAAATTTATAAGTAAATTTATTTTTAAAAAAATGAGAGTCTATTTTGGTAATGTAAACTGTAAATATTTTATTAAAAAAAAATAGAGTCTATTTTAATAAAGTAGACGATGAATATTTAATTAAAAAAATATGAGTTTACTTTAACAAAATATATCACAATAGTTGGAAAATAGTAAAAAAATAACTATATTTGGAGAAAATTTTTAAAAAGAATACTATTTTTGGTAGAGACCCAAAAAACGTGTGTCATCGTCATCTTGTACTATTGGATACATAATTTTCAAAAGCAACTCCTTTTAGTTAAAAAAAGATATTAGTCCTTTTAAAATTGTCTGGTTTGAAAAAATGTATCAAAATATCACATTATAGGGATATAATAATCAAACACATATGTGTTCATCTTTTCTTTTGTTTTGACATTTTTTAGTTTATTTAATTTACATTGAATTAGTGACAAATTTAATTATTTAAATTAATTTTTAACGTAAGTAATAAATAATATATGATAAAATGTAAAGTTAAATTCTAATCATTTATGACTTTTTAATATTTTGAATTAAAAAAAAAAATCAAATAAATAGAAAAGTTTATACATTTAGATACAAAATAAATAGATTAATAAATGGCTTACAAAATAAAATATTAATATTCATAAAAACATTTGATAGGTCTACATACTTGGTTTTATTATTATAATCTCCTTCCAGCCTGTACCTGCATTTTGAGAAGATAATTCACTAGAAAAATCAATAATGTCAACAATAGGACATTAGCACTTTGCAAAGCTGTTTATCACTCATCAGGAAGACCAAACAATTATCATTTCTAATCTGAATTACATGATTTATACAATTAGACAAACCAACCTGAACATAATTGCGTTCACATATGTTGTTGACATGCACAGGAGGAATGGATGCATCTGTTCCTATTCCGTTCTTCTCCATTAATGAGATCAATTCACTTTCACTGAGGTAATCTGGAGGCAGGGTATTCCCCTAATGAAAAAATAAAGGATTGATATTTAAATTTAAGTATGAGAGATTCAAAATAAGAGTTCCTTGGATGTTTCCAGAAAATGTCTATTGTTTCTTTTTCTAGTACCATTTTGAGAAAGTGTGTTAACAAAAGAAGGTTGACGTAAAAAGTCATTATTACCCATAGCTGTCTAGAAAGAATAAGAAACATATTCCATGGCATTATCACTTCTAAAAGTCTGTAAAGATAAACGTGAAATTTGGTTTTAATTTCATCACTTAAAGCAAAATAATGCAAAAGTGACTGCAAGCAACTTTTCATTAAACAAAGCAAAACAAAAAAAAAAAAAATCAAAAAGGATATCTTGGACAAATAATAAAAAAAAAAAAAAAAGAAAAATGACATATTAAATAGGATATTAATAAAAGAAAAAAAAAAATATTATATTTATTAATTTTAATAAAAAAACAAAAAAAAGTTTATATAAAAAAATGGTAAGTTTTTTTTTTTGTTTTCTTACATTTTTTCATTTAACAAAAACATAAACCTTACCATTTTTTTTAACAAAATTAATTAAAAAAAAAAAAACTTACCATTTTTCTTATTTTATTAAATACATTTTTTTAAAAAAAAAAAAAACTTACCATTTTATAATGGTAATTTTCTACGACGAAAATAGCCCTAATGCACTTATTGTTCAAGGAATTTTTGATTCCGCATCTGCCGGTATCTTAATTTACATGGCGCTAGTTGACCTTCTTGCAGCTGATTTCATGAATCCCAGATTGCAAAGTAACAGAAAACTTCAATTTGGAGCTAACGTTTCCGTGCTGCATGCATGTCTATGCTGGCCAAATGGGCCTGACCCATCTTTCTATATATACTTATATACATTTAATGGATGAAACTTGATCGATTTCGTGAATCAGTTGAGTTTAAGAAAACTTCATATGGAGTATGAGTTAAAAAGAGAAATGGGTCTGCCTTATACTCGATTATTCATTGGTTGAGACCTAAAGTGTTTATAGGATATAAGAAGATTAAGAAGGAAAAAAAATATATATATATATATATATATGCTTCTAAGTTTGATTTTTTTTCCCCCTTAAAAATATGCTTCTACATTTTGTAAGATTTGTAACATATATATTTCTATTTACAACATATACATAAGACACTTCTTTTAAGTAATGTAATTGTACCAACACGTGTTGGTCCAAGTGGAAGAAACTTGGTTCTCCATCCGCAAGGTCTCGATTTCGAATTTTACCTATGGAAGGATAGGTGTAGGGAGATCTTCCCCCTAATAGGGATCCGATGCAACTCAAATTCGGTTTAGTTGGGACTCAAAGTGGTTACCGAATACGGATAAATTAATAAAAAAAAAAGTAATGTAATCAGGAAATACTTAATACTTTGTTTGTATTCTTCTAAACTAATTTAAAAAGTTAGAATATTTATTATTCACGATAAAGAATATATAATAAAATCTTTAAAAAAAAAAGCCAATGGTAAGAAAAAGTGAAAGCTATAATAATATAAATGAGGGAGAGAAATTTTAATATTTTTATCTTTTTGGAAATATAATATTCTTTAAATAGGCCTATTTTCAATAAATAACAATGCTAACCTTAGATAATAGTTTTTTTTAAAAAAAAAAATTAACCTAATTAATCATAAATTATAAATAAAATTTTTAAGTTTAAAAAAAAATTATTAACAATTTAATAATTTTTTTAAAGCGCATTTACAATAAAACTATAGTGTGATTTCTTTATTTACTTGGTTGTTTACCATACATAGAAAAATATATAATATTGTTCATTAGAAGGTTGCTGTTCATGACCACCATGCATTTTGCATTTTCTAGCATATAAAATAATTGTGAGTTATTATTTAATGGAGTAATTGGCAAATTTAGTCTCAAACAAATTTATGTTTGACAAGTTTAGTCCTGATATATATATATATATTTTTACTTCTACTAAAGTTCCGAACTTTTTTACCTATGATAACTAACTTTTCTACAACAAATTTCATCAAAAGTTTTTAAAATTTAATGATTTGTATGATTTTAGTCAATTAAAGAAAGGATATTAAGTCACTTTACATGAAATATCTATAAAATTGGAGTAAAAAAGGTTGCAACACTCATTCACAAAATATTTTCGAAAGGGTAAAACAATATATATAAAAATATATTTCATATAAAATGACTTGATTGCCCTTTTCTTTTATTCAATAAACGACACAAACCCTTACATTTTAAAAAAATTTGATGAAATTTGTGAAAAAGGACCTTAGTTTTCTTTGGTAAAATATTTTGGGTCTTTAAAAGGCAAAAAAAATATTTTAATACTAAACTTGCCCAACATAAATTTATTTGGAACTGAATTCACCAATTACTATTATTTAAGATGTTTATATTGTTTGCTATGAATAAAATTTGCATTATTGTTTATATATTTTTTTTATTTCATTAAATATTCTATTATCATAACATAAGGGTATGTCTTTGACTTTATATACCATCAATAAACTTCAAATTTGACATATTTTTGACATTTCTCTAATTTTTGAATTTTTTTTTAGCTATATGGTTAACATACTTCAGAAGGAATTTTGTATCCATCTTTCATTACAAGATGTTTGATTGAAACTTAGTTAGCTATTATGTAAAGCATTTTGATTGAAAACTGTGTGTAGCAATGCTTGAGGAAAAGGAATTACAAAAATACAAATCATGATCAAGCAAATAGTAAATTATTACAATTTGTATTATTTTATGCCACTAAGTGAGAGGTACCAAAATGAAAAAAAGTCTATGTAGGTCGAGGTAGTCTAAGGTGGATGCCACATGACGGGAGATTGGGTCTCAAATACGCTCTACCCAAAATCTACCGGCGACTTCAAGTACCATGCGTATGGTATGATCTTAATAAAAAGATGCCCTTAGTACAAAGTATTTAATTGCATATGACCTAAGAGATACTATATATTGAATCCACCAATTTGGACTATCGAGCAGGGTACACAATCCAAGTGTAGTTCCCCTGTTGGCCAAGACTCCTAATATAATAGTAACTCACACACCACACACAAACAAATGAAAGCCAGATATCACAAATTATTCTAAGTATTATGTTACCTTCCTCAAATAGAATGAAGAGGATATCCTTCTTCCCTTGGTTCCTTGAGAATCCTTTAGATTCAGTCACCGATTTAATTATCGAAGAGCCAACGCCGAGAATACACCCCCAACACTTGAACTTCTTTATAGGACACATGAAAGGAAGTGAAGCCCTCTACCCTTACATGGCATGAACGAAGAATCATTCACCCCAATCACTAACAAATCTATGTAGCAAACTATTAGCTTTATGAGTCATCAATCCAACTCATGTATTACTAATTTTTTGGGCCATCAAATTTGGTCCTATTAATAGTTCAAACAAAATTTTTTAAGTTGATAAGATTAGAGGGGGTACATATGATTTGCTTTCTTTATGGTACACTGAAACTAGGGAAGTAAAATAGAGTAATTTGAAGGATTTAACATAGGTGGAGAATTTAAAAGTAGAAGAATCAATTTGCCATTAGAACTACATAGATGGTTGGCAAGGGAAAACTATACCCAGGTTCAACAGGATAGCTTTTGGTTTTGCTGAAAAAATGTTGGTTCGATATTATGAATGTTACAAAAGATTATGAGTTTGACATTTGTAGTACGTCACGTAAGAGTAAAAGGGATGCGTTCTCTTTAGCCGTGTAAAAGGTCTTGGGGCCTAGTAGTAGAGAATTTTTTTTGATGCATGATTATTATTATGAAAAGTTACAAATGTGATTCCATTCTACTAGAAGCTTGAAAATTGTTGCAACAGTAGGCAGTTGATATTTACATTAAATTGAAAACTCAACAATTTGACTTATATAAGAAAAAAAAAAAGTAATAAAGGATAGTTGAAGAGAACAACTTCAATGTACATTAAATAGCATTGTTATTTGAAATACAAAAAGAATCAGGGAAAGATTTCAAAGAAGAAAAATACAACAATTAACTTATTTCCTTTAAGATAGATCAAAGCTGATCCTTAAGATACATTATTGTTGTGCAAAAATCACAAACGAGGAAAAATAAACACAACCAAAACACAAAACATCCTCACATTGAATGAGTAAATAATGAAAGGAAAAAATATTAATACATACATTACAATTATTAGACAATATGAAAACTTCAAACATCTTCAATTGAATGAGTAAATAATCTTAAAGCCCAGCATATGCCTTCAGAGGAGATTTATATGTAGGCCCAAGCTTGCTGTAGAAATCCACAAATCCAGAATAATCGAACGGTTTATACAGTTGGGGATGGTTTTCGTCCACAAGCTCCTCTACAGCTTTTACTATGTAACCTGGTTTAGGATTTGAAAATAACGCAACTACGTGCCTTGATTCATTTCCAGACATAGTTACTCTATGATGAGCAGCATGAAGTCTCCCATTCGTCAATGCCTGTATGCATGCATTCATGGATTGATTCTTGTAACGCACGCAGTAATTAAGAATGAAAAGACATAATGGAAGGAAATATATATATATATATATAATACTACATGGAAAGCATCTCCAATAATCACGAACAATGAGTTTGGACAGAAATTAACTTCAATCCATTGGTCATCATCTTTCATCTGAACTTCAAGTGCGTTAATTCCACTTTCATCCAATATAGTAACCATGTTCTTATCTGTGTGAGGTGGTAATCCAACTTCAGTTACAGTTTTTGGAGGTGCTTTGTATCTAAGGAAACCAAGAAGGTATTCTGTGGAGTCCATGTGTTCTTCCTTATATCTCTCCAAACCTAAGCTTTCTAAAACCATCATCCTTACCGTTTCATCCAACTTTGAAACCAAATCAATGTGGCATTGCACTGCTTTGCTGCGAAACAAAATTTTATTATTAACTTATGTATACATTACATACATACATACATACATACATGTGAGAATTGAGGAGGAAGTTGAAAAAACAAAACAATAGTTAGAGTTTCATTATAATCGAATAATAATTATAATAGAAAAATAAGAGTATATCTAGGAATAATGTAAAAGACAAAAAAACAATTCTACCTTTATAAAAAATAATAAATAAAAACTATACTCTAACAATATATATTATATATTATATATAAATAGTAAATTACCTAAATGTTGAATTCCCTTGAGGCCATATAGCGCTTGTGAAATCATTAACCTTTGTAGGTAATGCTTGAATACCAACATTCTCGAAAAGTGGTCTGCCAACATCTGATCCAATATACCGGTGAATTTTGTCGGGATAGTTTCGTGCTTTTTCTTCTAATGGTTGATCAAAAAGTTCTGGTAAGAAGTCAAATATTTTTCTATGAGTTTCTATGAAACTTTTGTCCAACAATGCATGAAAACAACCATATTCTTCAAGGGCTGTTTTCACTTGTAATTTTACTGACTCCCAAGTTGAAGATCTGGGCTTCAATTCCTGAGAGGAGAAATCAATAACTGGAAGCATCATTTCTTTATTGAACTTATCTCTTTTCTTGATGTTTGAGAAGTTGTTGCTTCCTATTAACATAGAGCTATATATATATATATATATATATATATATATATATATATATATGTATTTGAAGGGTTCACAATAAATATATTACATTTTATCATTTGAAAACGTGTATATCATGATCTTGTACTATTTGAAAAATTATATTTTTTATATGGACCATCCATATTTTTTAGTACATAAAAGATATTAGTCCTTTTAAAATTGTGCGGTTTAAATTTCATCACATAAAGCAAAATAATGCAAAAGTACCTGCAAGCAACTTTTCATTAAACAAAGCAAAGCAATACAAGAATAATCATAAGAATACAAAATAGACCAGTTGGAAAATAATTTAAAAAGTAACTATATTAATATTGTTTTTGGTAGAGACCCGAAAAACCGTGTGTGTCATCATCATCATGTACTATTGGATACATAATTTTCAAAAGCAACTACTCCTTTTAGTACGTACCTAAAAGATATTAGTCCTTTCAAATTGTGTGGTTTGAAAAAATGTATCAAAATATCAGATTATAGTGATTTAATAATTAAAAAGATGTAAAAAAAATGTGATAATCTGGTTAGTTTTGTTACTTTTATTTATGTATCTCATATAGTTGGCTAACTGAGAAATTTAAATTTGACACATGTTAAAGACGACTTTATGTCATAATTACACTTGCATGTGGTGATCATTTTGGTTCTCAAAGAACTGCTAGAAAAATATTAGATTATGGATTATATTGGCCTACTGTATTCCACGATTCATATGATTATTGTAAATGTTGTACACGTTACCAAAACACTAGAAATATGACTAGGATGAATGAGATGTCTCAACAACCAATAGTATTCTATGAAGTTTTTTATGTTTGGGGTATTGACTTTATGAGTCCTTTTCCATGTTCTTTTGGTTTTGTGTACATTCCATGATTCATATGATAATTGTAAATGTTGTACACGTTACCAAAACACTAGAAATATGACTAGGATGAATGAGATGCCTCAACAACCAATATTATTCTATGAAGTTTTTGATGTTTGGGGTATTGACTTTATGAGTCCTTTTCCATGTTCTTTTGGTTTTGTGTACATTCTCCTTGCATGTAATTATGTTTCTAAGTGGGTGGAAGCAAAAGCCACCGGACTAATGATTTTGTTGTGGTTGTAGATTTCGTTAGAACCCATATTTTTTGCAGGTTTAGTATTCCTAAGGCCATTATTAGCGATCAGGGTTCTCATTTTTGTAATAGGAGTATCGAGTCTCTTTTTCGAAGAAATGGAGTTGTTCATAAGGTATCCACAACTTACCACCCACAAAAAAAATGGCCAAGCGGAAGTATCCAATAGGGAGATTAACCAAATTTTGGAAAAGACAATCCAACCCAACCGAAAGGATTGGAGTAAATGATTAGATGACGCATTATGGGCATATCAAACTGCGTTTAAAACTCCCATTAGCATGTCGCCATACTGGATAGTATTTGGTAAAGCTTGTCATTTACCAGTTGAGTTGGAACATAAAACATATGGGGCAGTTAAACAATGCAATATGGACATCAACCCAACTGGTACTCATCGAAAACTTCAACTTCAAGAGCTAGAGGAAATTCGATTAGAAGCTTATGAAAATTTGAGAATCTACAAAAAAAAAGAACTAAAGTTGCTCATGACAAGATGATTTAGAAAATGGAATTCAAGAAGGGCAAGTTTAGGTGTTAGAAAAATTCTTTACACTATATTATATTACTTATATAAAATTTAAATTAGTTTTTACATGGCCTTTTAAATATATTATACTTATAATAATAATTCATATTAATTATAATCTATATTATGAAAATTATAAATAAAGAAATTATTTATACATTACCAATATTAAAAAATTAGAAAATTAAAATTTATAAGTAAATTTATTTTTAAAAAAAAATGAGAGTCTATTTTGGTAACGTAAACTGTAAATATTTTATTAAAAAAAATAGAGTCTATTTTAATAAAGTAGATGATGAATATTTAATGAAAAAAATATGAGTTTACTTTAACAAAATATATCACAATAGTTGGAAAATAGTAAAAAAATAACTATATTTGGAGAAAATTTTTAAAAAGAATACTATTTTTGGTAGAGACCCAAAAAACGTGTGTCATCGTCATCTTGTACTATTGGATACATAATTTTCAAAAGCAACTCCTTTTAGTTAAAAAAAGATATTAGTCCTTTTAAAATTGTCTGGTTTGAAAAAATGTATCAAAATATCACATTATAGGGATATAATAATCAAACACATATGTGTTCATCTTTTCTTTTGTTTTGACATTTTTTAGTTTATTTAATTTACATTGAATTAGTGACAAATTTAATTATTTAAATTAATTTTTAACGTAAGTAATAAATAATATATGATAAAATGTAAAGTTAAATTCTAATCATTTATGACTTTTTAATATTTTGAATTAAAAAAAAAAAATCAAATAAATAGAAAAGTTTATACATTTAGATACAAAATAAATAGATTAATAAATGGCTTACAAAATAAAATATTAATATTCATAAAAACATTTGATAGGTCTACATACTTGGTTTTATTATTATAATCTCCTTCCAGCCTGTACCTGCATTTTGAGAAGATAATTCACTAGAAAAATCAATAATGTCAACAATAGGACATTAGCACTTTGCAAAGCTGTTTATCACTCATCAGGAAGACCACAAACAATTATCATTTCTAATCTGAATTACATGATTTATACAATTAGACAAACCAACCTGAACATAATTGCGTTCACATATGTTGTTGACATGCACAGGAGGAATGGATGCATCTGTTCCTATTCCGTTCTTCTCCATTAATGAGATCAATTCACTTTCACTGAGGTAATCTGGAGGCAGGGTATTCCCCTAATGAAAAAATAAAGGATTGATATTTAAATTTAAGTATGAGAGATTCAAAATAAGAGTTCCTTGGATGTTTCCAGAAAATGTCTATTTTTTCTTTTTCTAGTACCATTTTGAGAAAGTGTGTTAACAAAAGAAGGTTGACGTAAAAAAAGTCATTACTACCCATAGCTGTCTAGAAAGCATATTCCATGGCATTATCACTTCTAAAAGTCTGTAAAGACAAACATGAAATTTGGTTTTAATTTCATCACTTAAAGCAAAATAATGCAAAAGTACATGCAAGCAACTTTTCATTAAACAAAGCAAAGCAATACAAGAATAATCATCAAGAATAGTAACAAAAAAATTAGACTTGAAAGGGAGTTACTATCCAAGAGCAAATAACATATTTATAAGGTATCTTTACATGAGTTTCATAAATGTAAAACCTTATAACACATGTCCACTACTGGTAATCTTTGTCATCACAAGATCCTAAAAAAGACAATAATCAATAAAGATGAAGACAAAATAATTCAAGGCAATAGTATTCTGACTGAGAATCCAAGAATACTTGAGATACGTGAGAATTAAGGGAAGTAAAAAGTAGGATAGGCAGTGCCAAAACCAAGAATCAGGGAAAGATTTCAAAGAAGAAAAATATACAACAATTAACTTATTTCCTTTAAGATAGATCAAAGCTGATCCTTAAGATACATTATTGTTGTGCAAAAATCACAAACGAGGAAAAATAAACACAACCAAAACACAAAACATCCTCACATTGAATGAGTAAATAATGAAAGGAAAAAATATTAATAGATATCATTACAATTATTAGACAATAATGAAAACTTCAAACATTCCTCACATTGAATGAGTAAATAATCTTAAACCCCAGCATATGCCTTCAGAGTAGATTTATATGTAGCCCCAACCTTGCTGTAGAAATCCACAAGTCCAGGATAATCGAATGGTTTATATAGTTGGGGATGGTTTTCATCTACAAGCTCCTCTGGAGCTTTTACCATGTAACCTGGTTTGGGAGTTGAAAATAACCCAACTACGTGCCTTGATTCATTTCCAGACATAGTTACTCTATGATGAGCAGCATGAAGTCTCCCATTCGTCCATGCCTATGTGCATGCATGCATACATGGATTTGATTCTTGTAACGCACGCAGTAATTAAGAATGAAAAGACAGAATGGAAGGAAATATATATACTTACATGGAAAGTATCTCCAATAATCACGAACAATGAGTTTGGACAGAAATTAACTTCAATCCATTGGTCATCATCTTTCATTTGAACTTCAAGTGCGTTAATTCCCTTTTGATCCAATATAGTAACCATGTTCTTATCTGTGTGAGGTGGTAATCCAACTTCAGTTACAGTTTTTGGAGGTGCTTTGTATTTAAGGAAACCAAGAAGGTATTCTGTGGAGTCCATGTGTTCTTCCTTATATCTCTCCAAACCTAAGCTTTCTAAAACCATCATCCTTAATGTTTCATCCAACTTTGAAACCAAATCAACGTGGCATTGCACTGCTTTGCTGCGAAACAAAATTTTATTATTAACTTATGTATACATTACATACATACATACATACATACATGTGAGAATTGAGGAGGAGTTGAAAGAACAAAACAATAGTTAGAGTTTTATTATAATCGAATAATAATTATAATAGATAAATAAAAGTATATCTAGGAATAATGTAAAAGACAAAAGGATAATTCTACCTTTATAAAAAATAATAAATAAAAACTATAGTCTAACAAAAATATATATATATATATATATATATATATATAAATAGTAAATTACCTAAATGTTGAATTCCCTTGAGGCCATATAGCGCTTGTGAAATTATTAACCTTTGTAGGTAATGTTGGTTCTTGAATACCAATATTCTCGTAAAGTGGTCTGCCAACATCTGATCCAATATACCCGTAAATTTTGTCGGGATAGTTTCGTGCTTTTTCTTCTAATGGTTGATCAAAAAGTTCTGGTAAGAAGTCAAATAGTTTTCTATGAGTTTCTATGAAACTTTTGTCGCACAATGCATGAAAACAACCATATTCTTCAAGGGCTGTTTTCACTTGTAATTTTACTGACTCCCATGTTGAAGATCTGGGCTTCAATTCCTGAGAGGAGAAATCAATAACTGGAAGCATCATTTCTTTATTGAACTTATCTCTTTTCTTGATGTTTGAGAAGTTGTTGCTTCCTATTAACATAGAGCTATATATATATATATATATATATATATATATATTGAAGGGTTCACAATAAATATATTACATTTTATCATTTGAAAACGTGTATATCATGATCTTCTCCTATTGGGTCCATAAATATTTATATAGACTTTTTTGGCAACGAATTTATTAGGCATCTTGCACATTAATTGGTTTAAAACTTCCAAATATATGTCTATATATGTGTATAAATATCTAATAAATAGATAAATATAATTATATATGATAAAATTTATCAATTTATTTATAATTGTCACGCTTCAAATCAGGGCTTAATTTAAAAATTAGAAAATCTCGCGGGGTCTCACAATAATACGAAATTTTTTTATAAATATTTAAAAATATATTTTTTATCACTTTAAATAATTAAAATAATTTTAAGAAATGTAGTCAAATTTTGTTGGCCGTGTTTTGGTCCATTGAAGATAGATTTTTATTTTTTGTGGTTGTAAATGATCTATTGAATACATATATTTTTCATCACACGAAACACTATATTTGTTCATCTTTTCTTTTGTTTTGACATTTTTTAGTTTATTTAATTTACATGATTTTTTTTTTTTTTGATACATGGGGAAGTGGAGTAATTGGGTGTCGAACTCACACAATTTAATTTACATGATTAAAATTAAAAAGCAGAAAAAAAAAATAAAATAATATATATAAGTTTCCATACAAAGCCTCCTTTTTTGTATATAATTTTCCTTACAAAGCCTCGTTTTTTGTATAAATAATAATAAAAGTTAAATGGACAATATTTGAAATCTAAATACGAAAAAGACCACATGGATAATTGTTTTTAAGGAAAGAAAAAAAAAAAAAACTCATTTTTTAGAAAGTTACAGGAATATTTTCTGTCAATTAAATTTTTTACCAAAAGTTTTATTTTTTTATTTATTTTTTATTTTTCTAATGGTTACTTGATCTTGTTTCTTACGTTAGTAAAAGCAACTTTTTTAATCAATCATTGTTGATGGGTATCGGAATCACCAAAGTATAAAGAGATTTATCCTCGAGAATATATTAGTGATTTAAGGTATAAATTTTAAACCTTAAAGTTCATATAAAATTTAGACCATTTTCAAGTTCTTAGGTCACATCCAATCATTATCGTATATCTTACTTTATGTAGAAGATAATGTATATCACCAAAAATGCCCCCTGTCTGCATGCTAATTTATTAACATTGATGAAAAGCCTAAATGTTAGTACCAAAATATATATACATATATATATTCCGAGAAGTTTATTAAAAAACAAATTAAAAAAAAAAAAAGAAAAAAAAGAGGGGGAATTAACTAATAATTCAATATCAGGTAAAAACTATGCCTAATTTTATATTTAGTTTTTTAAAAACATCAGAGTAAGTCATCCTAACATGTAACAGTAAGACTCTAATGGACATTTTTGCTAGTACCAATATGATAAGCATGTTTTAGGAGATTCTTATGTTTTACTTCAGACTTTTCCCATCTTTCTCAGTAATTTTATAAAACTTTCCAACCACTTACTCATTTATAGTTACTCATTTATGTAAAACTTATTTTTTTAATAATAATAATAGCTTTAAAACTCTCCTGATTTAAGTAAAATTAAGAGTTCAAACCTCAACTTGTGAAAATTACAACTTGTGTATACCGCTACTTAAAATTTAGAGTTAAAACTTCCGACTCAAATAGCGATTAGTCCGAATGTAAATTAGGGTTACACCTCATCACCTGAGAAAAATAATAATAATAATAATAATAATAACTTTAATCCTTCATTAAAAAGAAATGCAAAATGATTTAATTTTTAAAAAAAAAAAAAAAAAAAAAAAAATTACTCATTAAAAAGAAGTGAGTGTGTAAAATTGTTTACAATGAAAAGAAAAATCCATGGAGTCACTCAATACTAAGGACATGGTTCAAAAATCCCTGAAACTCATCTTAGGGTCTTGCTTCACCCTGTTACCTCTACTTCTTCCTCCCCTCCCTCTACCTCTTCCTCGCCCTCTTGAACGCCTACCAAATGACTTTCCATGCTTCATCTCCAGGAGTGAATGCAGCAGTTCATCACATAAAATGCAGCCACTATACAAGGTTGCTCCGTCCTTCAAAGGTGTTGTTTTCTTGTTGAAATCAACTTCTATGATTGTAGAATCACAATCAGCACAGCGTTCCTGAGTCGTCGAGATCCGATGCGCACCTTGAGAGAGGAAAACAAGACAATTGCACATGTTGCAGAAAAGCCTCCATTTGGGAGCACTCACTGGATCAAGAACAAGTGTCCCGTTGCACTCAGGACATGCACAGACTCCTAGTGCAATAAGAGAATGCCGACAAGTAGGATGTGGACATAGGAAACAAGGCATGCCAGCGCCCTTTCCCAGCTTGACCGAGCCCCCCATTTTAGAGGTACCATATAATGTGCCAATGCCCTCAAATGGAGGACAGTTGTAACAATAAGGACAAAAAGAGAAAGATTTTCCTTCGGGGCCAGGCATTGAACACATCAAGAGCTCAAAATTATCCAGAGGACATGTAAGTTCTTTGTACAACTGAAAAAGACACAATTTTTTAAGTTAAAAGAGCAAATTGCATTTGCATTACTTAAGAGAGACAGGTCAGAAAATTTAAAATAAAATATTCAGAATAAAATTGCTGCACACAAAGGCTACCAGTTTATCCCACGAAACTCTTATAATAGAACTTTTTCTATCAGACCACCAACCGAAATCCTTGAATGACTAGCAAATGTTGAATCAAACCTTGATTAAATTCCCAACCAAAGTTTTTCAATGATAGCCTGCAACTACTTTTATAGACTTATGAAGATATTAAAATTCTAAAGCATAGAAATGTTGGTTTGGAAATGCATGATATTTTATTTGTATACTTGCGGTCCAATCTGTCCAGTCACACAACTCTCAAGGTAAATTTCTGATCATAATTCACCATTAGATTACTAAAAGCGTTTTCTGGTACTAAATATTCTTAAGTAATATTGGTATTAGTTCAGAAATCTCTGAAGTTCATGCGCATATCATGCCAATCATATAACTGCTTTGGCAAGAGATTTAGAGTACTTTCTCATATGAAAACTTCTACATGCACATGATCATCTTCTATAATGCAATAGCCATCGTTCTTCACACACTTCTTTTACCATGGTGTTATCTATTTCATGTTCTTATAAATCCACAAAAATGTGATGATAAATCACAGACCAATTAGTCACAGGCCAAAACTTTATTTTCATTACAAAAATCAAATTAAACTTAGTCAAACAGAGTTAAGGATATAGCACCAAGATGATCCCAGAATAAGCAAAGGAAGAGAAATCATCATGCTAATGTCTATTACCTTGATGGTGCCCCTTTGAGGGACATAATAAACTTCTTCACAAGTACTGCAGTAGATCCGTGATGGCTGTACTGATATGTACTTCATATACCGTGAGCATTTTCCACATTTACTCAAAAAACGCCCAGATTCAGAGAGAGGAGAAAATTGTGCTTCAAACAAAGCATCCATGTTTTCTATCTGCAAAGTGTAAATTTTTATATTTTTGAAGATATTGAGTTCCAAAAAGAAATTCAAGAAAAGCTTCAGGACAAGAGACTAGGTCACAAGAATACATCTGCAAATGTGAAAATGCTGCAAAAAAACATACTAGGGTGTATTGGTAAATTTGACATAAGCATGCCAAAGAAGTACCATTTCATGGATATGTATCCTCAAACAGGATAAATTGAAATCATCAAATTTCATTGCATCAAAATCATAGAGCGTCCATGCTTTGTTCAAGAACTATCTCAAAATAAAAGAAGATAATTCAGTTTTTTTACTTCACATGGAAAAACCTTTGCACCCTTTTTTCTTTCCTCTATTTTTTTTTTTTTTTTTTTTCTTTCTTTTCTGGTGGGTGATAGGCAGGTTTGGGGGGAGCATTTTGAACTCAAAGAACTACCAGTATAGAATTTCAAAACAACAAGCACCAAGAAAATCTGTAACCATTCTAGTCATTGTGAATTTTTAAAATATCATCAAACAATTCAAGATGTAGAAATTCAAATCACTTCACCGTGCTAGACAGAAAGACATAAAAGATACAGATATATAATAAATTCGGCCCACAAAAAAAAAGCACATGTAAATAAATGAACAGAGGTATACATCCATTTATCATGAAGAACAGAGAAAATCAAACGCCCTTACTTGCTTCACAAAGTAGCTAAACTTCCTTTTGAATTGTTCAAGTACATGCTCCACAACCAAAGTATGATGCGCTTGTCCTTTAGCCACAAGAGTGATTTGGTGCTCAATGAAACTACGAATATCAGGTAAACATAAATCTGGGTCTATTAACTGATAACCTCTTATCAAGGTGATACCTAAAGCAGTTGGAACTAATCTCCTTCCAGCCTGTACCTGCATTTTGAGAAGATAATTCACTAGAAAAATCAATAATGTCAACAATAGGACATTAGCACTTTGCAAAGCTGTTTATCACTCAGGAAGACCAAACAATTATCATTTCTAATCTGAATTACATGATTTATACAATTAGACAAACCAACCTGAACATAATTGCGTTCACATATGTTGTTGACATGCACAGGAATGGATGCATCTGTTCCTATTCCGTTCTTCTCCATTAATGAGATCAATTCACTTTCACTGAGGAAATCTGGAGGCAGGGTATTCCCCTAATGAAAAATAAAGGATTGATATTTAAATTTTTTTTTTTTTTAAAGAGAAAAAAAAAAAAAACACATGACCTAAAGCAAGGGCAATGGGATTGGATAACCTTCAGCTAGCAGGACATATCTAATTTTCAATGCAATCACAGATAATCAACAAAAGTATTCCTTCTTAGTTACACAAATATGCAGACATAACTATGCATTCGCCTTGACACATCTATCTACATTTAAAACATAGAAATAATAGCACCCATTCTCACCCTTCAAGTTTTTGTGTGACACATTGAAGTCTACAAACTAGTGCACAAGCTATTGAACAAAGAACTTATAGGTTAAACTTAATTTGCTTAAACATACTGTTGATATCACATATCAACTAATTAGAGGACCCATTGGAATTTAGACCAATTTTACTTAAAACAAGCAGTTTAGTCATTGAAATCTTAAAATAAGCATTTATCAACAAACTTGACTACTAGGATGAACATAGAATGGCATATGTGCTCCTCATGTGATTGAAAAAATTTAAGTATGAGAGATTCAAAATAAGAGTTCCTTGGATGTTTCCAGAAATTGTCTATTTTTTCTTTTTCTAGTACCATTTTGAGAAAGTGTGTTAACAAAAGAAGGTTGACAGTAAAAAGTCATTATTACCCATAGCTGTCTAGAAAGAATAAGAAACATATTCCATGGCATTATCACTTCTAAAAGTCTGTAAAGATAAACATGAAATTTGGTTTTAATTTCATCACATAAAGCAAAATAATGCAAAAGTACCTGCAAGCAACTTTTCATTAAACAAAGCAAAGCAATACAAGAATAATCATCAAGAATAGTAACAAAAAATTAGACTTGAAAGGGAGTTACTATACAAGAGCAAATAACATATTTAGGTATCTTTACATGAGTTTCATAAATGTAAAACCTTATAACACATGTCCTCTACTGGTAATCTTTGTCATCACAAGATCCTAAAAAAGACAATAATCAATAAAGATGAAGACAAAATAATTCAAGGCAGGAGTATTCTGACTTTCAAATAATTAAATTTCAAGAGAATCCAAGAATACTCGAGATACGTGAGAAGGGAAGTAAAAAGTAGGATAGGCAGTGCCAAAACCAAGAACAAACGTAATAGAACCATCCACTAGTTACTTTGGTAGAGAATGGTGTAGGTTGAAGTCATTAAACAATTTAGAGTTACTTGTCATAAAGTGATTTGAACTAGAACCAATGACCCATTAGGATGTGGTAGAAAGAAGACACGTGTTTGAGTTACCTGACTCTACAATAGTACTTACAGGTAAAAGATGAACCCTTGAGCAACTCCTAATCTATAGGAATTTAGAATACTCTTCTATGGAAACCACCAAATACTTCGACTCCCCATCCATGGTAGACTTTTGTGGATCACCCATTTTATACTCAAAAATCAACAAGCAAAATCAAATCTAGTAGATCCAAGAGCAAATCAATGGCTGAAGCTGGTTAGAAGAGGTCGGCCAAAAAGAGGCTAGCATAGCAAGATGAGATAGTATTGGAAACCCAGAGAATGCACCTCCACACATCAGCGCTTGAGGCTGAAACTGTTGGAGATGCTGTGCGTTTAAGCTCACATGCAACCGTCGATGGTGGAAAGATATCTGTTGGTCAGCTAGAAATGAGCCATTTATGGCAGGGAGGTTGTGGAGAGACAATTTTTATCCAACAGCAGTGAGACCAAGCCAAATAAAAAACAAGAAAAAAAATTTGCACCAAGGGATCCAAAATGCGAATTCTACACATTACAATAGAGACAAAATGCTTGCTGTACACCTGAGCAGCCTTCAAAAATGAGCCGCTAGCGTTGATATTATATAAATTTTGAAATCTTAACGTTTTAGTTTATAGAGAGTGGCTGAACTTATGCATTTTACACATCCCTCACATGTGAGTCCTACAGAAATTATGAGTAATTAGTTGAACAAGTGAACAATAATCAACATATGGGGTGGAGTCAAGGTGATACCATGTAGACAATGGAGGAGAAAGAAGTTTTTTATAACATGTGTGTGTATATATGACTATGTTATAATAGGAAACTACTAATTGTTAATCACAATCCTTAAGAATTATAATCTAATATTAAGTAATTACTATAAATCTATAAATAACAGGAATCGAATGCCATCCACACCATCAAATTCAATCATCTCTAATCCATTGATTCCCTTAAAACTAAGAACTCATAAGTTCTCTAACAACTTATTGAAAAAGGATGCAATAGATTGGTAGAGGAACTCCAACGCCTTTCATAGGACCTTGATTGCTCAAGTTTCCTCTTCAAATTCTAATTCACAACTCCAACTACCTCTCATCTAAATTTAGTTCCTTTTTCTTTTGACATCTTCCAATAAAAACACACAAGTTCACACACATAAATACAAGTACGCACATACATACATAAGTTGAAGGGGAAAAGAAAAAAAAAAATGTGAAGAGTTGAAGCATCTTTATCATTTATTCGATTCTAATAAGTGATCAATATAGTGATATGGAAATTTATGAAGTTTTTACCCTTTACTAAAAAATTTGATTCCCAAACTAGATGGGCTAATGTGCAAAAAACCATAATTTATAAGTCAATCAAATGATTCACCAAAAAAAAAAAAAAAAAAAAAAGTCAATCAAATGTACGTTTATGCACATTTTTAATAAACGAGGGATAAAGTGCGTATCATTTAAATTGGGGTACAATATGCTTGTCCTCTCAAACATAAAATGGGAGTGAAATTGCAAACAACCACTATGAATAAACGAGGAGCAAAATTATATGAAGCCCAAGCTCAACAAACAGATGCTCAATGTTCCTCCATAAGTGATTTCAGTTTGAGGCTATGAAGCATTACCTCATCGAGTTCCACTTTTGTAATTGGAATTTTCTCCCCTACAATAAACTCGGGAAGGTTCCTTTCTGTAACAGCCAACCATGGCATAATGGATGTAAATCCTTTATTTAGAACACGATATCCTACACAATGAAAGCACTCTCCTCCAACTCCAAATTCAACTTTTATCCTGCAGCAGGAACAAAAATGACATGTTATGATACCAGAGAAATTAACAGTAAAGAATGTCTTCCCTACCCTAGTGTGACCACACCCTTCACAACTCAAAACGATAATGCAAAAGAAAGATATGCTACCTATTGCCTCTAGAGGAAAAAGAATATAACATTTTGACAACAACATGACACCAATTAGAGTAAGGCTCTGCTCTCAATTGGTTAAAAAGTAGCTTAATTCAGCTAAAAGGAATTAGAAAAGCAACTTTTGGAAAATCTATCCTTGAGTTACTTTAAAAGCAGCTTTTGTTTATTGATGTGGATAAAAATAAAAAAAAAATTAGATTAATTTTATAAAATAGCAGCTTAAAAAGCACCAGTAAGAGAAAATAAGCACTTTGTGTCCAAACCATTTTTTGCCATTATCAACAGTTCCATTCTAGGAATGTTGTACGAAAATTCCAACCTCTGCCATAGTCCATTTGTTTCTTTACTTGTCATCATTTTCGATGTTCCTGTGTTTTTTTTTTTTCTTAACTGTTAACTTGTCATGATCTGAAATCAATGTAGAATTTATTATTCTATCTGTTATTCACTACTCACTAGATATGCTTTCAAAACATTTTTATAAATGCCAAAATTGAGGTGTCTTTTTAAAAAAACTAATATATCCTTTAACTCATTATTCTTTTATAAATAATAATTTGAGTATTAGTTGTGAAGCACTAATAAATGGTTTTGACGGGACAAGAATAATAAATATTACATTGATTTCTTAAGGTGACAAACAAAAGATTAAACTTTAAATTCTTACCAAAAAGAACAAAGCAAGTATCTGTTAAATATCTAACACATCTAAAAGCTTAAGCCATAGAGTGAATTTGAATTTATACACTTGACATTATCTTTCTCTCCATTATAGTTATATAACTAAAGCTTATTTAAGAATGTTTCAACAGTTACTTTATTCAATACAATGGAGTTTTCTGCCACTTAAAAGTTATATGAATTTCTAAAGGGATGTGAAAGTATGTTTTGTGATAATTAAGAAACCAAGAATGCAAAAATCACCTAATATAAAACTGCAAAATCACTTTTCATCTTCTTACCAATTTAAATTATATCATTAGAAATAAGATACAGTAGAACTCCCAGAAAGGGACAGAATGAAGATTAAGGAGATTAGTTAAGCATTTTGTGGCAGTAATTCCTTATTCAGGAAGGAAACAGCATAAGATCAATCTAAACTAAGCAGATAGCATGTAAAGATCAAACACATTGATCAGGATCAGATAGAAGTTGAAGATGGGTTTCACAGCATAAAGATGTTTATAATTGCATAAGTTCATGGAAACTAAACAACCATAGCTCAAACATCACAGGCACAGAATGTAGTATAATCTTGAACTTCCAACATGTGTGTCTCTTCTAAGCTAGTTAAAAAGTAAAAATAGGAAATGTAATGATTAACAATTGGAATAAACAAATAATCCTACATTTGAAGAAAGAAACTACCAGAGTAGCAATATGGATATCATTAAACAAGGAACTCACTTTCTGAATTTGCAATCAGTAGACAGAGTCCCTAAAAAATGTTGACAGACATATTGATATAGTCTCCAAGCGTCATGCCCAAGCATATCCTCAGTAGCGGAATGCACAGGAGTTATTGGAGGGTGATCACCAACATCAGTTCCCAATCTTGGTTTGAAGTTACCATCCACTAAAAGCTGCTTAGCATAATCACCCCATATTGGATTACGTCCTAGTGTTTCCAGAGTGCCTCTGTAATCAAATGAAGCAGGATATGCACTGCTCTCTGTACGTGGATAACTAAAGACGACAAATAGAAACAAAGAAAATGAGAAAAAAGATTTCTCACCAGAACTAGTGATCACAATCAAGCTCAAGTGATGCAGGATAGAGTTAGGCAGCCATTATTATCAATTATTAACCTTTTAGTAATAACTCCTAGTACTGATGCAGAAGCATTTAAGCATCCCAATTTTGATAGTTATTCTGATCCAGTTTCCTACCTGCTTTAGAATTCTACAAGACTTCAGTTCACAGCATCTTTTAGATTCTAGTTATTGTTCATATTCCTTATTTTATGAGGCTTAGATTTTGGATATTCCGGTTAAAGAGCATACAAAATTGTTTATCAATAGAAGTATTTCGTTACAGAAATTTTTTTTTTATTTATTTATTTTCATTCATTTTTTTTTTCCCGTCTTTTCCTGATATTACTCTACTCCAAGTTTTGTATCAAAGCAAGGTTAATTCTTCTGGTCCATCTTTTATTCAACTGCCAGAAACTCATACCACGAAATTCTACTCCAATTAGTTCCCATAATAAATATCCCAAAATACTACTCCAATGAAGTAAATATACAAAAGTTAATTCATTTAAACAGATAAGAAAAAACAGAGCATATTTAAGTAAAGAATGATGATGAAATAACTACGTATATAATATTTAGGGAACAAAACTTAACTTCTGAACAAAAGGGATTAAAAACAGAAAGAAAATACAAAATGAAAAAATATTAAGAATAGATGATAACTTGATAATTAACATGTTCAGGAATTACAATGGACTGAATGATGATCAATAGAGATTGTGAGAATAAACTGATCCATGGAATAACTAAATTTTTGCGCCAAAAATGGAACTGAAGCCATGAAAATTGGATAAGGACAGTCATTACACAATATATAGTATTTTCAAGTTCTAGTAGTAATGACGTGGAGAGATTTTCCAATGGAGAAAAAGCAGCTTAAAAAGAGTGTAAAGAGATACTCAGCAATCAAACTTCCAACAAACAGATATAACTATTTCAAGTACACACAGAGCAGACCATGGAAGTCCAAGAATAAACTAAACCAT
Source organism: Cynanchum wilfordii (assembly GCA_025388415.1). Lineage (NCBI taxonomy): Eukaryota > Viridiplantae > Streptophyta > Magnoliopsida > Gentianales > Apocynaceae > Cynanchum > Cynanchum wilfordii. The sequence continues at coordinate 118,770 of JAHSUH010000281.1, read as the reverse complement.
CAGATCAGACAATATTTTTGCTTGTTTCATTTCATTAACAAGAAAGTGCACAACCATTAATTAACTATAACTTCACTTCTCAATGAAAATATTTTTTGAAAAAAATGAACTATTAAGAATAAGTTGTATCTTGAATTAAGGACCTACATATAATATATATTAAACAGAAAAAACCAAGTCAAGAAAAGCAGCAAACACCTGATAAAACCTTGAGTGTACAAACGCTCAGCTAGCTGCATAGCCAATTGAGGTCCATATCCCAATGCACTTGAAGCAACCTGAAGTTAGCAAAACATCATTCGATATCCATGGATATTACCTGAAGGAATAGGCCTTACAAATCAGATAGTATAAAGGGAACTACATTTAAACTTACTAATTGAAAATTCTTACATATTTTAGTTTACTTACTATGACTTAAATATAGCAAAAGCAGGTACAAATGGAGAAAAATGGAAGCAGGGTAAAAAAGCAACAAGGTTGTGGGCTTTATCCAGGAACTAGGAAAGAAAGGTTCATGACATATTAGCAACCTAGAACAATTTAATTCCCTCAAGAAAGGTATCACATTTGCCAAAGAGGAGAGTAGATATATTGACCAATTTATAAGCATACTTTGCTATTCTTTATCTCTGGATTTGGAGTCATTGCATAAAATATAGCTAGCAATATAATTACACATGTCAAACAATTTTCAATTTTGCCAATATGCTAATCAGAATATCAAGAGAAATGGAACAAAGTTAGTAAATGGGGCAAGGAGTGACAACAATCTAATCTTAGCATCAGGATAGTCATTAATACATTTATGCATATCAATTACTGGATCTCTTTAACTAGATTGAAAAAATTATACTGCAGGTGAATATATCTGGATGCTGGCATTAAATAAGGAAAAAAGACTAGCTACAACCATTCCATCCTCTACCTTTAGAAGGTTCACTGTATTAAGCCCAGCAGGACGAGCTTTGCTTTCGTCTTTTTCTGATATGGTAGTAACACTCGCAACTCCATCCTGTATAACTAGGTTCTGAAACATTACAGTGACCTGCAATCAGAAAAGAAATATGAAGCATGAATAGGAATACAGAAAAACGGGCAACATTCTTAACCAACTTGAGACTCACATCATAGTCAAATAACCTATTCCGCTCCCATTCTAGTTTGAGTTCATAACCTCTATGCATTATGTGAGGATGTAAAACCCAATACTTCTCTGGCTTGAAAGAAGTAATTTGCAGGTAACGCTGCACACAAAATCCAAGGGTAGGGGTTTGACAAGGCCCATAGCTGAAATCGTCATATAAAGCCTCATCAGTTTTGCTATACAGATATGCATATTGAACAGTACTACTCACCATAAAAAGTTCACTGCAACTAATATTATTATCCCGAGATGATCATAACAATATTCACAGAAAAGAAATCTGCAAAGATGTGATAATTATAGTACTTGTTTGACAGTTTAACAACATGGTAATAACAAAAATGAATAAATAAATACTAAACGGAGAAACCAATTTTAGAAGAGATATTCAGAGAGAAAAAAAGGTATGGAAGAAGCATTTTGCATCTGGCGGATTAAGCAAAAGCAGCGAAGGATGCACCACACTTCAGCAGTTCAGTTTAGGAAGGGTATCTTCTGCAAGACTAAACACGCTTATGTCTTATGAATAAATTACATTTGACTAGGTTATCCCTGTGGTATTTAAGTTGATTCTGTTGGCTATAATGCGAGCCTTGCTCAGTCATGGTAAAATTCTGACTCCTTTTTGTTTCCTTGAAGAGTTAAAATCAGGTGCAGATTGAGGTTACAGTAAATAGCATGTATGGAACTCCTTGAGCCATACGGGGTTTTCTAGTAAACCCTTCTCATGGACCTTGTTAAGACGCATATATTCAATATCCTCACTCCCCAAGATTTGCATCAAAGTGAAGAATGAGGAATGAGAGGCAAAAGTCATTGATTGATGCTTTCTGTTATATGTGGCTGTTCTATATAAGATATAGGCTTCATTGGACCACATTTTACTAGGTGAAATGGAAGAGAGGAGTCAGTTGTGCATAAGTGAATTGATAGAGACCATTCTAACATTGACAGGATATCTTTGTTTTCTTCTCACAGCTATATCATTTTAGCACAAGTGCTTCAGATCTCCCTTGTTTTTAACATCTATAAAAGTGATGAAGACAAGCTAGCAAAATCCGAAGTTTCCTACACTTCTATCTTTTCTGGCTGCATGATGTCAAATTCTCAGATAAATTCATTAATGCTTGGTCGCATTCTAAGGCTAATGATGTTGTGAGTCTGATTAATAAAATTGCTAGTGCCCAAGAAGATCTTCTAACTCAGAATTGTTGAAACCACGACCAGGGGCAAGAAAATTTATGCTGAAATTCCTTGCAGGGCAAGAAGGTATCTCTGGCTTAAACCTTATGAATATTGTTCTGATGCCAGAAATTTATGTGCACGACTTATGCAGTTTATTCAACCAACCAGCCTATGTAACATAAAATACAAACTTATTTCTTGGATTCTATCTAATCACTTGAAATCCTCCTTAATGCATCTCAATGATGAATCCAAATCGATTTCAGACCTAATCCATTGATAACAATAATTTGGTGATTGCTTTGAAACTAGATATGCAAAAGGCCATTGATCAAGTTGACTTCTTTCTTAGAGAGTATTTTGATACAACTGATCATACTTGATCAGTTGATAACAGCAATGTGCTTATTGCTTTGAAACTAGATATGCAAAAGGCCTTTGATCAAGTTGAGTTTTTTCTTAGAGAGTATTTTGAAACAAATTAATGTTTCAAGTAACTTTGATGCACAATTGATGGCTTGTCCACATAGTGTTTGTTCTGTTCTGATCAAACTTGAAGTCTTTCTCCCATCTTGAGGAATTCGCCCGGGTAATACTCTCTTGCCTTTCCTCTTTATTATCTACTCAAAAGGTTTGTCAACTCTACTTAGGAGTGAAGAGAAGGACTACCTCAAGATAATGTAATTTGGAAGATTGGTGCCATAGGTTTCTTACCTGTTCTTTGTTGAAGATAGCCTGCTCTTTGCTAGAGCCAATCTTTAAACATGGAAGCCATTAGACGAATATGAAGCAGTTATGAAAATACTTCTAGACAAGTTTTTAATCTACATAAATGTTGTCTTCCCAGATACGTGCAAACATGTTATGTTTTGTCAAACAGCTAAGGGACATACACAAAATATTGGGTTATACTTTTCTTCACCGATTCTAAAGAATATTTGGGAAGACTTATCTATGAATTTTGCACTTGGATTACCATGAACAGAAAGGGATTAGATTCTTTTTATCCTGTTGTTGATAGGTTTTCCAAAAATGGCCCACATCATTCCCTGTAGAAGGACCTCAGATGCTCAAGGAATAGCCAAGTTATTCTTCAAAGAGGCTATTCGTTTGCACCAGATGCCTTAGTCAATTACCTCAAATAGAGATAGGAAATTTTTAAGCCATTTCTAGAGAACGTTATGGAAGTTGTTACTTGTCTTTGAATTTTAGTAGCACATCAAACCTTCAATCTGATGGTCAGACTGAAGTGGAAAACAAAACAGTAGGTAATCTGATTTGTAGAATTTGTGGAGACAAACCAAAATAGTGGAACTCAGCTATAACACAAGTAGAATTTGCTTACAACAGTGTTGTTCATCACTGCACAGGGCTGAGCACATTTTCCGTTATCTACACCAAGACACCTAGGCATGCTTTAGACTTAATCACGCTGTTCCTAAGGTCATTGTTTGAATTGTTCAGCCAAGAATTTGGCTAAGCAGTGGAAAGATCATTCAGAGGCAGTAAAGCAGAAGTTGGAGGACAGCAATGCAAGATATAAGGTAGCATCAGATAAAACTGCACGAACACTTTTTTAAGGTTGATGACAAAGTAATGGTGTTTCTATGAAAGGAGAGATTTCCAGTAGGCACACATAACAAGTTACATCTTAAGTATGCTCCATATCAGATTATACAGAAGATCAATGATACTGCTTATCCTTTTTGTTTATGTAATAATATGGGACATACATCTACCCATTTTAGCCTTCAAACAAGCAATTATATTCTGACAATTGAACAAACTCAGGTTGAGGTTTTTTCCTGGTGGGGGAGAGGGTGAATGATGCAGCTCAGGATTTTTGGTTGTAAACTTAATTTATATTAGGATTAGGGATTTTATTATTTATTATATTATTTAAGTATTTTGAGATCCATAGTAATGTTAGGATTTCTTTCCTTTGATGATCTCTATTATGCTTATGATTTTTTTACCTTATGCAAATCAAGAGGGTTATAGGATCTATAAATACCCATTGTTCTCTGGAGTTATGGACAGAATTTTTCAGAATTTTTCAAAATATCATATTATTCTTTCGATTCTTGAATTATGTTTCCAAGACTTGATTTTGATATCAGCATTTTTATCCACACTATCTCTTTGCATGAATTAGTTAAGTTTATGAAATTTTCAAATTAGCAATAAATCTGTACCATTTATTTGTTGTTACTCATTAGAACTCATATATTGTCATAATTTAGTTATCCTAGATATTATTGATTTATAGTTATTGCAAGGCAATTACATATAGCTTCCACATCAAAGTTCCTATTTGATTCCGAAATTTCCTACAATCTAATCTTGGCTTTCTGACTAATGTACCTTACATAAAGTATAGAAGGTTCTAGAGTAATTTTGCAGGACATATTTTGTGAGCCAGCCATAGTTCACACATCACATAATTTTCCTACAAAATAACCTCTACATGGATACTTAACAATTAGTAAAGGATTCTGAAATAAGGTAGTAACAATTATACATAGCAATAGAAACTCAAAAAATGACAGATATCGTATGTACAGCCAATTAAGTGACAAGAAAAAACTCACGAGATGACTCTAGAATCAAGATTGCCATATTTTCCATTGAAATAACTTGTTTGGAACCGTGTAAATGCAACTCCAACTTTCAAGTCAATCTCTTGACGGGCATCTACTGCTAGTGCTTCATCCCTATTTGGTCGAACAAGGTTTCCCATTGCCTTAAAAATGTCTTTCTCAGTGACAGAAGAAAATCGAGCACGATGAATCCTTTTACCATCATTTACATGAAACCCAGTGCACTCAACGACTGCAAGAATAAACACAGAATTAAACTGTTATCAAGTCAAAGAAATTTTCTACAGGCATATGAACAACATATGTGAATCTAACAGTGAATACCTAAAATCTCATAAAATGCAAGAGTTGTACATGCCATGACATCGGCCATTCACTTAATATATGCAGCAACACTAAAAGACTTCTAAAATTATCAAGTCAGAGGTTATTCCTTTAGAGTTTTGATAAGCAACACAAAAAAACGTTTGTTACATTGCTTTGATAATAGATACTCACCACATTCACGATATTTTAAGATAGAACAAGGAATATGTTTTTTGTTCTGGGATGATTACATGGCTGGGGATTGGCCATTTACAATTGCTAAATCAAATCTGGCATTACTACGTCAATAATGCTCCAATATCTTCATTCTACATTTTAAACAATGATTTTCTAACTAGCAATCAAGATCTACTTGAAAAACAAACAAATAGGCAACATAATGGATCATCTTTTTTCTTCAAACCCTTTAACCTCCTTCCTCGGTCAAAGATTCTAGATTATAGTTGATTGATGGCTCTAGAGCCTGTTCAAAAGTAACTCACTAGGGAATTATTCATTGCTAAAATATAAATTTTGATTTCTCAAATTTATGAACATCATGTTCAATGAAGCAAATGCCTAAATAAAACAGGTCTGCAAGTTACGTTAACATAGAATTGTATTACTCAAAAAATCCTGTTTCATTATGTGTACACATTAACATGCTCCAACAGTGAAGTTAAAAGAGATAACCTTCATAGCATATATTTTCTCCCTCCCGATCACAATCCAACCATAATACCAAGTGTCCACAACCACGAGCTTCTTGGCTTAAGTGCCTACAAACATGTGCCTTCCTTCAAAAGATTAGTCAACAATCTTCGATTGGAATATTAGGACAAATAAAAGGAAAACACATTTTTAAGAGCTGGTAGATGCCCTCCTGTTTCAGAATACCTAGCCTTCCAATTTGACCTCGTAAATAAGAAAAGTGAAAATTGCAGGCTCGGATAACTGATTCTGAAATCATATGTAAATTTAGATACTAAATTGGAAGAGTGAATCTAGAGAATATTCTTAAAAAATTATGATACTTAAGGAGAAAAACATAAGGAGTTGGTACATTACCAGAATACAAAAGTATCCAGGGCTTTCAGTAAATTGTATATGGGTCTTGCATAAAGGAAGAGTATATATCTAAGACAAGGAACCAGTAAGGTTAAACACATAATGGACAAAGGCCTCCTATTTTCTATTCAACAGTATACTTAGTTCAAAGCATCAACTGAAGATAGACCTGTCAATGTTTTTACCACGGTTTCACTACTGTTATCCACATAGGAATCTGTTGATGCACACGTTCATCTGTGTTTTATTTTCATATCATTTTATTAACTAAAAACAAAATTCATATTTCGATACATAGAGTCATTCCTGTAATTCCAATGAAGAACTAGCAAAAATGAAAATAGAAATTTAAAAGGTTTTATTGAAAACTCAAACTTTTTGCACCTTATCAATAATCTTACATAACTGGATGTCTATAAAAATAACCTTTTAACAGTGAAACACAAAATGAAGATTGAAACCAGTAACTAGGAAAGTTAAATCAATTGGAAATTCACCTTTGGATTTGATTCATTCTTAACAATCGGTGCTTCAAAAAGGTCCAGAGGATCAGTACTCGTCCAATCTTGATAAGTTCCAGGGAAATCTACACTACATTTTCAAAGACTAAAGATTCAGTTCCAACACAAGAATTTACATGGGATAGATAGTTGAGAAATAGAAATCCGTAACAACTAAGAGCACATATTTTTCGAACACATTGATTCAGCCCCAATACAGAAGTAAGGTGGAAACTTCTTGCAATATTAAAATTTTAACAACTGAGAGTCTCAGAATATACGAGTAAACCCAGGACTGGGGAAAGGAGGGGGTGGATTACAACCTTATGCTACCAAATGTAGAGAAATTTGCCTTCCAATAATTATCTTTCAAGATAACCACAAATAAATGCATCAATCACGGCCATCAAACAACATTATGAATTGTAGATCAACTAGCATATAATTGAAAAAATATTTTCATGTAAATTACTGCAATCTGGTCAACAGTGAATGATATCAGAGCAAGAATATATTAACAAGAGAAAACAGAAACCTGAAAACATGGCCAATAACTGATGTTACTTTATATTGCACATGAGATCCCTGAAATGTTCCTTGAAATTCATGAACCTCAGTAGTTCCCCTTCGTGTTGACATCTGTGCCAAAACAAAACAAAACAAGGACAACAGAACTTCAAACTTTATTCTCAGATTACAAACATGCAGAAATGACACTAGAATCCAAAAGTTTCCTGAACAGCAAATTAACTTTAAAAGAAATGAATATAGAAAATCACCAAGAAATACATGCAGGCATAGTGAAAAAAGCAAAAGAAATTCACAGAAGTAAATAACACTACTGAAGTAATTCACAGGCCTCCTTACAACAGGAAAAAAGGAAAAAAAATTAAAAATCCATACAAAGTAATATTTGGCACAAGCTCTAGCTTATAAATTTATAAGCTTGGCAAATGAACCATAGATCATGAAAATTAAAATAAGTAAGTCATTTATAGTTCCGACAATCAAGTCAAAAAATATATAAGTAAATTTCGAACTTAGGCGCCTTTCTAAGCACACCAAAAAAAAGGGAAAAAAAATTACAGAAAAATTAAAAATAATAATAATAGTTAAAATTATTCATGAAGCATAAATAAGAAGTGCAGAAAATCAGAATAAAACTGAAACTAAATGTTTGCATAACTAATAAAAATAAAAACAACGAAGTAACATACCTGACCCCCAGAGAGGACTGAGGCAATTGACAGAGCGATGCTCGGCTTTTCAGCTACCTGAAATTCATAGCCGCATAATGTATAAATATATACATATATATATAATGTACAGGAATTAACAATCTAACAGACGATAGATGAAGATATCAAAACGGTAAATTAATAATATTCTGGAATCTTTTTACTTGCCATGAGAACTTTAAGAGCCATTTTCACAGAAAATTTGATTTGATAAGTTCCGCCCAAAAGATGTTGGCAGAAGGAAGGTTTTTCATAAGGTAAATGGAACTCTGGAGGAAGGGAGTAGGAAAACGGGTATTTTAACACGAAATCTGGGTTGTGGGATACTCTCGGTTTTTTTTTTAGGGTAAATTGGCAAAAATAGTCCCATACTATTGACATTTGATAAATTGGTCCCAAATTATTCTTTTAGTGTAATTGGTCCCTATTCTATAAAAAAAAATTGTGAAATTAGTCTTCCGTCTAAATTTATGTTAAGTTATCACCTAAGTTTTGGGGAAAAAAAAATCCCAAGAGCATTTATATCTTTTCTTTTTTTTTTTGCTCAGCACCAGGTATAGGAGTTTCCCGCAAGTGTACCTTGGATAATTCAAGGGGTTAACCCCAAGTCGGATGGCCCTAAGAGGTATTGGTGTCGGGATTCGATCTCAAGATATCCGAGTTTACGGTTCATCCCAGGAATCTTACCACTAATTCAACCCCTCATGCTAAGAGCATTTATATCATTACAATATTTAAATATATTATTTTAAAAATAAAAAAATAAAAAATAAAAAAAACAAAGGTGCCACATTCGCGCCGAAGGCTCCATTTTTGGTCGGCATAACGATGGCAGGTGTGATGGATGTGCCATTCATCCGAAGAAAAATGTTTATCAATGGCAGGTAGAATCGTTTTGGTCAAAGCAATTCTAAGCTTCATAATATAGACTTTCCTTCTCCCCAAGAACATTCGGAAGAAGATGGATGGCATGCTAAGGGACTTCTATTGGGGATTCAAGAACACAAATGAACATCACCTCTATTTAAAATCTTGCAATTCAATCTGTCTCCCTAAACACTCGGGCAGGCTCGGGCTAAGGAAAATGACAAACATAAATCAGGCCCTCACTTAAGTTGGCATGAAAGCTTAGTACAACTAATGAGAAATCGTGGGCGCAATTGATTAAGGCCAAATATTTGAGGGGTGTTAACTTGCTGGAGGCGGACAGGAAGTCTACTAAAGATGAGGAGGATTGAGGCAATGCATAGAAATCTTAAAGATAGAAGCACTCTACCAAGTTGGAGTAAATTCAAAATTGAGGATCAAAGAAACACCTTTGGATACACAAATAGGAGGGATTCTATATCCCAACAAACATGGAAATTCCTCATCGGGTTCAAAAGATTCGAGACTTAATGGTTGAAGGAGATGACGACTGGAATCATACCTTGGTTTTTTCAATATTCCCCTAGATCAATAGACACATACTTAACACTCTAATTCTAGAGCAAGAAAGATTGATATGGACTCCCTCTTCAACAAGAATTTTCAATGTCAAAACTCCATACAATCTAATCATCAAAAGTAGGTTGAACTCAAAACAAGAGCAACACAACAAGTGGAAATCAATATGGGAGGTAAAACTTCATGGTTGACACACATTACTCCTTTGGAAGCTAATGAGCAACACATGCAAAGTCTACATTGAACCGAATACAACAATTCTCCAATGCTACCTCTGTAGTCAAACACAAGAAACATTCCACCATCTAGTGCTATGATGCCCATTATGTAAGTTGCTTTGGTGGAATTTTGAATGGCAATTGAGACTCGAAAAGTTCTAGCAATTGGACACAACTCAATGGATTTTACTTTTGGTGGAGGATAACTCAAGATTACCTGTGGAAAAAGGAACAAGAGTGAAGATACTAAATTTCTTTGTGACCATGTTTGAACAATTGTGGCAGTAAGGAACAAAATATGGCAAGGATATGAACCTCCAATATGGTGAATTCCACTACAACCCATTATTCTCAATAATTGCCAGACAATTGCAAACAAGTAAATTCTAATTTGCTACCCAAATTGCAAAATATATGGATACCCCCTCAACTAGGAGAATTAAAATTGAACATTGATAAGGATGGAAGAATAGAGACTAGCTAGTGTCGTTGTGTTGAGTACCACGAGTGAGATTTGTTGAATTTATTTTAATAAATCATGTGGGTTTATGTGTCAATTATGTATATAAGACTATCATATTTTATTAAACCCTATTAAAGTGATCTAATAAAGTTTATTAGGTTAATATGCATCAGAAATAAGTATGGGTCCACTTATGTAGATACCCTAATTCCTAGTCTGTGATTGGTTAACTAGGGATTGATATATGTTTCATTGGTTATGGTCCCCGAGAGAGTATTGAGAGTTTCTCTTCTATATCCCGTCAATAGAACAGAACCCTAGCTCCAATAAAATTTCTCGGAAGACTTTAATCGCTTCAACAAGTTTTGATCGGAAAGGTGTCTTCCGGGATTCTTGAAGGCTACAGAAGGTTTTGAATTTACATGATGGAATCGGGTATGCTTCGCAATTAGTTAAGTTATTCTTAATAATTTAACATATAGATCTTTGGAAAGTATGTTTATTTCATTCCTAACAAGTGGTATCAAAGCCTATATGTTGGGTTATTAAGAATTTTATTCATGCAATTAAGGTTGTCATAGATAATTTAAAACACTACGGAAATTAAAGTTTTGTAATTATACTTTTGTATAATTCAGAAAAGGTAGAAACAATGAGATTTTTTATTAAATCTTGTTTCCTTACTACAGAAATTATGGTGTTATAAATTATTATACTTTTGTATAAATCGGAAAAGGTTGAAACAATTATGAATTCTATCAAATCTTGTTTCTATAAAGTATCCGGATAATGAGCATAATGAGCACTAAAGTTAAAGATTTTGAGGGATTTATTGTGCATTTGGTATTTAATCTCTCTTCTATTATAATTCAGTCAACTTATGGACAGTTATAAGTTATAACTATTTAAAGGAGAAATTGACTTTTAATGAGTTAATTTCATATTTTGTTTGGGAAGGAGAGAGATAAAGTAGATGAATTTTTAGTACTCATTGGAATTTACCGGAAATGGTAAAGGAAAGAAAATAAAGAATATAAAGAAGTTCAGGCTTTGGACCACATAAGAAGCAAGAAAATGGAACAAATTAAACTAAAGAATTTTCTTGCTATTTTTGTGGAAAGACTTTGGATAAGGATAAAGAATGCATACGTCAAATATCATACTTGATATTCAAATAAGGGGTTGTCTAATTACTGAAAATCCAGTGATGGTGAAAGATACATCAACTATAGTGAATGGACAACGGTTAAAGTTGAGGCAATAAGGACTTTTATGGTATCCTTTGAGAATGAAAATTATGTGGATTTAAAAGAGACTTATAGGATACCGTCTTTAGATGGAATTTTGTTTCTATTTTTGTAATGGACAAATTTGGTTATTTTTGTTCATTTAGAAATAGATAATTTAGTCTCTTTTGTTAATTTCAATTCTCTATCTAGATTTGATAATTTGCATTGGTTGAATCTAATTGCATCATCGAATGAACTTTCAAGAAAGGAGAAAGAATAAACTAATGCACATGATTAAGAATTGTGTTACATTGACACGATATTAAATAATTTATTGGAATCATCTTTGATGGTTTTGATTCAATTGTGCATGTTTAGTTATTCTATCATTCAGAATAATCAAGATTATGAGTTGGTTATGTATACCCATTTTCGGCTCCTTTTTAAAGGAATAAAGTTTATTCCTTTTTTGTAATCTTGACTATTAATTTATGGAAATTTTGAAGTTTGATATGTTTTGGCTTTGCATAAAATCATGATTCCCGATTAATGATGCATGACATCTTGTTTACCTTTTGTATCTTAATTCTACAACATGATACTTAAACTCTTATTTTTATGGTAATTGTAAATCATGAATCTTGATTTATAGTTTTATTTTGAAATAAATAAATTGTGGGAAAATAAGGATATATTATGATATTATGTATTATATATATTTGGATCGTTTTTGTGATGTATTATATATATTCTTGAATTCAGTTAAGTTACTTATATTTTTAGATTGATTAATTGAAACTTAAATGCTGTCAAAGTAGCTTTTTGTGTAAATTAATTGATTTATAATATAAGGTTGGTCATGTGTGTTTAAGTTTCGTGCGAATAGTAATTGGCCCAAAGGAAAGTTATTGTTTGACGGAAATTTGAGCATGCATGTAGTCATATCATTTGACAAAATATAATGGGACCTTGGTTAAATTCAATTTTGGTTAGATTACTTATATTTTATATTGATTGATTGATTGAAACTTAATGTCGTCAAAGTGACTTCCGTGAAAATTGATCAGTCATTAAATATAAGGATAGTTATTTCTGGATAATTTCTCATGGAAAGTTTTTATTTGGCAGAGATTTTAGACACATTGTGGTAATAAATATGTGACAATTATTGGGTTGTTCTTCCATGTGAATAATTATTCGGTCCAAAAGAAAGGCTTATTATTTGACAAGAATTTATTGTCAGTATTTGATTACTACGTTGAGAGTACCACTTACAAATTGACATTTCTGTTCAAAGACTAAATCTCAATGTTGTGTTAGGTATCTTGTGATGGGTTTTACCAATTTTGAATTACTTTGGTCAATTTTATTTGGATAAGTATTGTGAGTTTAATTTTATTTTTAATGTTTGTTCTCTATTTAGTTAATGTTTTTGTTGCTTTAGTATCTGCCAATATTAATTTTGTGTTTGTACTAAATAGTACAAATTTTATTTAAAGATTTGGAAAGAAATATTTTCATATATCGTAATTGCATAAATCTTAACCGTGCTATTCTGATTTAGAAACCACTTATTGTTATAGATTTTAATTTCTCTTGTAATAGGAGAAATTGGAAACAGTGGGAGTATTCAAATTGCATGAGTTTATGGTCATATAATATGCAATTTCAAAATACATTTGGGGTATTATGTTTAAAGAATTTATTCTACACAATTATTTGGTGACATTTGAAGTCCAAGTGGGGGAATTATTGGATTTATTTATTAAATAAATAAATTATGTGGACTTATTTGTCAATTATTGTGTACTGAAGACTTAAAGACTACAATAATGTGATATCAATTATTGTGTACTAAAGGGATTTCTTTGAATCTCAAGTTTCTAGGTGAGATAAATGTATCTCAATGAATGCCTCAATAAAGTGATTTCTTTAAAGCTAAATAAATTTTAAAGATTTCTTATGTTTCAGTTACAGAAAGTTTTTATGTATACTTAAGTTTGTATGTGTTTGGATATTGCATACATTATTAAAGTATATGACAGATATTTAAGAGATCCTTGAATGGATTCTGAAAGCACTTAAACATTTATGTGATATTTTAAGAGAACAAGATATTATACACTCACATACAAGAAATCGAATCAGTGGGAGATCATCGGGTATTCTGATTCCGATTTCATGGGATGCCAAGATAGTTATAGATTTACTTCGACTATATCCATCTTATTTATTGGAAGAGTAATTTCTTCAGAGAGTGTTAAGCAAAACACTCATAACTCTTTCACTATGGTAATTAAGTATAACATATTGTATGACATCCAATCATGAAATATAGCTAAGGACTATTGTCACTAAATTGAGGGAATTGAGAATTTTGGATAGTATCTAAAGACCATTAAAGTTATTTTGTGACAATAATTTGGTTGTGCTATATTCTAATATATATTAGAGTGGTTTGATGTTTATAGTATATATTGAGACAAACTCTATGGTTGTGGATCCATTAATTAAAGTTTTACCACTCCAAGGTCTTTTATGAGTATATTGCTCATATGGGTGTTATATGCTATTTTGATATGATATATCATTTTAGTAGGAGTTTGTGTAATAACTATAGACATGTATTACAGATTTGGTGTTTATTACTGCAGTATTTAAAGTATTAAGTAAATTTTTACACTTTATTTCTATTCAGTATGATCTCATTAAAGAATAAGAAAGAGACCAGTTGAAAATTAGCATGTGGAGATCACATTGCATGAAATTTTCATGCTACATACCATACTTGATCCATGTCGTTCGGTTACATTGATGTACGTGATCATTGTTGGGTTTAGTTACGTTTTTTTTTTGTAATGAATGCCCCTTTGGTCCTATGTTGATGTGATTGATGGATCAGATTGGTTAAGGATGCGTATAGTAATGATAGTAAAAGATTGAGTACTCATAAAGATTAATGATGCATAATTGTTTGTGACACATTAAGCCCAAGTGGGAGATTGTTGGATTTATTTTAATAAATCATATGAGCTTATGTGTCAATTATGTATATAAGACTATCATATTTTATTAAACCTTATTAAAGTGATCTAATAAAGTTTATTGAGTTAATATGCATCAGAAATAAGTATGAGCTCACTTATGTAGATACCCTAATTCCTAGTCTGTGATGGGTTAACTAGGGATTGATATATTTTTCATTGGTTATGGTCTCCGAGAGAATATTGAGAGTTTCTCTTCTATATCCCGTCAATAGAACAGAACCCTAGCTCCAATAAGAAAAGGTTCCAAATAAATTTACCAGAAGGAAAGAAAATATAAACCAAATTCTCTTTATCACAAAATAAATAATATTTGTATACTTTAAAATAAAATAAATACTCATGTAATAATAAAATAGTACATTTTTTTTATCAAATTATCATATTGAATAATAAAAGGTTATCTATATATATATATCATAATATAACCATAAGATATATAAATTCAAAAGAAAACTTTAGATTATAGATAACCGTTGGTAGCTAAATTCCAAATAAGATAATCTCCAAATCATATATATATACATATATCCAAATTCCTTAAAAGCTGAAAATCTCATAAAATAAAATAATAATAAAATTAGCTAATATAAATAGCAATTTTTTTTAAAAAAATGTATATATATATACATAGCCGCTGAAATCTTGAATATATATATAATATATATCCACTAATAAAATATGAAACTGAAATGAATGCATATAGTCCAAAAATATATATGTATGTGTGCATACACGTGCAACAAATTGCGCAAACAAAATAAAAAACAAATTGTCCTGCAACAAAACAAACTCATATAGCTGCTATAAAATAAAAATAACATTATCCTTATATATTGTAAGAGGCCAATTCTTAAAGAAAACTAAATTCTATAATTCTGAATTTTCAAGAAAAAGAATATCCCAAAAAAAAATTGATTTTATCCAAAATGGAACTAAATTGAAAATCTAAGATTTTCATCCTTACTAAAGTTTAATTCCTTAATTCTTTATTCACGTGCTGGATTTATCAATTGAATACCCAACAAACTTAAAAAATAAAATATACATACATAAAACATGCATATATACATAACATCATAATAATCCAGAAAGTGCCGAAAGCCAACAAAGTTAACCAAAATTTATCCAACAGTATATTAACCAAAATTTTCATCGCAGAAATAACCATCAGTATATATATATATATATACATATGTGTATATAAAATTACCAACATTTCCAGAAACAGCCGCATACATACATATATGCATATAATTACCGACAAAAGCAGTAATCAAACTCTAATTCCATAATATATATATATATATATATATATATATATATAAAAAATAAATCTCAAAAAATTTCACCTTTAAAAAAAAAAACTCAGATCCATATTGATAAACCCTAAAAAGGTTTAATCTTTTCAAAAAGAATATGGATTATATATAAAAAATTCTTAATAACCCAACATATATGCTCTGATACCACTTATTGGGCCCGATATTCTCATCAGGTTGGGCTGCCTCTTCATCTAACTCCACATTAATATGATATTATCCACTTTGGGCCTAAGCCCTCACGGGTTTGTTCTTGGGACTTTCCCAAAATGCCTCATACTAATGAAGTAGATGTAACTCCTTATATACTAGACAACTCTTGTTTAATCTTCAGATGTGGGACTTGGGTTGACACACCAACCCCAACAAGATTAAGGCGGCTTGAGTTAAACACTTTAACCATGATAATTCTTATTGTGTTGAGGCTGAAGAGGCCACCAAAACCTTTAAGATTGGGCTAGAATTGGATGTGGAAGAAGCAACATTTGAAGGGGATGCAATGTTCGTAATCCTTGCAGTCCAAGATCTACAGCAATTCTAAGATTTTGTACTGCCAAGAAATCTGTTGAATACGATAAAAAAAATTCTAAATTCCAAGTGGCACTGGTTCCTTAACTATGTCCCCAGAAATGGGAATGCTTGTACACACCATCTAGCCAAATGGTCATTTCATTCAAATTTTTGTGGTCGTGTAATTGTCTTCCCCTTCTAAAGGATTGTTTACTAAAGGGTGTGTTTAGTTAATTCTTGTTAGTTATTTGTCTCGTTAGTTTTTGTCTGTACTTGTAGATTTTTAGTAGTAATTACCTTTCTTTTTATTTAATGAAATCTCAACCCACTTACAAAAAATAAAATTAAAAGAAAAAAAAAAACACATGAGGTTATAGTATATTTAACTCAATCAATTGAGTGTTAAGTGTTTATGACAAAATTGGCAGCAAGGCGGCCCCAAAAACTCTCCTTGCCCAAAGGGCGGGAGTTCGACACCTCATTTCAGTCATAATGCTGTCAGATCTCGGTGTTGGATTAGTCGGGTAAAAACCGGACACCATCACAAAAAAAAAAAAAAAAAAATTCAATTGAGTGAATGTTTGGAAAAAATGAGTTGAAAGAAAGTTCAAAATATATTGCTTCTTAATCATAATTTGTTAAGTTGTCCATCGTTTTATTGGATACTTAGTTTATTTTTTGTTTTATCTAAACTACTAAATTTTAATTATTTTTCTTATCTATTTTAAACTATTTTAAAATATAATAAAAGAAATATAAAATAAATGACTACTACAATCTAAGTTGTATTTTATTTTTATTTTTTTTAGGAAAAGAAAAATTATTCATTCAAATGTTCTCAAACATACCTGCTAGAGAATAGAAGCTGAAATAAGTAATCCTTCCAAAGACCATGAAATTTTTGTTTGATTAGGTTTTTTTCTGCTGACTTATTCTTCAATTCTAATTTGCTTTTTTTTTCCCCCTAATGAAATCCAGGACTATTTCCAAAAATAAATAAAGGTAAAATTGATACAAAATATATGGCTTTTATTTTATTCAGAGTGAAAAGAAAATTAGATTAAAAATCAATCTTAGTAAAAATCTATTTTGGTTAAAAAGTTTTAACGTAATTGGTAATAATTTCACTTATGAACTTTTGAAGGTTTATCAAGATACAATAGAAGGGAAATTGCCTTAAAAAAATTTTAAAAAACTTCATGGACATTTATGTCATTACACTATTTAAATATAAGGCAAATTGGTATAAATAGTCTTCAAACTATAAACTTTTGGTGACATTGGTCTCCAAATTATTTTTTTGGTGGGATTGGTCCCCAAACTATAAAAAAATTGTGACATTAATCCTTCCGTTAAAAATCACAAGTTAAGTTTTAAAAAAAAAATATTCCTATAGAGACAACCGTAACTTTGGGATTCAGTAAGAATCCACTCAACATAATCATCAATTCCTACCACCACCACTATAGACAAACATAAATACAATTTTTTTTTTTTTTTTTTTTTTTTTTTTTATATTAATATAAATGCAACTTGGAATGGCTAAATTCATTAGGGATCCTCCAACCCGTAAGACAATTAGAGGAAAACTCATCCCAAGTTTTTTTTTGACACAGCTGAAACCGAAATGTATATGATCAATGAAATGACCAAATTGAAATTGGTCCAAAAACCGCTTAGAGCAACACCTTTGATGCCGAGATTGAGAAAAACAAGAAGGAAGTAATTGATGGGTATGTGTATAAGAATGGCTACATCTTCACAAAATGTCAAAGGCAATGTTTGCCATACGTTTCGACTCCTCTGCAATTGCAAGAGAAACGAGGTTTTAATTTCACATAATTTTTTAAAACTCTTGGATTTTTTTTTTTTTTTAAAAAAAACTTAACTTGTGATTTAACATAATTTTTAACGGAAGGACCAATATCACAATTCTTTCATAGTTTGGGGACCAATCTCACCAAAAAATAATTTTGGGACAAATGTCACCAAAAGTCTATAGTTTGTGGACTATTTATACCAATTTGCCTTATATTTAAATAGTGTAATGACATAAATGCCCATGGATTTTTTTTTTTTTTTTAAAAAAAACTTAACGGTGATTGAACGAAATTTTTAACGGAAGGACTAATGTCACAATTTTTTTATAGTTTGGGGCACAATCCCACCAAAAAAATAATTTGGGGACCAATGTCACCAAACCTCCATAGTTTGGGGACTATTTATACCAATTTTCTATCTTGAAATTGGAAATATATATATATAATGCAGTGGTAGTAACAAATTTGTTTATTAATATATAAATAATTATTCGGATAAGATATAGTTAAAAAAATGGGTAATTTTAGTTCCAAATCCATAGGAAATTAAGTATAGCTATGGGAATGAAAAATTCACTCATACTCAAAATTTATTTTGGTAAAGTACACCTTTAACAAGCATATTTACAAAAATGTTAAAATAGAGAGGAAAAAAAAAATTAAAATGAAAAAAAAAAAAAAAAAAAAAATTAAAAACAATGTGATATGGGTCTCAAGTATATGAGAAAACCTTTTAAATTGGGACTAATGTATGTTTTAGCCGAGTTGGTCCCTTATAGGAAGAAGCTTTGGTTCCAAAATTTTATCAATTGTATATATAACACAAGAGAACTCTCGAACTCTCGATCTTACTTAACACAAGAGAGTTTTATTAATTCACTTGCATCTTAAAATTAAAATATGATAATATCTATCTATGTTTTGCAGTACATAAACCATTGAGAAACATGTTGAGCAAGTACAATTAATGCTGTAATTTTTATTATTTATTTTTTTTTATAAATAAAAGAATTACCAATTTAACACATTATATTATTTTAATAAAAATAAAAAATTTGAAAGTATCTTAAAATTTTAATGTAAATGTCATCTGTTTGAAACCTATTTCTAGAAAAAAAAAAAAACATCAAAATAAATTAAAGAAAAAACGATTATTTACTCCATAGAAAAATGAAAATGAAGATGAAAGAAAAAAAAAAAAAAAAACAAATTCTTGAATTGAATTGATGTTAAGTTTCTACTGATGAAACTTCCACCAAAAGTTGCAGGTTTTATTTAAATTCATTAACGTAAAATACATGAAACTTTGATAGTGAATGATACATATGTAGTATCCCTATCTCTGTCTCTATTATTTATTCAAGCACATATTCCATATTAGTAGGGTTTTGTTTCTTCATTCATGGCTCTGCCTCCACAGCTTCACCGGCATAGGAACAGCACCTGCACCTTCCATAGCCTGAATGACCACGCCCCGTGCGGCAATGTCCTCCACCTCCATGTCCACCGTGTCCTCCATGTCCCCCATGGCCTCCATGGCCTCCATGGCCGCCACCAGGGTATCCTCCATGTCCATCACCTGGGTATCCTCCGTAGCCACTATCAGGGTACCCGCGATCTCCATCTTCTTCATGCATAGTTGTTTTTACCCCTTCTGTGTTCTTAACTTCATTTGCTGCAAACATTACGTATATTAGTTAGCTAAAACAATTATCTTCCACTTATATAGTATATCTACCCGATATTCATATCAATTAATTATAGAAGAATATATAAGAGAAATTTTCAAAATTATAACACGCAACAACAACAAAATCCAATTTAGCGACGGTTATATCCATCACAAAATATGTCGTAAAATGACATTTGTGACGGATTTGCAAAGACACACGACCGTCGTTATTTGTGACAAATTTTCGACTACCAGAGGTCGTTGTTGTTTGCGTTGGATTTTCAACAACCAAAGGTCATCGATAGTTGCAACGGATTTTCGACTCCGAAATGCAAGACAAGAATTTTGCAAGACCATTGGAGAATGAATTTTGCATACTAATGTAAATAAAGTATGAACATTTATGATGAAAATCTTACTAGTTTCAGCAAGGTCTCTAGCAGCAACTTCTGAGGTAATCATCAGAATAACAGCCAAAGAAATACATAAGAAAATAATTCCCTTTGAAGCCATTTTTGGATACTTTCAAAATGCTATGATTTGAATACTGATCTTCGCTTCAATCATGTATATATATATATATATATATATATATATATATAGGAGTTTCGGGGCATTTATGTAATAACCATATATATACATATAGTAATAGGAGATTGGCCCATGCACATGATATTAGCAGCCGGTAGCTAGTAAGTATTACATCTCAATCACAATTATAATTAATGCCATTTTCTTTTATCAAAGTTTAGTTAATATTATATATATGGGATATGTATCTTTTACTTAAAAGATTAAAACATCATTTTACTTCCATTATTAATTGTACAATATTCATTGTAATTTATATAAAAATATTGAGAAAAATATCTATCTGTTGTGACCCGAACTCCTACATCGCTCGTCTAGAAGATTTTTGAGTGGTTATTAAGTAGGGTTTGAAGCCCTTTATTTAATGACGTATTTTAAACCCGTGAATCACACCTAAAATAGGTCAAAGCAAACAATAACATAGTGGGATATGTAATATTAATACAATCTTTATTAAAAAGTAGCAGTTGATTGTTCATGCATACTCATTCAATTTTTTCTTTTAAGGTTATGAATCTTTTTTCCCACTTGTTAACTTATAAATCTAAAATATTTATTGATATTTTTCCTAGATACTTCTTCAATTATTGATTTAAAATTAATATTCTTTGATGTGACCTAAAGTCTCATATCGCTCGTCCAGAGATCTTTGAGCTGTAATTAAGCATGGACCTAAAACCTTTTACTCAATAATGTGTTTAAATCCGTGAGACCCCCTAAAGTGGATTAAAACAGACAATATTATTGGATTTTTTATAATAATTCTTTAATTATTTACCAATGAATAATGTGAATTTAAAAAACATGTTAGTATTTTTAGCAAAAGAATATGGTAATCTTAATTAATTTTGTTCTTGTTATAAAACTATTGTATAAAACTATTGATAACAAAATAAATATAGAACAACATGTAAGATAGAAATCAAATGAAAAGAAGAGGGAGAGAGAGATCATTGTATTTCATATATTCTTGTGAATTCTTGTCACTACAAAACTACACATTTCACCTCTATTTATAGGGATGAAGAGATAGTAGAGATAATGTAAATAATAACAATAATGGATGAAGATAGTGAAAGTAATTAGGTATGAAGATAGTGAAAGTAATTAGGTATGGAGATAGTGAAAGTAATTAGGTATGAATATAGTGAAAGTAATGGAGATAATTTAGGTATGGAGATAGTGAAGGTAATTGAGATAATTTAGGTATGGAGATAGTGAAGGTAATTAACATACAAATATTCATAATACTCCCCCTTTTTTGTATGTCCATTGTAAATAAATATGTCTCATGAAAACCTTATCACCTCCATTCAATGTGATGAATCTTCAGGGTTCACTTCTCCTTGGATATCCATTACATAAAGAATATGCCTCGTTAAAAACCTTATCGGATAAAAACCCAGTGGGAAAAAATTCGATTAAGGGAAAAAGAGTACAATATTCTTTTATGTACGCACAACTTCAACTCCATTATTTACGACTTCTATGTCGTGACCCAACTGCTTCATCATCGATTTCGTTACCATCACATTAATTTTATTGTCTTCCACAAGAAGAATCTTAAGGAAGATTTTACTTCTACATAAGTCTTGTTGCTAGAGGAACATTCCGAACCTCGTTCGATTGTAGTAATAATTTCGTCCGATGAGCGGTGAGAAACCGTAATTTCGAAATTACGCCTCCTTCATTGGTCATTCTCGAGGAATATGAAGAATCCATACATTGACGGGTATTAATCTCAACACTCCCCCTGTTGAGATGAACTCTTGAAATCTTTGAACCCCGCAGCAAACCAATTTTATATCTCAATTTCTCAAAGGTTGCAGTCGGAAGAGCCTTAGTGAATAAATCTGCAAGATTGTCACATGACCGGATTTGAAGTACATCAATATCACCCTTCTTTTGAAGTTCATGAGTAAAGAAAAATTTGGGTGAAATGTGTTTTGTCCTATCTCCTTTGATATACCCTCCTTTCAATTGAGCTATACAAGCTGCATTATCTTCATATAGAGGAGTTGGAATCTCACTTCCGGGAGATAAACCACAATTCTCTCTAATATAATGTATTATTGACCTCAACCATACACATTCTCGACTTGCTTCATGAATGGCTATTATCTCAAGCATGATTAGAAGAAGTTGCTGCTATAGTTTGCTTTGTAGAGCGCCATGATATAGCAGTATTGCCATATGTAAATAAATAGCCAGTTTGAGAACGTGCCTTATGCGGATCGAGAAGATAACCGAGCATCCGCATACCCAATTAATATTGGATCATTTTTATTTGAATAAAATAATCCAAGGTCAATAGTTCCTTGGAGGTATCTAAGGACATGTTTAATACCATTCCAATGTCGTCGTGTTGGTGAAGAACTAAATATTGCCAATAGATTTATAGCAAATGCTATATCGGTCGAGTGCTATTTGCTAGGTACATTAATGCACCAATAGCACTTAAATATGGTACTTCATGACCAAGTAGTTCTTCATCATTTTCTCGAGGTCTAAAAATATCTTTATTTACATCCAGTTGACCTCACGACCATTGGAATACTTAATGGATGTGCTTTGTCCATGAAAAATCTTTTCAAAACCTTAGCTGTATATGTTGGTCGATGGACAAAAATTCCATCTTTCACATGTTCAATTTGAAGCCCAAGACAAAACTTGGTTTTCCCAAAAATCTTTAACTTCAAATTCTCGCTTCAAACAATCTATAGCTTCTCGGAGCTCTTCCGGAGTTCCGATGAGATTAATATCGTCAACATATATAGCAAGAATCACAAAACCAAAATCCGATTTCTTAATAAATACGCATGGACAGATTTGGTCATTTTTATATCCCGAATTCAATAAGAATTCACTAAGGCGATTGTACCACATGCGTCCAGATTGTTTAAGCCCATATAATGATTTCCGTAATTTTACAGAATAATTCTCACGAGGGCCATTAGAAGCCTTTGGTAATTTTAATCCTTCAGGGATTTTCATATAAATATCCTTTTCAAGGCTTCCATATAGATAAGCTGTAACAACATCCATTAGACGCATATCCACATTTTCATGAACTGCCAAACTTATAAGATATCGGAGTGTAATAGCATCAATAACGGGTGAATAAGTTTGATCATAATCAATTCCCGGCTTTTGTGAAAAGCCTTGTGCGACGAGTCGTGCTTTATATCTTACGACTTCATTATTCTCATTTCGTTTTCGCACAAACACCCATTTATAACCAACGGGTTTTACACCATCCGGCGTTTTGACTACGGTCCAAAAACTTCTCGCTTTGCAAGAGAATTTAACTCCGATTGAATCGCATCTTTCCATTGAGGCCAATCAATTCTATGCCGACATTCTTCAACCGATGAAATGTCACGCCCCTTTTTCAGGGAGGTAACACGGCAACATTCCCTAGGTATCCCCAAAGAATGCCAAGTCTCTTACTTCCAATAACATAAAAACTTCCAATAAAACCATTAAAGTGTAACAAATCTCATAAAGTTATGTCTAAAATATTTAAAACTTATAGTCACAAATACTCAAATCACTTTCTGTAAGTTTCCTATACAATAGGAATTTATTCCAAATAAAATGAAAATAACTTCAACTCTCTTATTCAAAAATCATCATCCCAACGATCATCATCCTCAAATTCATAGTCTTCACTATCACCTGTAATGGTGAGAGTCATAGGGGGGTGAGTACAAACTACTCAGTAGGTAGAACATTCCCTTCCTTAAAACTATCTTTATAAAAATAACAATAGTAGTAATAATAATAATAATAATTTTTTCCAAAACATTTTAAACCATAATTCAATAAGGTAAAAGAGAATAAATCTTTCATGATAAACCTTTCAAATTGTCATTATCCGGAGATAATGAAATACAATAAAACATTCAATTCCTTCTTCACTTTTCTTTGACTATTGGGGGATATTTTGGATGTTTCGCTAATGGGTCTTTAATCGAATTCGATTCCTAACTTTATACCCGTTAGGAGAGGGCCATTACTATTCATTTGGGTGGCTTTTTGTCCATGCCAATGGAAAACATTTCTTTTAAGGTGGAACATGTTCCTCCCATTGCTCATTCATCAAGTTATCCCCAATAACATCGGAAAGTATAAAAAATCAACTTTTACTATATAATAAACAAATAAAACTTTCCTACTTAGTTTACTGATTAAATCATAATTCAAAATAAAATATTTTCAAGACTCCGAAATAACAATATTTAAAACTCAATATCTTAAGATTATGAAAATAATTCAAAAATAATAATATCTTTTATAATCTGGACTTAAAATAATTTAAAATACAAATTTCTAAAATAACGTCAATAAATAAAAATATGACAGTGATTAAACATTCCGGCAGGTAATACACTGCACTTAAAAAAATAGATTCCTTAAAATAACTTAAAATACAATTTTTCAAATAACGTCAATAAATAATAAATATAAAATTAATGTAGTATTCCGGAAAATAGTGTACTGTACTTAAAAAGTGTAAATTATTTACATAACATTTTAAAATCATCAAACTATTCAAATTTGAATAAAAAAGATAAAATTTCCTATATTTTAGTTTTTCTACACATTTAAGAAAACGCAACTTTCATATACTATACACGTATATATATATTTAAAAATATTCTCTTATAACTATACATATACATATACATCGTTTCTTTTTTTTTTTTAAAAAATAAGAACAGCAGAGTTCAATCTGCTACATTTAAAAATATATAAAAATATTCTTCTTTAAAGATATATATAAAAAATACATATCGTCGTCATAAAAATTTTGATCGGTTCTTAATTATGATAAAGATCTGTATAAACCCATTATTCGAAAAAACCTGACTAAAACTTTGCATTTAAATCGAACACTGACTTTGCTTCTTCCCAATCCCAATTGATTTGTGACACTCTAACAAATGTCTTAAAATATACACGAGGCCAAAGATAAAACTTGTATCAATCACAATTAGACGTGGCAATACTAAGTTCTAATAATTTGGAAGGTAAAGAGGTTGAATTAGAATAACATGATCTTTAATTTTCAAATGTAAGCTAAAAGGAATATATTTGTGAGGTATCGAAGTCCCCAAAAAGTTTACGTAGGTTAGAAGATCGGAGATGGATGTCGCGAAGGACTGACTAGGACTCGGGATAGTTTCCCCGAGGTTTGGCCGGAGATTGGAAGTACCACGTGAAGGACATGATCTCTGACACGAAGAGATTCCCTTAGCACTCAACATTAAATGTACCTGACCCGAAAGACACTATTTGGAAACACTATTTTAGATTGTCGGAAAAGGTACTTAATCTATGTATCACTTCTCTATTGGTTCTCACTCCCCAGATATATACGGTAACTCACACTCAAACATAGAATAAGTGAAAGTCGGATACCTGTAAACATTCCAAGTGTCTTGTTACCATTATCGCTATATTCTCCTAAAGAGTATTGCCGGGAATATCCTTCTCCAGGCGGTCCTCTGGGCTTCTTCTCCGATTCAATCACTAACTTGATCGTCGGAGAGCCAACATCAACTACACAACCTCGGCGCTTGGAAATTTTTTTTTTTTGACACTTAGTGAGAAATGGAGCCCACCAATCATGCATGGAAGGACCGGAGAATTGTTCCCCATCAATATTATTAATTAAAAAATTTACTTAAATTTCTTAACTTTTTTTTTAAAGTATTTTTTGAATTTTTTGTCTTTAATATATTTCGCATTTATGAGAGGATAAAGATGGTCTATTAACTAATTTATGTCTTGTCAAGAAGGCGTAACTTAGTTGGTAGTTGGTAGCAACAATAACGAACCTTGTGTTTGGAATCGAAACATAAACAAGAGCAATAACGAAAGTAAACAACAAGAATAAGAGATATTGAGATTTACCTGGTTCGGTCAAAAAAATTACATCTACAATCGCACTAAAATTGTATATCTTGCACGCATAATTAAGGTTTACAAATTATGAGTAATAATAAGAGGAGTCAACAACTTGGCCAAACGTTATACAAATGCTAGACCCAAAAAGTAATGCCCCTGAAAATCCCCGCAAGGGGCTTTGCCTCCCCTTAACCCCTGCTCGCTTTTCATATAGCAAGACCTCAACCGAGGCGCTTGCGTCCTCGAACTCCAACAAACGTCATGACAAACAATAGTTTCGACAACTATTAGACTCTACGTACTCAACACTTTACATATTGAGAGACAGGTGTAGGGAAAGTCTCCCCCAATAAAAATTCAATGTGGCTCAAATCCAGTTTAGTTGAATTTAAAGTAACAATCGGATACAAATAAATTTTAAAAAAAAAAAATGAGAGAAGTGAATGTGAGCGTTCCATAGACAGCAGCCAGACATGGCTTCACATTACATCCCTTGTAAATGAGGGCAATAAATGTTAGTTCAGTAAATTATTGTGTGTTGACTTCGGAATTGGGAGAGCGCCACCACTTGCCAAGTGGTAATTACCTCATTAAATGCGATATATAAATCTTATCGGATTTGCGGCAAATTGTAGAAGGGACTCGAATTCCTTCTTACCAACTCTCAATGTTGACGTGTTGAGAGTAATATCAATAATTCATATATATATTTTTTTTATATGATGTGACTCCCTTTTTTTCTATCATTCTTGCTCCGTTTCTAAAAATTGTTTTTCAAAAAGTTCCTCCGATATTTAAGTTATAACGTCGATAAAAGGTAGAGAGAGAGTTTCACTTACTTATTTTAAAGATCTCTTCTTTTTATATAAATATCTTGGTGTAAAAATATGCTATTTTCTATATTTCTAAAATTAAATATTTTAAGAATATCTTATTTTATTGTTTAAGAAATCTTTTTAAACATAACAAAGATGGAAAGTAGTATATTTTACCAAAATACATATTAATTCTCGTATTTTCTTAAAATATGTAATTTTTTTATTTGTAAAAAATAAAGCAAACAGAGATAGTAATTGTTTAAATTTTTAAATATATTACCTATTTAGTCTCTATGTACTTGTTATTGATATTCTTTAAAAATAAAATAATAAAATTATATGTATACATATAAATAAATAAATAAATAAATATTTCTCACTTTGGTCATATAATTTTTTTTATTTTATTTTTATTTTTTGTAAAAAAGCAAGGGGTGGAAGAACCGAGTTGTCATCCCCAACTAAGGAACCACCTCGCCGCTATAAAATGTTTCATTCGCCATAGGAGTTAGGCTCGCCGGGAATAAACTCAACTAAGTCACCATAGCCCCACCAAGGTGACAAGAGGACCACTGCTCCTCCTATGCAGAGATAGAGATCTACTAACACAAGTACTTTCGTTTAATCGGGTTCGATCTCTAGATCTAAAATAATGTCATATAATTATTTTACTTTTATGAACTATATCTATCATTTTGATCACGTGTTTGCAGCCTAGACAATTTTTTGAGGACATTTTTGAGTGCTTGGCTTTGGCACTTATGTATCTCTCCCTATTGAGTTCAGCATTCTTCCTTTCGCAATCACCAGAGGAGGCTAAATTGCAAATATGCAAAAAAATAAGCTTCGAACTGAAAAAGAAAGAAAATTAGAAAATTCTTAAAAACAATATGAGAGTAATTGAAGTCCTAAGAAGTCCTAAGAATTCCATTTAGTCTGGACTGTCCGAGGTGGCCTCCACGAAGGATCCACATGGTCCCGAATAGGACTCCTCCAAGGTCCGGTGGGCGACTAGAGCATACACGCTCGGGACATGATTTCTATAAGGAGATTCTCACTAAACTCAACATTAAATGCACTTGACTCGGACAAACATTGTTTGGAGCCACTATATCAGAACTGTCAAGAAAGAACCACTCCAGGTGTCACCTCCTAATTGGCTACCCATCTCCATAAAATGGTAACACATAAATTTGATATGAAACAACATGTCCTTCAATAAATTTGATATTAAGAAGAGGAGAGGTTGCACTTAAAAATTTTATTGATATGATTCCAAAGTTCGGAAGAGCTTTCAGGAATCTTAAAATCAGGTTGCAGCCAAGAAAGGGAATCAATTTAAATTCAATAATTTTATTTCATAATTTATTGATTTTTTTTTATTCAATAAAGAAAGGATCTATTTATAATAGAAATTTGTATAATATTTGGTTAAATTACAAAATTCTTATTTAGTAAAAAGATTAAGATTTGAATTATTATTAATATATTAAAATTGTTTTAACCTTATCCTAGCATATATATATATATATATATTCTATGTTATGTATCTTAAGATAGAGAGATAGACATTCTTGGGGAAAAAAGAAGAAGTAAAAACTAAGAATTCATTTTTGAGAAAAAAGAATTTGAACTGTATAATCGAAGAATTGAAACCTACAAACCCGGGAGTTTCATAGAAGTGCCTAGGATAAAGAAGATTTAGGAACATATGTGGATAGAGTGATTCTACAAAGGTAATTGTCAACATGAAATCTACAATTAAGGTAATTTTGACTAACGTTTGTTTCAATTTGTTTGAAAACACTTATGATTCTTGGTGGGTTAAAAAAGTTTAATTTTTCCACTGCGTTCTCATTCCCTAAACCAAACAAATGTATGATATAAAAAAGGGTTAGTAGGATTCACAATATATATATATATATATAGTTGTATATTGGCAAATTAATAATTGATAAAAGTATTATATTGAGGGAAATTAGAAAGATTTTTGCAAAAAATTTGGAAAGTGATATTGACATGGTGGTGACAAAACTTGAAAGTAATATCTTCAAGTTTTATTTGGTAGCAAGGCTGATCAAAAGAAGTCATTAAGCTAACGCTAGAAGTAATAAGAACCCTAGCAGATGGCCCGGCCCGCCAATTGCAAGATGTACAAGTATTTTTTCATTTTTGGGCTGAGATTGTTCACTAAACCTATGTGAAGTTATGAGGGCAACGTTAAAAAACTATTGTTATATTTCATTAATCTAGACTAGAGGTTATCATTAATCTTTGAGTAACATTGTAATATATTCCCCATCTGAATATTTGAGACATATGTAATTTACTCCCCATCCGAGTGGATGTAGCTATCTCATCGATAGTACATCACGTAATTTTGTGTGTTTAATTTTTCTTACTGTTATTATCTTTCTCACATATGTAATAACCTACATTTATCATAACAAACTGGTATTAAAACACATCTGCTATAACAAATTTAATGATGAATTAAGTGTGCATGATCATAAAGAAAACAATCAAGAAATGCTGGCTAATTAATTTGATGCATTTCGTGAGGAGTTGTGTAACTTGCATACATTATGCACTTGGAGCAATAGGAGGAACTTCCCTCTTCCAAATATTTGGAAGAATGCAGTAGTGCAACTTGTTGGAGATGAGATTATGGTGCTTCAAATAAGATGATATTAATTATGCTTATGAACAAGAAGTACACAAGATTTCATGTGTAGATTTGATGCATGTGATCTCTTGCAAACGATTTTGGCAAATAATTTGAGATAGAATAAGTACTTTTGAGCTCAAATGTCTAAGTGATTGCATGGATTTACACTTTATTTTACTATGATACTCATAGTTGAAAAAGCTTCTTTTGAAAAGGCAATATAGACACTTGAGTTTTTGTAATGTTTTTTTTTTTTTTTTTTTTTTTTAAGACATCTAATATTCGGAGTCATCACGACTTCAACTAATCCATATTCAGTCTGGTTGCACTCGTAGAGTCCAACTCTACTCTTACTCGGGGAAGACATCACCATGGCTCTTAAACGACACTCACAACTAGTGTCGAACACTCGATCTCTTATAGCATTCATAATACGCTTTTTCATTGTGTCAAATCAAATATTTTTTTGGCAATGTTCTTTTATAAACTAATCTTCAAAACAATAAAAAATAGATTAAAGACTGTTTCACCGAAGTTTATAATTAGTCACAAAATGCCTTTTTCGAAAGGAAGATTGATAATTGACAATGTTAAAATCCAAATGGGATCTCAACTCAATGGACCTGCAATTATGGAACGACTACCTTTTATTATTATTATTTATTTATTTTTTAAAATTTGAGACATTTTTATCTTTTTTTGTGACGTATTTTTAACACTCCCCGATATCATAAGTGAGGTTTATTACCAACTAAGTTACCTTTTCTTAATGAATACCTATTTTTCTTGTCGTTGTTTAGTTTTATTTATTTATTTATTTAATTAAATAATTGTTTACCGAGTCAATTTTAGGGCATAAAAATGGTCCCAACTTGAGAGAAAAATAATCTGAGATATAAGAGAAGAGTTCAAGTCTTTGACTTCTGCATGCATGCATGCATGCATTCTGTTCAATGGATAAGTGTGCACTAATTTAAATATAAAATAATATCTCCCGAGAATGTTCTTTTTTTTTTTTTTTTAAGTGAAGGGACAAGTAGGTTACTTGTTATTATTAGTAGAATTTATTTATTATTATTTTTTTAAACGAAACTTCCAATATAGATCTAACTGTCTTTGTTTTTACGAACAAAAAAAAAAAAAAAAAAAAAAATAAACTATATTTGATATTGCATGCCTCTCTCTCTCTCTTTTTTTCTTTCTTTTTTTTCTTCTTTTGCATGTTGTTGGACAAAAGTATGTTAATTTGACTTGTCATTTATCAATATATAAAAATAATAATAATATAAAAAAAAACAGAAAAACATTGAGTTTTAGTCCTAAAATATTAATTAAAAAAGAAAGAGTAAAAACTTAAGGATAAATTGAAAGAAATATAAAATGTAACATTATAAGTACACGAAATATATAAATAATTTAAGGATAAACATTTCTTCCACGCCATTTTAGATTTGACATTTTAGTGATAGAGTATTGGCCAATGTTTTTTTTACCAATTCCAAATACTAATGCAAAGACTTCTGTTGAATTTTGTAAGACTTAAATTATTCAACTTCTTAAGTACCCACTTGTGGCGCCCGGTGTCCTCACATTTTCGGTGAGCGTTCGTAGAGTTCAATTCTTACTCGAGTGTTAGGGTCCGACCCAGAGCTTTTTAACATGACACTAACCACCCTAGGGAGATTTGAAACCTCGATCATCCGCCCTGGAGGAAGCATTATGAGTCCGCTTACCAACTTCCCCAAGCTACTAGGTTGGAAATTTGTTGAGTTGAATGCCCTTGCCAATGAGGGTTGCTGCGAATTGTCACGCCATTGACGATTGGTTGTTTATTGATTTGTTTGTTTCTTCAACATTTAGTTAAGGTATTACATTTTCTTCGAGAATGTTTCTAGTTAATTTGGTTTTATTTTTTCATTAAATATCTAGTTGAGTACGTGACATTTGATCTATCAAAAATTCAAAATGCAAGCTTCCATTGTTTGGCGAATCACTAGTAATATTTCTGTAGTAGGAGTTGGAAGTTTAGAAATTTGCATTAGATTAGGAAATTTCTCATAAGATGAGAAAGAACATGAATATGGAGTACATTTCCAAATGGTTTCCATTTGTCTTCTTTTTCTTTAAATTCTCCTTCTCCTTTTTCAAAACTCTAGATATTCTTTGCAGTCCAATCGTGAGTTTGAGGTAAGATGTTAGAGTATATATTGGTTTTATTTTTTTATTTTTTTTTAAGGTCGAAATCGAAAGAAGTATATATCATTAAAACAAAAGGTATAAAACCTGACTACACATAATCCTTATTTCATGCTAAAAGAAAGGAGAACCATTTTATTATTTAATTTTGTTATTTATTATTCATCATAGTCTTTTTAGTCCTTTTACATTTGTTATATATACTTTTATTTCTCATTTATAATTTATTATATATTTAATATTACGAAACCCTAAATAATTTTTTGGTTTTATTAATTCTCTCAATTCCCAATATATATATATTAAAAAATCATACAAAGTAGTAACAAATTGCACGATTGTCCCTACGGCCACTTGGCATATTGCTTTGATCCATATGAGTCAATGATAAGATTTTTATTTATTTATGGTTGAAAATAATAAGAACTTAAAGGCTCATAAATAGTTAGTAGTTGGGAAGATCAGTATCCAGTCTGAACCTTTCAAGTGCCACAATATTATTTGTCAAAACTTCACTTTCCGTACATCGATTAAAATTATTCTTTTAATTTACTTCAAAAATAAAAAATTTAACCTTATAAATAGATGATTTATGTTAAATTGTCTACAAGCTCGTGCCGCGACTATGAACCTAGTAGTACTTAGAGTCAACTACTTGGTATTATCTTTATTACACCAAAAAAATATCATGAGTTGACTATAAGTATCTAGACATATTTTTATATATAATTACACATTCACTTATTATTTTGATGTAGGACGAGGTATCACATGAACATTATAAATAATTTAACCTTAATAAATCTTATTGTTTTTTTACCTTTTTTTTTTAAAAAAATCCTAACTTTTATCATGTCTCGAACTCATGACCTCTCATGTCATAAGTTAGAGTGTTACCAATTGAGCTACGTCTTCTTGACATAAATATAAATATATTAGCGTGTCATTTTGATTCATTAAAAAAATGTTAAAATTGATATATTTTTCAATTTAAAATATTAAAATATATTTTAACTTTTTTTTTAAAAAAAAAGTAATAATTTTTTTAAAAATTAATTAAAAAATATTGATAAAAATTAGTAATTAATATTATTCATTCTATTTTTTTTAACTAATCACAAATAAAAAAATGTATTCTTTAAAAAATATATAAAAATTATAAAATTTCTTAATTAAAAATATTTAAAAAATAATTATTTTATATTTGTCACATTAAAAAATAAAATGCATGTGTTGAATTTTTTCATAATAATCTTATAACTAATATTTTATAAATTATAATTGTTACTTATTCAATAGTTTATGACTTATAAACTATTATCCTCATCGAAATTAAAAAATAAAGTTATTATACAAAGAGATTATTTATTATTGAACAACATAAAGTTAAATTTTATTTTATTTTCTTTTACAAAAAAATAAACATGAATTTTTTTTTTTTTAAAAAAACATTGTTACATCTAAAAAAAAAAAAAAAAAAAAAGCCGAAGGGGGGAGTTATAAAAATAATAGAGAGTATGTTTTTTA
Source organism: Cynanchum wilfordii (assembly GCA_025388415.1). NCBI lineage: Eukaryota > Viridiplantae > Streptophyta > Magnoliopsida > Gentianales > Apocynaceae > Cynanchum > Cynanchum wilfordii. Next base: position 85,289 of record JAHSUH010000281.1, on the reverse strand, counting down.
TTGGCTTACGAAGTCAATATAATAGGGCAGATTATTCAGTGTAGACATAGAAAATGGTCCCAAATTTACAGAAGGAAAAAAAATTCTGACAATTATTAGACCTCCAAGTCCAAGTCTTTGACTTCCAGCTTCATAATTTAATGCAGTAGGACAGGCAGCAGTAGCATTGTCGGTATGGATAAGGGTGCGTTAGGAATTTAATTACCTAAATTCTCTCTCAGAATTTATGTAAAAAATATAAAAATATAGAGAATAACAACAAAAAAATTTAATGTAAAAAACTTTTCAAAATAGGTTTAAAAACTACTGGAGTAACCAAGGTCAAAGAAGAAAATTCACTATGTGAAAAATTATTATAATTAAACAATTTTTCTCGTCACACTTATAACCTCAAAACACCAAAAAAATTTTATAAGGAAAAACTTTAACTCTCATCTAATAGGAATTTTAATTAAAGTTGAAAATAAACAATTTCTACACCGATATGGGATTGTGAGGAGCAAACATCTCCTTCTCCCTTTCCTACTCTTTATGAGATTGGAAAGGAGCAAATCCAACAATCTCCACCTGGCAATTTTGGCCAATCTTATAGTTGCACTTTACTTTGATGAAGATCTTTCATAACTTCTGCTATCATGCTCCTCCATAAAAGCATACAAACTATGTATAAACAATTCCAAGCATTTTACTTTGACCATGACGAAATCATCATTGCTGAAAATTTATAGTGCAACCTCCATGTTTGGCTTTCTTGAAAGTTCATCAACCATCAACATGAATTGTCACCACACACCTTACATCAATGGCAAACCAATGCCTGTGTGTGAATTTATGGACCCACTAATATTAACATATCATCTATCATGACAACTTAGCGACATGCCATAAAGACATACTTTTCTTAATTCAAAGAATATCTTCCATGGAGAAAGTTACAATATTAGTGTTATTACCAGTATCTCCATTTACTAACCTGGAGTCTCTTGTCGAACTAACTCTACCTTTGGAGTTTCTCTGCCCTATAATGCTTTGTGTATCCCCGACTGAAAAAAAATATCCTTGACTTGAACTTGCCAAAAGCCAAAATCGATTCTTCCATCAAACTTCTCCATATCAACTCTCGCCGTATTTGACACTCTATTTCTTGACATTTTTGTTCCGTAGTAAAATTCCACTACACAACAGCTCCACCACACCAAAGAATCACAAGATAAACTTTTCCGATGTGGAGGCTCAGTCAAAATTGCAATCACAAAGCATACTGAAAACTGCCGACTAGGTGACTAAATTCCCTCCCAAAATTTATGCAGGAAATATAAAAATATAGAAAATAACAACACAACGTTTTAACGTGGAAAACTCTCTAAAATAGGAGAAAAACCACCATGACAACCAATGCCAAAGAAGAAAATCCACTATGTGAATAATTTTTACAATCACACAATTTTTTTCCTCACACCTATGACCCCAAAACACTCACAAAGTGTTACAAGAAAAAATTTTAACTATCACCCAAAGAGAATTATAACTAGAGTTAAAAATGAATAATTCCTAAAACTCTTTCAAATGGTGCACTAAATCTAAGGAGTTTTTACTCCCTTTTTATAGGAGAAGCCCCCTTCTCCCTTCCCTACTCAATATGGGATTAGTATTATTACTCTCTTAATATTACTATTAATTTTATTTTAATGTATCACTTTTTTTTTTCCCTTAAAATTCATTATTTAAACAAATTGTTATATAACTTATAAATTTATCGAACATCTTTCACTTTAAAATTAATGATGCAGTTAATTAAGGGAGACATGTGTTTAGAGCCGTAAACAAATTAAATTGTTCGCGAACAAAGCTCGTTCGAGCTCGTTTATACTCGGTTCGACCTCGTTCGTTTATTAAACAAACAAACTCAAACAATTTTTTATGCTCGATTAATTTTCAAGTATACTCGAATAGTATTCGCGAACATAATCAAACGTTTCCTGAACAAATTATAAATATTTATATATTATTAAAAAAAGCTCTTAATATTTAAATTATGGTATATATATAAGTTTCTTTTTCTCCTTTTTCCTAAACTATAGTGACGATTCTCCTTTCTTTACTTTCTCTATAGTCTAAACTCAACTCTCCTTCTACATTTTTGACAAATCCTAAAAAAGTGGTTGTTCCCCTTCTCTTACTTTCTCCTAGAGCTATAAACAAACCAAATTGTTCGTGAACAAAGCTCGTTTGAGCTTGTTTATGCTCCGTTCGAACTCGTTCGTTTATTAAACAAACCAAGCTCAAACAAATTTTTAAGCTCGATTAATTTTCAGGCCTACTCGAAACTCGTTTAAAAATTAAACAAACCAATCTCAAACTTCCGATGTTCGATTCGACTCGACTCGTTTACAGCCCTACATGTGTTACCCAAAATACTTATGCATTCATTCTCTCTATAAATAAACCTTATTATGACCTTTTGTAAAAATCATATCATAAGGCAAAAAACATTTTTTTTTTCGTTTAGGCAAGGACTGCTTTAGATGGGTCCCAAACTATCGGAGGACATCTTTAAGCCAAATCCATATTTAGACTAATCATCATTCGAGCCGAGTTGGTCCCTTGCGGGAGGAAGTGGGGTTTGAACCCCCAACCTCACTTAAACTAGGAGAACTCCTTACCAACTCACGTACGCTCTCGGGTTCATAAGACAAGAAATTTACTTAGACACAATATACAAGTTAATGGACCAAAATACCCAAGGGTCCTTTTTTTTGTAGTTTTTCTTTAATTTAGAAGTAATGGTTATATTTAAATAAATTTGGAGTATTTATAGAGTTTTTTTTTTTGAGAAATTCTAATATCTAATGTGTCTCGAACTCATGACCTTCAGGTCATAAGTGAGGCTGCTACGAACCGAGAACATTTTCTTGAGAGAGTATTTATAGAGTTGGACAAATTTTTAGATAAAAAAGATGCTATTTTAATATGATTGATATGACTTAACATCATCTGTATAGCTACATTTATTAAGTGGATATATATAGAAGACATAATAAATTTATCTTCATACAAAAATTAATGATACTCACATAAAAGATTTGATTCCGTGTGTTTTTATAGGCCCCGAGACAAAAAAAAAAAAAAAAACTCGTTTAAATTTATTTTTATTTTCTTTCAACTAAGTTTTAAATTCACAAAAGGAAAGAAAAAAGTTCCTCCAATTCTAAAAATAAATAAATAAATAAATTGAATGGTGTTCTTTTTAAAGAAAAAAAATCCAAATGTACCCTAATTATTCTTTACCTTAAATAAAAGATGACTTGGCTTCTAAGAGATATTCGATATGTTAATTAAATTAGTTAGAGTCGTGATAATGTGATAATATAATTGATTTGACTTTCCTTATTTAGGTGTCTTACCCGACTTGTCAAGTGAGAGACCTGAATTCGACACATGTCGGAGACGACTTTATACCGCAATTTCAGCTAAATATTATAGTCTTGGGAGTCTCCTCCCATTAATCCTCCTGAATTAGTCAATAAATACATCGGGTTACCAAAATTAGTTAGAGTCTACTGTGTTTTCATTTGAAAAGTTTTACTACTTTTATAAAATAGGAAGAAGTTTTGGAATGAAAAAGAAAAAGGTCCATCTCTTAGGCGAGATATAAGACTTCATGTATCATAATATCACACACATACATATATATATATATTATACCTTTTTGAAATGATAATTGATTATTATAAATATTTACAAGAGAAAAATAAATATATTTTCCACAAAAACCCGTCACATATATATATATTAAAAATTAAATTCATGTGCTTTTTGAGCCCAAGCCAAAAAAAAAAAAAAAAAAAAAAAAAAATCCCATATGCAGCCTAACATTCTAAATGGGAATGCAATTTAAAGCTATGAAGACGTACTTTCAGCCAAGACCACATGATCATGTCCATCCAACCATAACCTAATTCGTGTGCCTGAACCCTGCCATAAATAGTTTATTATATATACAAATTGGGACCAAATTTTCCTATAAATAGGAATACAATACTACCGTTATTCTCATCCCACCAAGCTTCCATTTCCAATCACAACGTTTCTTTCTGTTTGAGCAAAATGAGTTCCAAAGTATTTCTACTAATCTGCCTTTCTCTTGCTTTTGCTGCTCTGATCGTATCAGATGTAGCAGTAGCCAGAGAGTTGGCCGAGAATTCTGCTGAATCTTGTAAGACTTCAATATATATTTGGTTGCATGAAAACTGGATTAATCAAACTGATCTAACATTTATGTTTCTATCCTTTTTTCCTTTTTCTTTTCTTTTTTTGTACCAGTGAATAATGAAGGGGATTCTGCTAAAGAAGTTGAAGAATCCGAGTATTCTGGAGGTGGCTATGGAGGATATCCCGGAGGTGGGTACGGAGGAAATCGAGGTGGCGGCTATGGTGGAAACCGTGGTGGTGGTTACGGAGGACGTGGTGGTTATGGAGGACGTGGTGGCTATGGAGGACGCGGTGGCTATGGAGGACGTGGTGGTGGAGGACGAGGAGGGCATTGCCGTTACGGCTGTTGTGGGGGAGGTCACTATGGAGGTTGCCGATGCTGCTCATATGCTGGTGAGGCTGTGGATGCTGAGCCACAAACCCAGCCTTAGGTTCTTAGAATTCAATAAATTAAAATGAAATATATATGAATAAAGTTAGCCATACAAACAAACATCCTTACTTGATGTTTGTATCAATGGCTGGCTATTGCTGTTTGATTTTTACTATGTTTATGTACTCTTTAAATCAGTTATGTTTTGTAATAATATTTGTAGGTGTATTTTGATGTTGTGAAATTCAAGTTTTCCTTTTCTTTTTTTTAATGGAATATTGATTAATTTAACATTCGAAAAGAAATAATGAAAACCCAGCAAAGAAATAAAAGTATATTTCAGTAATACAAAGAAAAAAACTAAAATAAATGAAACACAAATCAACTCCAAATAAAAAAAAATCCCCATAACTGCAAGTTTTTATATATAATGAAAATAATGCAAGTTCACGCAAAAAGGACATATATAATAAAGAACTTATGAAAAAAGGACATACGCAATTTTTTTTTTTGTTATTAAATAATATATATCGAAAGCAGCACTTCAAATGATTGTTGACCAAGTATACTTTTTTTTTTCTTGTTTAGTCACCGGGTGTTTTAGATGAGTCCTAACTATGAGACTACATTTTTAAGCCAAATTCACATTTAGACTAATCTCGTTCGAGCCGGTTGGTCCTTTGTAGGAGGAAGCTCCGATCCCAAATTTTAAACAGCTACATATATGTGGGGGTTTGAACCTCAACTTCACTTAAGTTAGGAGAGTTCCTTACCAGTTCATCTACGCTTTGAGGTTAATCAAGTATACTTCCTCTAAAGCTGATTTGAATGTAATTTGCTGCTAGCAAATCAATAAAGATGCCAAATAACTTACAAAAAGCTAATATGGGAGGTATTGAGTGTTGGGAATGAAGTAATATATAATATCTTGTATATTTGCAAATGTGTGAGATACCAATTATATATGGAGAGGCTACTCAATAAGAGACATATACCTACAAAGATAACATATGTTGTCCGCTCAGGCTTGGAACATGACTTGTACTTTTGGAACTATCATTCAAAGATATTTGATACTATTGCACATGAGAGTATAAATCTAATAGAGACCTTAATCACTTGTCTTTACTTCACACCTCAATATATTGGGGTGCGTTGGCTTACGTGTCCAGGTTGTGGACATCCTGAGGCGACCTCGCCTAGATCACCTAGTTAATTTTATGTGACATTTAACTTACTTTAGGACCTCACAATTGTTTTGCCAGTAGAGATTTATTAAATCATTCCATGTCTCCAAAGCCTAATCCCAAACACGCTTGGTAGTACTTGGTTGTTTCCAAATTTTCAAATGGATTTTCCTTAGGTCATCTTTGCTAAAAAAAAAAAGACAAATCCTTCATTATTCTATGAAATTGTGCAATTATTTCCTTCAAAAAATTCAACTTGACATAGTATAAGTTGAAATAGATTGAAGCACTAATTAAATGAGTATGGTCTTGCAAGCTTGAGTTAGGTTTGGTTGATATCAAATATAATTGGTTATCAAGAATATATATATATATATATATATATATATATATATATTGATACATTGTAAATTTTATTTTATATTTCATAGTATTGTAAATGGCACATAAGTTAAGTAGGTTTTTATTTTTATTTTTATTTTTTATACCCACTTGGGGCGCCCGGTTTCCCCACCTTATTTGGTGAGACTAATTTGGACTCGACCTGCGGAGCGCTTGCAGAGTTCAACTCTTACTCGATGGTGAAAGCCGGACCCAGAGCTTTTTTAACATAATGCTAACCATCCCAAGGGGATTCGAAACCTCGACCATCCGCCCTGGAGGAATCATTAGGAGTCCGCGCACCAACTCTCCAAGCTACCTAGTTAGTTAAGTAGATTTCAATGGAAAAATGAAACAAATGAAATAAAACATTCATTCTTATGGTGCATTATTCATATAGTATGCACACATCTGTTCCCTTGATGAACAAATGAAGAGCTTGACATTGAGTATGTCTTCATTATCATTTCTTATTTTATGTAACATATGGTTTTATGATTTTCCAATTAATATACTATTTTTTAGTAAATTGATATTTTTAATGTCTTATGTTGATTGTGAATTTTATCCAGTTAAGTTTTTTTGTTGATTATGAATTTTAATAGGCAAAATATCAGTGTTGTAATTCAAATGGAGACATTAAAGTAATCAAGATATAATTAACCATATAAACTAATTAAGATATAATTAATTTATTTATCAGCTTTTATGATGTTAATCTATCTAATTTTTTTTATTATTATTAGCCTAATCTAAATAAATGCTATATTATTATATGATAAATTAGCTATTATTTTATGATTTGATATATTTAAATTTTGCTATAGTTAACCTTAATATTATGGAATTTTCCTTATTAGTGATAATTAATATGATTTTAGAATATTATATATGTGTTCTATTATTGATCAAATTATGTTTTAAGAAAGTATTATGATTATTTTCATATCGGATGGCTTGATTACATCACTAATCAAGAATTCCGATGGTTTTCTCCGATTAGTGATCCGGATGGTAATTGATGTACAACTAAGCAATGGGGGCCAAGTAACCTAGAAAAAAGCCAGGAGTCGAAGGTGGTGTCCTTCCTGGAGGCTCTCCGACAAACAAGTTAGTAACACTCAAGAGTTAATATCCTAAAATATACAAGAAACAAAGATAATATATCTCTAATACTTTGAATACTTGAATATAGAATGTAGGATATATTTTCGTTCTTGTGTGTGAGAGTATAAGTTACTGATTATGTACAAAGAGCGACCTCAATAGGGGAGATAGACCTACAAAGTGGAATACTATTTTTCGGCTCATATTCGAGGCATGAGTAGTGCTATTTTAACCACCTATCATGGGTCCTAATAGAGAATTAGATCCACTAGCTTAGCCTTACACCTCACTATCTCAAGTGCATGGCTTATGTGTGGTAGTACAGAGTCACTTTTTAAACCAATGTAGCCCCATCCAGATTGCATGAGACCATGATGTTGCATTAAACTCACTTCAAAGCTCTCCAGTAGCCCCTCCCATCACGAAATGTTTCACTTTGCGTCTATGTGTCCTAGACTCTTTGAAGTAACTTTCAAATTCACACTAGCTTAGAAATATAGAGTTATCATTAATTGCCATTGTTTGATATTTGTGTTTCTTAGGGTTTTACATAGATGTTTTAAGTTTTGTTCTTCTTTGCTGCCATATATTTATAAAATCTCTGATCATCCTTCGAGTACCTGTTAGTCTCTTAAGTTCAACACCTTTACATGGATTTAAACTGACATTAATCCTTTTTTAGCCTACATTTGTGCTGCTTTTATGTTATCTTCACTTATGTTCTCTGACATCACCATTTTCACTAACAGTAAGTGCTTTTTTTAATCTTTTCCTTCATTTTCTTCCCTTTTTGCTTCTTGTTGCTCTCTTGGTGATATTTTTGGGACTAAAAGGTGTGCTGTCAATTCGAGTTTGTCTATTGTCCTAGAAAACCGTGACCTTTCTGAATTTTCCCTGACCAGTCACAGGCTTTGTCTGCATCCTGGTTTTATTCCCGTAGATATGAACAAATGTGAAGGAGTACTGAGCTGCAACCAGCAGATTCACTCTCAACCCGATCTAGGCTGACAAAGCTTGATGCAAAGAAGTCTAACGGTTCATCTGGCTTTTAAGTACGTACCACTTGAATCGGCGAACAACCAAACCCTTGAGTCGTTAGTTCTGCAGCTTGAGGAGAGTAAAAGACTTGGAGAAAGAAAGAAACTTGGAATTTTGGCATAGAAGAAGCAAAGAAAAAGATTCTTTACTTAGGATAGGGTCTTAGTCCCTAATATCTTGGTCGACCTCCAAGTGTATCATGCACACGTGTAACCTAATTCATTTAGGTACGTTAATTGTTTTGTCAACCTTTGTTTTCAAATTGAATTGGAACCCGTCATTCTTCCTTTTTGAACCTCTTCTACACTGAAGATTACTTCAGGGTGATTTCATTATGTGTCAAGAAGAATAGGGTTATCCTGTTTTAATCTACTCCCAAGAAGTTGGATATGAGGATAGATGAGTGATTTTGAAGGCAGCGTGAGATGATTCGTGATTGACTTCGATAGAGCAAGACTTCCTACACACCATCAAGGCAGCCTTGGCTACAAGTCTAAAAGTTAGACCAAGGTCTATTCATCGGCTGTATTTTTGGAAAAAGATTAGCATGAATTGGTGCAACAATAGAGCATTTGAGGTCCCAAGAATGGAATTGGGATGGAGGTTTTTTGTGTTCTTCAATGTCTCTTCTTTGCAATGATGGGTTTTAGATATAATCCACGCTACTAGCAAGGAGGCCAAGAAGGTGAGGCAAGGGAACCTCAATTCTTTGACTATGCATTCATATGGCCTAGAGTCCCTTTTGTTATGGTCTAGTCCAAAATTGTAATATATTGTTCCATGTATTGCTTTGTTATTTTATTTTGTGGCCTTTTTATTGTGGACTTTTATTGTCTTTTACTTTGGCCCATTTTTGGCTCCTGTGTTAGGTTTTTTTTGCCTTCATTATTCTGTTGTAAAGAACAAGAGAAAAAATACAGTGAGGGTGGTGTTCTCGGTTTCACAGCAGAGATCAAGTGATTCGATCAAGCGTCAAACGTGGTCCGATTTGGCTGAAATTTTGACAGCTTGTTCCCGATATCAAGGGCTTCATTTTGTTGGTAAGATTGTTATTTGGAGCTCTAGTTTGGTCAGAATCTTCATGGGACAATACTTGTTGTTTTTGGGTGATTTCTATTCCTTTTGATATCTTATTGTTTGGAGTGTGTTGGTGGGTGTATGAACCTTTTTGTAGACTGATTTGAGTTTAATTTACCCTCATTTATCAATAAGAGAAATATAGGGTGGACTCCTTAAACACCCCGTGGTTTTTACTCTTCATATCGAAGGGGTTTTTCACATATAAATTGTGTGATTATTGCAGTTTTTAAATATTGTCATTAAGGCTGTTTTGCACTGCATTTTACTGGATTTAGTTTGGTGAATTGGTTGTGACAATATTAGGTTGATTATATTGTGCCATTGGTTGATAGTAGTTTGTGTGTGATATATTGTGGGTGTCTTTGAGACCTCCTTGCTTCCCTACACCTTTTAAGTATCTCAGCACTCTCATTAAAACATCCATATATATGGTCTCCACTTGGAGCATGCATAAATTAATTCACTATGATAATTATATGGTCATGTCCGAGACAAGTAAATTAACATTCCTATCAATTGCTGATCTCTTTCCTTATTTGTTGGCACTTGATTTGGATAAACTCATGGCTAGGTGGTGATTCTAAATAGTAGGAGTCTCATTTGTTTTACATTCTAGAATAACAATTTTGAATAGGAAGACCATCATATAAGTATATATAGTCTTTATATCTAGTAACTTCAATACTAAAAAAAAAAACCTTCAATCCACCTAATTTTTGCTAAATATAAATTAATAAAAATTGTAAAATAGAACAAAAAAACAATTATATGATAACTAGCTTCAAGATGTGTATCGGATGTCATTTAAATATATGCAATATTTATTTTATCCAATCTATGTTTAGTATATAATGAAGATAAACTAGCGAGAATATTTGATAATTATCAAAATTCTTGACAACATGTGAATCCATATTCTTGATATTTATTTTGTAGTAATTAATATCAACGATATTTCTAAACCATAAAAATGACACAAGGTACCTTTTAGATGAATATGGGCCTTTTTCTTGATAAACTTATTTTTTCAAATAATATATTATTAATAATTTTATGTTTTATTTGTAACACGTATCTTTTCCGACCACACTCTTTTTGAGTCTTAGTTCACTGAACAACTAGAATTGGTATAACATTTTGAAAATGTTCCAACAATCGTGAGCCATTCTTAAAATAGGCATTCACAAAAATTTTGTGAGCTATATGCTTAAATAAAAGTATCATACGATTTAAATCTATACTTAGTGAAAGACCAAAGACCAATACAAAATATCTAAACAATATGACAATATAAACTTTGAACTAATTTTCTTTATTCATATATTGTAAATACAACACATATAAAATATTGGAAATATTAGTAGAATAAAGATTACCTAACTATTATAATCTTAATACTCCAGTATATGATATACCACATAACAATAAAATAAAATAATTATTATTTATTATTATAACATATTAAAATGACAAAGCAGTATGTCACCTTAACTCAAATATTATACCACTATTCTAATTACTTAATATATATATATATATGTATATATGAATAGAGTACTAAGATAATGAAATTTAAATTCAAATCAATATTATCAAAACACACAACATATGATAATAAAGATAATGTTGCCTACTATAATAATAATATTATTATTAAGTATTACTAGTTAAATTAGATACCCATTTAATCGTATCAATGGTTAACTCAATCAGAATGTTATTATAAAAAAAATTTAATAATAACATTGAAACATATAAATGGGATAATATGAGCTCGAATTTCTATTACTAATATTAAAACAAAAATACTTTAAAATAGAAGACGTACATGGAAAGATTAGACTTAAATAACGTAATAGAAATAAATGGAATAAAAGATCGAGTCTAGTACATAGTACTATTCCCTTAAGACATATTTCGTCCCTCTCCTCGGTGCTTAGACCTTTTGTGCGTTTGCCTCCCAAGGTAAAACGATCACACTTACTGAAGAAGTACAACAACAGTAAACCCAATGAATCAGCTTTTTGTTTACAATACTATAAACTGTAAACAATCATAAGGACTCTAGTAGGGAAGCAGAGAGAATAAAAACGAGTATCATGGAGAGCTTATAAAAATACTAGAAGCTTTCTATCTTTTCTATTATGGATTTTCGATGTGATTAAAAATGGTCAGAGGACCTCCTTTATATAGACCTATAAAAAACTCTTTAAAATCGATACAACTTTTTGATAATAATATTTTATTAATCAAATAATACCATAAAAATCCGTTCCTCCTTTATATGAAAGGATAAATCCTTCATCAAAAGTTACAAATTGTAGCTCCTAAATTGAATGAAAAGCTACCTAATATAATTCGCATAAAATATCTAACATAAAACTTAACATATCAAAACACTACGGTTATCTTTATTGATATAATATATCTAAACAATATGACAATATAAATATATTGGAGAGTATTAGCATAGTTTCCTTTTGTTTCATAATAGGTCATTTCATGGTCGTCATATACTGGGCAATCCCATTTTCTCAATTCTTTTTTGTCAACTTCATAGAACTCTTTTCTTGATGCTTAGAAAAGCTACTAAGAATTTAGTGTTCATCCATTACCTCACGTGCAAAGTACATGTTATCCCTCTGATAGCACATAAATTTATATATTTTTAATTTCTTATGATTAGTATTTGTTGCATCTATTTTTATCATGTCTTAATTTTTATTTGTGATTAAAGTTATTAAAATAAATTTAAATTTTTATATTTTAATGATGTGAATATTAAATTAATGGGCTTTTATTTATGTTGTTATTTTTTAGGAATAATTGTCAAAAAGATTTGAGTTAAGAATGTCAAGAATTATAAAGCTTAAGTGTGGAGTCCAATCTTGAGCCTTTTTCTTGAAGGGTAAGAAAGAGATGAGCAATTGAACCAAGATATTTAAGGGAAAAGGGAGATTAGACCCTTTACACATTATTCATTTAATTTTTCTTAGTTTTGAGATTCAGAGAGAGAAAAGAGAGAGATGATAGAGAAGATGACCGCTTAATATCCTAATTTACTAGATGAGATGATTTCGAGGTGAATTTGGATTTCATGATCAACATCAATACTGGGTTTTATACTGATTTCCTAGTTGTATTTCATTGTTCTTAAGATTTAATGTTTAAATTAATTCATTGAATGTTGTTGAGACTTGACTTGATTCTTTTGGTGATTATTGATTGAATTGAGTTTGGGCAATTGTTGTATATGATTGATTTCAATTTTGAACAATTTTATTGATTCATGAATTGCCTTGATTTATCACGGATTTTAGATTGAACTTGAATTGATTAATTTGGATGATTGTCTAAGATGTCAATTTTTATGTTTAATCAAATTCTAACGGACTACTCGTAGGTGAAATGAATGTTAATTAGGATTTCCATTTTGTATTCGATCAAGGAATTTGTGTAATAACCGATAAATTTATTAACGAACGAGGAAGATTTCAATTTGGAACATTGATCTTGGATTGAAGATCTCAATCTTATATATAACTTATGTGTTATTCTTATTTTAATTAGTTTACTGTTTTCATAATTCCGTAAGAATAAACCACATTTTTATTATTGTTGGTTTCTTATTAATTGGTTACAATTTAGACTTCTTATAAAGGAAACAACTTGGTGAATACACTATACTGCTCATCGTTTAAATTTAATTAATCTGCATAAACTTAATGATAGTCGCAAATTTAGAACCGTTCCACCATCACATTGTCTATGCCTATAATTTGATACTATTCACCTACATGGACTCCACCTCTATTCCCATCCTATACTAGTCTCTTTACAACATTCAAGAGATTATTCAACACTTTAAATGAATCTCATGAAGTTTGTGATAAATTAGATAGGTGGATTAGTGTGACCTAATGAAAATAATATCATCCTAAACTTTAGGATAGTTTTATGAAAGATCTAGTATTCTATAACGTATTATGATGTGGCCTCCAATATCCAATCACCTTAATCTCGATCCTCCGATCTTTGTCCCTTGCTCTTTGTGAAGTTCCTCCGATGCTTAAGTCGGAAATAAAAACGAAAGGATGAAAAAAATAGGGTTTTTAAAGAAGAATTTCACTTACCTCTCTTCATTGCATGGTTATGTATTTATAGTGGTTTCTCAATTTCCTAATGGGAATAGACTTTTAGCTGATAAAGGAATGTATTTTTATTGTTGATAAATATTGGATAAAGATAATAGGAAAGATAAATATTATGATAATATAAAAAATAAATATAATAAAAATAAAATAGATATAATATATATCATAATGTCTTTTAAAAATAAGATAAAATAAAATGGATATACAATATATACCATAATGCCCTTTTAAAAATAAAATAAAATAAAATGGATACAATATATATCATAATGCTCTTTTAAAAATAAAAATGATTTTGTGAAGATGTTGTGAACAATAAAATTTTTCTTCTCGATTATTATCATCTGCAAAATAAATAATCAAAAATATAAATGTCACAAGATAATAATATGTATTTGATATTGGGCTCGAATCTTTGTATTTCTCCGTCGATTCTTTTCGTCGTGGATTTGAGGGCATTTTGGGCTCGTCTCGATCCAATGGATTTTGATTTCTTCCGAGGGGCGTTTTGGCTGGATCTCGGAATGGATTTGAACTTTGAGGGCCTTTGGGCTTGATCTCGATTCATTTGTATTTGATTTGATTTATCCGATGGTCTTTGGACTTGATCTCGGAATGGATTTGACTTATCGAGAGTCTTAGGCTTGATCTCATAGGGAGGATGCGCCAGAAACTATGGACGATCCTCGAAGGGAATCGTCGGAGTTTCCTTTCTCTCTGCCACCACCGATTTAACCTCCGATTTCCACCTTTGATTTCCACCTCACTTGAATGCTTCACTTGGTCTCTATTTATAGATGAAGAGAGTGACAATCAATGACTATTAGTTTGTCATGTGTCACTCATCGCAAGAGCAAAATCTTTCAATATCTTCAATATATATTTAAATATATAATTAAATTTGATTATATATATATAAATAAAATTTCAGTGTCTACAAATTGCCCCATCAAACTTGTTCAGGGTTAATTTTTGAAGAATTATTACGTGGACAAATTTCAAAGTATCTCATAAATATCGAATCATATTTGAGTCTATCTTGAATTTGACTCGCAGATAAATACGATTCAAAGGGGATAAAGAAAATATTTTTTTTAAAAATCGAATTGAGTCAATTTGACTCGTAGATAAATACGATTTTTTTTTACTTTATTTTATTTTATTTTTTTCTTTTCTTCATTTTTTTGTCGATTTTTTTTTCTTTGTTTTTGATTTTTTTTTTCAAGACTGAACTTAGAATTTTATATTCTAAGCTTCCTACGTATCTCTTACCTTTTAGGAATCAAGTCTAACGTAGTTCAGTGTCATAGATAGTTTATACTCGTATCAAGGAGTCTTCTTTGATATATACACATTTTATACTCGTGTCAAGGAGTCTTCTTTGTAGACATTTTATATTCGTATCAAAGAGTTTTTTTTGTATGTAGACAGTTTACACTCGTATCAAGGAGTCTTTGTATCAATATGGACAGTTTTCACTCGTGTCAAGGAGTCTTTGTATCAATATGGACAGTTTTTGACAATGTCGCAATACCAATGTTGATATACCCCCTTGAGTTTGAATTTTTTTTTTTTTTTTCCATTTGAAGGTTGATTCGCTGGTCTCTTTTTTTTTCGAATCTGCAAACACATTCCTTCTGCTCCATGATATTTGATGGAAAAGGGATGGGCGGTAAAGATGGTCCCACTGGGCGTGCCAAATTTGAAGACAATTAAAATTTTTCTTTTCGATTATATAAAATAAATAATAAAAAATATATATGTCACAGATAATAATATGTATTTGATATTGGGCTCGAATCTTTGTATTTCTCCGCCGATTCTTTTCGTCGTGGATCCGAGGGCATTTTGGGCTTGTCTCGATCCAATGGATTTTGATTTCTTCCGAGGGGCATTTTGGGCTGGATCTCGGAATGAATTTGAACTTCGAGGGCCTTTGGGCTTGATCTCAATTCATCTGTATTTGATTTGATTTATCCGATGGTCTTTGGACTTGATCTCGGAATGGATTTGACTTATCGAGAGTCTTGGGCTTGATCTCGAAGGGAGGATGCGCCAAAAACTATGGACGATCCCCGAAGGGAATCGTCGGAGTTTCCTTTCTCTCTGCCACCACCGATTTAACCTCCGATTTCCACCTTTGATTTCCACCTCACTTGAATGCTTCACTTGGTCTCTATTTATAGATGAAGAGAGTGACAATCAATGACTATTGGTTTGTCATGTGTCACTTATCGCAAGAGCAAAATCTTTCAGTGTCTACAGATGTGGAAGAAATAAAACAGTTGGTGAGTGAATTAATTGATGCGACGATTGAAAAGCCATATGAAGGGTGACTTATTGATTCTATAAGTTTCCGTTAGATTCATCTTAACCGTTCATTGAAATAATATGAATGGGCCAGATTGCGACTCAATACTTATAGCGCGTATAAATTAAATAAGAAAAGGTGATAAATTAGATTAGTGGATTAGTGTGACCTAATGAAAAGAATATCGTCCTAAACTTTAGGATAGTTTTATGAAAGATCTAATATTCTATATCATATGACTTTATGAAAAAACTTCATTTAAGTCGTTTTTGTAACTGAGCACTAAAACCTAGCATTCTGTCATATTCTATATCATATTGAAAATAGGTTGATTTTTCTTCGAAAGGAGATAATATATATATATATATATATATATATATATATATATATATATATTATATTTTTTTTTTTTCTTTTTTGTGGAGATAATATAAAGTTGACGAGCTAGTGAAGTCTTCAATAGGGTGCAGATTAATATCTACTTTGTCTTACTTGCATTGGACACATTGCATCATGGACTTTCCATTGACTTTAGTATGATTAGTTATGTTTAGTTTAATTTTATAGTTTCCTAGTCTTTACGGCTTTTGATTTATTTATTTTATATCTTAAATATTAAGAATAATTCGTGAATTTGATCCGACCAAAATGACTAGGTTCCTTTTCTTCCACAAAATTTTAATTTTTTTCTTTTCGAAGAAATTAGTTGTTATATTAGATAGTGTTGGAGTATTTATTGAGTTAGATGGAATTTTTTTTTTTTTTGGTAATTGAGTTAGATGGAATTGTAGATGAAAAGAATACAATTTTGATGCGATTGATGTGACATAATACCATGTGTGTATGAGTATTTTTTAAAGTGACAATCGATACTTATATATAAAAGACATAACATATTTATCTTTATATGAAAATTAAAATAATCACATAAAAAAAATTACATTCCATGTGCTTTTAAGGGCCCGAGAAAAAAAAAATTCCCCTAATTCTACAAAAAATAAAAATAAATTGAGTGGTGTTCTTTTTGGAAAAGAAAAAAAAAAATCCAGATGAACCCTAATTATTCTTTATCTTCAATTAGAAAAAAAAATTGATTGACTTTTAAGAGATAGTAGATACTTTAACTAACTTCAGTTAGGGCCTAATGTGTTGCAATTGAAAAGTTTTATGATACCAATCTTTGGTCTTGTCACGTGCAATCGATGGGCTTCGCTTCTCGTTCTCGTTGATGTGTCCTATAAGGAAGGTTAAGTGTTGGGGGTGTATTCTCGGTGTTGGATCTTCAATAATTAAGTTAACAATTGAATCAAATAGATTCATAGAGGACCTCTCCAGGGAAGTATATTCCCGGTGATTATCTCTAAGAAGACGATATTGAAGGTAACATAACATTTGGAATATTTAGGATTTATCCGACTTTCACTTGCCTGTGTGAGAGTGAGTTACCGTTTATATGAGTGTGAGAACTAACGGGAATGTGACACCCGAATTGAATACTTTTCTTAACAGTCTTAAATGTTAGCTCCAAACAGTACATATCGAGTCAGGTGCATTTAATATTGAATTTAAAAGGATTATAACCCTCCCATAATATTTCTAGTCACAAGCCAAACTTTGAAGGAGCCTATGTGAGACCTAATTGGTCTCTTGTGGCATTCACCTTGGATCTTCTTCCCGATGTGGACTTTTTAAGAACTTCAATATTCTCACTTTTATAAAATAGGTGGGAGTTTTAGAATAAAAAAGAAAAATATCATTACAATGTATCATAAAGTCATATATATATATATATATATATATTACTTTTTCTTTAAAGATTATTACAAATATGTCCCACCAAAAAAAAAATATATATATATATTTACACAAAAATCGAGAAATTGATATTAAGAATTACCAAGACGTACTTTCTGCGAAGATCATATGATCATGTCCATCCAAACATAATGTAAATCGTGGGGACTAAATCCTTCGGTGAATAATTTATTATACATACATATATATATATAATTTGGGGCCAAATTTTCCTATAAATAGGAATACAACACTACCGTTATTCTCATCCCACCAAGCATCCATTTCCAATCACAACGTATCTTTCTGTTTGAGCAAAATGAGTTCCAAAACATTTCTACTAATCTGCCTTTCTCTTGCTTTTGCTGCTCTAATCGTATCAGATGTAGCAGTAGCCAGAGAGTTGGCCGAGACTTCTGCTGAATCTTGTAAGACTTCTATATATATATATATATTTGGTTGCATGAAAACTGGAATAATCAATCTGTTCTAACATTTATGTTTCTATCTGTTTTCTTTTTCTCCTTTTTTTTTTATATCAGTTAATAATAAAGTGGAATCTGCTAAAGGAGTTGAAGAATCCAAATATTCTGGCAGCGACTATGGTGGTGGTAGTAGCTATGTTGGACCTCCTTCCTATGGTGGCCCTGGTTATGGTGGAAACCCTGGCGTTGGTAACGGAGGAGGAGGAGGAGGAGGAGGAAAGTAGTGCAGTTACGGCTGTTCCTAGCGACCCTGGTTATGCAGGTTGCCGATGCTGATCATGTGATGAAATATATATATATATATATATGAATAAAGTTAGCCATATAAAAATCATTACTTGATGTTTGTATCAATGGCTGACTATTGCTGTTTGAATTTTACTTTGTTATGTACTCCTTAAATCAACTTATGTAATAATATTTATAATTAAGTAAGTGTGTTTTGATGTCGTGAAATTCAATTTTTCTTTTTCTTGAATTGAAAATTATTGATTTTAACATTGAAAAGAAAAAATAAAAAATCTAGCCAAGAAAAAAAAGTATATTTCAGTAATACAGAGAAATACATTAAAATAAATGAAACACAAATGAATTCGATATAAAAAATCTACAAGCGAACATAACTTCAAGTTTTTATAATAAAGAAATTCATATACAAAAATGTTGCATTTATGAATTTACTTTACTCGTTTTGTTTGCCGAATAACTCGTGCAAATTTTCATATTGTTGTGTAGTTTAGATTCAAATTTATCCTTCTATTCTTTCAATTTAATTACTTTTTTATAAACAATTTCATTTTTATAAACGTTGACGGTTAGTTAACCGTTATTTTAATTATAAAATGATGAAAATTATCAAATTTATTAAAATAATAATGAAATAATATAAAAAATTTAAATGGGATGAAATCACAAAAATTATATAACTTAAGGATGAAATTTATCAATTTACCATAAATTTATTGTTTTATAAATAAAATAATAATAATAATAATAGCCACAACATAATTGATATGTATGTACTAATTTAGTTATGTATATTACTTCACATTATTGTTATTATATTAATAATATACATTTTTTTTTTTTTTTTTGCTAAGCAAGGGGGTTGTAGTCTCATTAATACTAGCAAAACAGTTATGCAAAACAAGTGTTTACAAAGGATCAATGGATGTTAGCCGATTATACACAAAACAAGCATGTGCTAATAAAGGTTAAGGTTACACAGGAGAGTGTATACAAACAACATGATTTGTCTAACTATACCCGGGGTTGGTTCCGAAATAATAGGAGGTTTCAACTCGTCCAGATTGTCCGAATCGCCTGGCGGAAGATATGTTTCCAATTGGAGCAGCCACTCACGTCGTATCCTTTCTGATATGTTTCCAGTTGGAGAAGCCCCTCTTTGAGATTCTCCATTTTTAGCTTCAACTTACCAGGTTCTACTTTCCAGAGAGCTTCTATAGTGGTAGTAAACTCTGGATGGTAGAACCATGCATCAAGAAATCCAAACCATCGGAACCATTCACAAGTTGTGTTGGAAAAACTCCCTAAGAGAATGGGATGGAGAACCGAGTGTGCCCATGGGAGGTGACGAAGCCACGCCCTTCCAAATTTACAACTCCATTTCAAATTACTCCACACCCGATCAATTTATTCTTTAATATTACTTGTCCTTTTTTTGCCATTAATCCAAGTATACTAGGGTCCTTGGGAATCCTAGGTTTATAAGATTACATCTTTAATGGTATCCATCAACTTTTGTGCTCATCCCATAGTTCTTGTTTCAAAGTAAAAGTTGGAGAGGCTTAGACAATAGAAAGTAAAGAAGACAGCCGACCACCCTAAGAAATTATGACCATAATCATTTGCTCATTTGTTGCAATCACCTCTACTAGAATTTTATTTATGTCCCATGCCACCCAAATGTTGGAAGCATAGCCATCAACTTCGACCGACAAAAAACCTTCCAGACCCACCTTTCGCAACAAAGGTTTAACTTTGTCACTATGAACTCTTATCTCCATAATTGCAAGCATATTTGGTTTGTGTGAATCAAACAAATTTTTAATGTGAAGCTATGTGAGTTTAGAACCGGCTCCCCGTCGGTTCCAACTTAGAAATTTATTAACCATAAAAAAATTAAGGGGCTTAGAGAGGGAGGTTGTTAACCTCCATTTGGTTGTTGACACCACCATGGTGATCCTTTCCAATTGAACCTTGTGAAGCACCAGTAGATCATGTCGGTGCATCGAACATTTTGTTTGGGTCGGGATCAATATCCATTCCCTTATCTTCTTTGGATGACTGCTCTATTGGCCATTTAGGTCCTCGACTTGTTTGGATCCCAGAATTTGCTTACAATTTATTCCATGAACTTCCCTTTTGGGCTGCCCCAGTTTGAGGAGGAGTACTTGGATTTAACAAAAAAGACTGTCGAGGGCGCTTTGTGCTCAACAGGTTGTTATATCCAATTTTTTTAAAGGACCCAACTCGAGAGGTGGTTTCGGCAGCAGGGCCTCCTTGTTGGTGGATGCGAATGAAACTTGGGCCGGTCCTTTCATTTTGCCAACTAACCCTATAGCCTTAGTTCCTTTACCCTTATTGCTACTCTTTTGAGCACAGGCCCTACCCCGAGCACCACTAGGGCTAGGTAAATCCATAATCATTTCTTTTAAAGTGGATATTTTATCAAATATGTAATCCTCTTTGTTGACTTCGTCTAACATGGAAAATTTGGATTTCTAACCCACAGAATATATTTTCCTCCTCACCATCACTTTCGATGAAACTTCTAATCCCCTTTGTTCACCTCGTATCTCGTGATTAGCCATATTGGTATAACGACTGCGCACGTTAACGAGTCTCCACATTTCTACTAGTGTTGTTACTTAATTTCCTTTTCAATCTAAATATTAAGCGCCTTGCTGGTTGTTGATGGTTTGCTGCAATGGGTCATCTGCTTTTGGGCCTATTAATCCATATTTCTCTTGACATGTGCAGGCATGAGCCCGGGACCAAAGAGGTTTTTCGGCGTGCTTCTCATTGTGCTAGCGGTACTTTCCTAGAGTTATAATTAGACTCACTGTCTAATGTATCCGCATGGGAACACTTATCAGCCTGGTGGCCAAACTGCCCACATTTGTAGTAGACTCGATATAAACCTTCGTATTTGACTTCCTGTATTCTCCCCATGATGTTGATTACCGACATCAAGAGCTTCGCCAAGTTCATTTGCACGCATACCTTGGAAAACCTTCCTCTCACCACATCAATCGAAGTCTATTCCACATGAATGGCCTTGCCCATGCTGTTGGCCATGTCCAGCAATGCCTCTTCGTAAAACCGCTCGATTGGGATATTTATCAATCGGATCCAAACTCGCTTCGTCGCCACACATTCATTTGTAGGAACAAAACTTGGTCTCCATTTTGAGATCGTTAAGTAATGACCTAAGACCATCTAAGGACCACCTTCAAGTGCTTTGAGGTAATCTTCTTGATTGTTGAATCTAGCAATGAAGTACTCATTATCTAAGTCAATCAGCTCACAACCTTCCTTCAACTGCTATACCTTGTTAATCCTTGGTTCGATAACCTTAAAACTTAAGGTTTTTCCTAAAACCTTCAAGATTAGCGCCTTCCTCCAAGGAGTCCACTGTTGCTTTTTGCGATCCAATTGAGATCCACAAAAGGGCACATCTCCAGCTCATCACTATTAATTATCTTGTATTTGGAAGACATCTACCAACGTAGGGTCATCAAGTTTGTCCTCCTTATCTTCTCCCATAGAGAACTGTTTACGTCTTGACTTACCTCGGATGTCTCTACAAAGGATTTATCTATCTATACCCTCTCAACTTCCATCGCATTGTGTTCAATGTCAACATGAGCATCTAGTTTTGTTGTTGTGTTATCCCTTTTGGGCTTTTTTATGCTTCGTTGAGCTGGTCAACTTTCCGAAAAGTGGAATGTCGTTCTTAAGAGGGGACAAAATCGCTCATGTTAGAGAGAGAATTTTCGAATGCATGTGGTTTATAATATACTAATTCGAATAATTGGTGAGTTTGGTCTCAAACAAATTTAATTTTGGCATGTTCAGTCCCAAAATATATATTTTTTAACTTTGAAAGTCTCAAATTTTTTTATTAGAGAAAAATAAGATCCTTGTTTGTGGATTCCATCAAAAAACTTAAAAACTTAACAATTTACATTGTTTAGTTAATCAAAGAAAATGGTAAAAATGTCAATAAATAATGAAAAAATAAATAAATAAGAAGAAGAATAAATGGCAGTGACTATAAACCATTTCTTCTGTCACCACCACTCAATTACAAATTGTTAGCGATGAGGGATTTGAAGCATTTTCCATGGGTAGCTTGCCACATCGGTTCTTCCTACTAACCTTTGGATTATCCTCTTTTTCCCCTATTCTCTAATGCACATATTCTATTTCTATTGCTTTCACTCTAGCAGCCAATCGTTTCAAGGGAAGAAGGCTGAAATCTAGTTCGGCTCGAACGCCCTTACTTCTGCTTCTTAGCGCGTAGTGGGAAGAGCAAAGTAGCTAATTCCTAGTAGTTGATGAATGAAGATGAGCTATACTATTTCACATGGGCGAAATTCAACTCTTCACTATAAACGAGCGAATCTAGGATGTAAATGAATAGGCCATACACATTGAGGTGTTGCAGAAGGCAAAACAACAAAATCCCAATCTGAGTATTGATGGACTCTCCCTTTGAAAAAGCTTGTGAAGGACTTAATGATACATAGAGCTTCAATGCATACCTAGATCTAAATACTTCAGTTTCGACCTAACGGGTTTATGAGTACAGCTTGAGTCGACCTGCCTTTCTGGCTACTGGTCGTTTCTTCTTCTATTTTTTTTTCACGTTTTTATCTTTTTCTTTAATTAACTAAACAATGTAAATTGTTAAGTTTTTACATTTTTTGACGGAATCCGTCAACAAGAACTTTATTTTTCTCTAATAAAAAGGTTTGGAATTTTAAAAGTTAAAAAAATATATTTTGGGACCAAACTTGTAAAAAATAAATTTTTTTAGGACCCAACTCATCAATTATTCTTTTAAGAAGGCTTAATCATGAGTAGTATATTTTACTATTTAAAATATTCTTAATGTACTACAATTATGTTTTAGTATTTTGAATATTCTATTTTTATAAATTAATTTTATAAAAAAATTAACAAATTTAGTTTACTATAATTATATATAATATTGATTTTATGATTAATATTATACTTTTAATTTATATTATACCTTTAAGAAGAAAAGAAAAGGAAACAATTTCATATCTTTATATCTAGAGTTAAATATTTTATTATTATAGCTTTATTAATACTTTATATTTTTACTATAAATGAGTTATTATTTTTAAATATGAAACTGATATTATTTTTAAATATATTTTTTTAAAAAAAAAATTATTATTTTAATATTTTATAATCTATAGAGTCTTTTTTATTCTTTTATTGTTAGTTTAATTTTATAGTTAGCTTGGACGTAGGTCTCAATGGCCTTTAGTTTTTTTTTTTTTTTTTTTTACATTGTTAAAATATATTTACCTTAAGCATAATTGGTCTATTTGATCTTTTGGTCCCTTATATATATATAATATATATATTTGATCAATTAGGTCTCTCAAAAGCACTAGGTGCTCCTATATGCAATAAAATAAAAGGAATTTTGTTGTTGAAAATAAAAATGTAAGATAATGGATTGTGTGGGCAAAAACATAAGACAAGAAATTTAATTAGACAAAATAAGCAAAGTTAACCCATCAAAATAAAAAATGATAAGGGTCTTTTTTTTTTGTTTCCTTTTCTAAAAAATTAGTGGTTAAATTAAATAGAGTTGGAGTGTGTTTATTGAGTTGGATGGAGTTTTAGAGGAAAAGAATACAATTTTGATGTGACTAATGTGATATAATCATCTACATATTTATATTTTTTTTTAAAGTAGTAATCGATAATTATATATAAAATGCATAATAAATTTATCTTTTTAAAAAAAAAAGGGGGGGGGGAGAGTCCAAATGAACCCTAATTATTGAGAGTCCAAATGAACCCTAATTATTCTTTATCTTCAATAAAAGAAAATACAAAAATAATTAAAAAAAAGTGACTTGGGTTTACGAGATAGTAGATACTTTAACTAAATTCAGTTAGGGTCTATTGTGTTTATAGGCGAGAGTTTTGGAATAAAAATGAAAAATATCATTATGATGTATCATGAAGCTGATTAGGATTAGGAATTTTTGTTTGTCATGACACTTGCGAAAGTTCGACGTGAGCGCCTCGGCGGAGATCTCACTATTATTACTCATGTAATTTGTAAACTCTAATTATGAGTGTAAGAAATACAATTATAGTGCGGTCATGGATATACGTGTTTTTGATTGAACCACCTAAATCTATGCCTCTTATTCTTGTAGTTTACTTTCGTTATTACTTTTGTTTATGTTTCGATCCCCAACAAAAGTCATATATAAATATATACCTTACTTTAAAAAAACGTGATAATTGATTATTACAAATATGTAGAGGATAAAAATAAATATATTTTTTGCACAATAATATAGAAATCAATATTAATAATAAAATCCATGGTCAAGAAAGTGTAGCTCACTTGTTAGTAGCTTCACTTATGAAGTAGAAGTTATAAATTCGAGACAAACTAGAGGTTAGAATTTCTTAAAAAATAAAATAAAATAAAAAAATCCCCATATGCACCCTAGCATTCTAAGAATCTAAATTGGAATGCAATTTCAAGCGCTAGGAAGACATAATTTCTGCGAAGATCATATGATTATGTTCATCCTGGTAGAGTATATATTAGTTTTATTGTTTATTAATTAATTATTTATTTTCTTCTTCAATTCTCACATGGTATCGGAGTCAAGTTATGAGATATTTGATTAAGAATTTAATAGGAGATTCCATCACCTTCTTTGGGATGATTAGATAGAATTCATAAATTTGTTGAATTTGTGGCTGCCGTGGAATTTGTTACTTCCGCCATGGAATTTGGAGAGAAGTCGTGGGTGTGTGCAACGCAGTTTGGAAGTTGAAATTTTGTGAGGAAAGTAGAATTTTTTTTCTTATACAATTTAATTTAAATTTTCTTGTTTATTGTTTGTCTTACTGGAGTTTTATATCTTGATTAAAAAGGTAGTAGCTTTTCGGTCTTATATAAAATTATTGGCAAATTGGCCAAATTCATCCCTTCAATTATAATTTTTTTGTGATTTCATCCTTTTTTTTTTTTTTGGAAAATTTCATCCCTTATCTTATAAATTTTGGCCAATTTCATCCTTTCCGTTAATTTTTTTGTGGTCAACCGTTAGTCAACTGTTAATTTAATAAAAATTATTTTTTCAGGGTAAAAATGTCAATTCACTATTTTTTTTAAAAAAAAATCCAAAAATTATTTTATCATTCCCCTCCTCCACCATCTCCCCCGCCTCCATCTCCGCCACCGCCATCTCCCCTCCCCATCTATTATCATTTTCATAATCTTCTGCAAGAACTGTTTTTGCATTTCTTTGATTTAGATGGGACTTAGGAGATTGAGAGTTCCCAAAGCTACACAGATTTTTTTCCAACCAATCAAACGCCCTATTAAGCTACACGCATTTTGATTCGTTTGCTGATTCTTTCAAATCAAGATTCTGCTGCCCGGTTGCTTTTGATAAGGTTAATAGATGGAAGGGTGAATATGTTATCAAAAAGTTTAAAGAATGAGAACGGTGACCAAACTAAGCATTTAGAATTCGCCTCTCTGTTTGCAGATTTAAATTTGGTCTCAGGAGACCCTAATGTCAGTATTAGAACATTTGATATGTTGATTCATGTGTATGCTTCTCAATTCAAGAATTTTGGGGGCTTAAGTGCTGCAGTAGATGTGCTTGGCTTATTGGCAAGCAGAGGTTTATTTCCCTCTTTAAGAACTGGTATATTTTTGTTGAGTTCTCTTGTGAAGGCAAATGAGCTTCAAAGATGTTATGAAGCCTTTGATATGATAACCCAGGGATTGACTCCTGATGTTTATCTGTATAGCATTGCAATTGATGCCTTCTCAAAAGGGAGAAGAATCGAAGAGGCAATGAAACTGTTTAAAGTCATGGAGAAGAATGGTGTTGGCGGTGGCGGTGGCGGTGGCGGTGGCGGTGGCGGTGGCGGAGGCGGAGGCGGGGGAGATGGTGGAGGAGGGGAATGAGGAAATAATTTTTGGATTTTTTTTTTAAATAGTGAATTGACATTTTTACCTCT
Organism: Cynanchum wilfordii; assembly: GCA_025388415.1. Lineage (NCBI taxonomy): Eukaryota > Viridiplantae > Streptophyta > Magnoliopsida > Gentianales > Apocynaceae > Cynanchum > Cynanchum wilfordii. The sequence goes on along the minus strand of JAHSUH010000281.1, from coordinate 58,875 downwards.
GAAAAAATAATTTTTATTAAATTAACAGTTGACTAACGGTTGACCACAAAAAAATTAACGGAAAGGATGAAATTGGCCAAAATTTATAAGATAAGGGATGAAATTTTCCAAAAAAAAAGAAAATGGATGAAATCGCAAAAAAATTATAATTTAAGGGATGAATTTGGCCAATTTGCCTAAAATTATTCTATATTTGTGTACAAAGTTTGAGCAATTTAGGGATTTGGGAAATTTGGGAAGAAATTTGAGAATTTGAGAAATTTGGGGATTTGAGAAATTTTGGAATTTGAGAAATTTGAGAATTTGACTAATTTGGGAATTTGAGAAATTTGAGAATCCGACTAATTTAAGAAATTTGGGAATTTGAAAAATTTGAAAATTTGAAAATCGACTAATTTGAAAATCGACTAATTTGAAAATTTGAAAAATTTGAGAATTTGAAAAATTTGGGGATTTGAGGCCTTTTGGGAAAGTCCTAAGAACAAACCCGTGAGGGCTTATGCTCAAAGCGGACAATATCATACTAATGTGGAGTTAGGTGAGGTGGCAGCCCAACCCGATGAGAATCGGGCCTAACAAGTTGTCAATAAAGAAACGAAATCGCGAAACAGTGTGAGACGGTGTGAGACTTTGTGGGATGAGGCTGTCGATGCAAAATGTTTCCCCGAAGTCCCTCAAAATCATCACGAAGAGCCATCAAGAACCGAACAAGTCGTCGCCCCTCTCTATAGGTAAGATAGTCATCATTATTCCGAAGTGACACAAGCTCTGTGAGTGCTAATTGATCCCAAAGGTCGGACATCTTGGAATAAAATTCTTGAATACTCGTATCCTTTTGTTGAACTGTCTGAATATCGATTTCAATTGGTACTATTTTGCAAAGTTTGATTGAGTATACAATCGTGTCAAATGATCCCAAACTTGTTTTGCAATCTCATACTTAGTCAATTGCATTCCAATAGAATGCTCAACATAATTATTAATCTAAGTCAAAATCTTAGAATTATGTGCTTCCCAAGCATCTAACAATACCACATAATTGTCATCTATATCAGTGGCAGGTTTGCTCAACACACCATTAACATAATTCCACATACGTTTGCCTTTCAAAAAAAAAAATTCATCACATAACTCCAATAGAGATAATTAGTCTCATTTAATCTAAGACTAATAGATTGTAGTGAATCATCCTTTCAGTAGCCATTATCAACTAACAATATGCTTCCAAATAAAAATCTCAAGATCTCAAGTAACTAAAACTTCCAAACAAGTGCAAATTCTCAAAACTCAAATTTCTTAAATGTCTTCCCAAATTTCTCAAATTTCCAAATTGCTCAGATTCTCAAATGCTCAAATGTCTTCCCAAATTTCTCAAATACTCAAATCCCCAACTCAAATACTTCAAATTCCCAAAATTCTCAAGTCCCCAAATTACTCAAATTCTCAATATTCTCAAAATTCTCAAATCCCTAAATTACTCGGATTCTCAAATTTCTCAAATTCCCAAATTTATCAAATTCTCAAATTACTCAGATTCTCAAATTTTCTCAAATCTCAAAATTCAAATTACTTCAAATTCCCAAAATTCTCAAATCCACAAATTTCTCAAATTACCCAAATTTCTCAAATCCCCAAATTTCTCAAATTTCTCAAATCCCCAAATTTCTCATATTCTCAAATTACCCAAATTCTCAAATGTCTTCTCAAATTTCTCAAATCCCCAAATTTCTCAAATTCCCAAATTTCTCAAATTCTCAAATTTATCAAATTTTCAAATTAGTCACATTCTCAAATTCTCAAATTTCTCAAATTCCCAAATTTCTCAAATTAGTCGATTCTCAAATTCTCAAATTTCTCAAATTCCCAAATTAGTCGATTTTCTCAAATTCCCAAATTTCTCAAATCCCCAAATTTCTCAAATTCTTCAAATTTTCAAATTAGTCGATTTTCAAATTAGTGAGATTTTCAAATTTTCAAATTTCTCAAATTCTCAAATTAGTGAGATTCTCAAATTCTCGAATTCTCAAATTCTCAAATTCTCAAATTCTCAAATTTCTCAAATAGATTCTCAAATTCTCAAATTTCTCAATTTCTCAAATTCTCAAATTAGTCGATTCTCAAATTTCTCAAATTCCCAAATTAGTCATATTCTCAAATTTCTCAAATTCCCAAATTTCTCAAATTACTCAACACATAATTCTAAGATTTTGACTTGGATTAATAATTCTGTTGAGCATTCTATGGGAATGCAATTGGCTAAGTATGAGACTGCAAAACAAGTTTGGGATCATTTGGCACGATTGTATACTCAATCAAACTTTGCAAAACAGTACCAATTGGAATCGATATTCAGACAGTTCAACAAAAGGATACGAGTATTCAAGAATTTTATTCCAAGATGTCTGACCTTTGGGATCAATTAGCACTCACAGAGCCTGTGTCACTTCAGAATAATAATGACTATCTTACCTATGGAGAGCGGCGACGACTTGTTCAGTTCTTGATGGCTCTTCGTGATGATTTTGAGAGATTTCGGGGAAACATTTTGCATCGACAGCCTCATCCCATAAAGTCTCACACTTGTTTCGCGATTTCGTTTCTTTGTTGACAAACTCTCGATGCTCCTTGCAGCCGCATCTTGAGTTTGAGAGAGGATGTTAGAGTATATATTAGTTATTAGAGTATATATTAGTTTTATTGTTTATTAATTAATTATTTATTTTCTTCTTCAATTCTCACACATCCAAACATAATCTGTTTCCTGGGGCCTAAACCCTTCGGTAAATAGTTTATTATATATATAATTTGGACCCAATTTTCCTATAAATAGGAATACAACATTACCATTATTCTCATCCCACCAAGCTTCCATTTCCAAACACAACCATGGTTCGCAATATCGGCCGGTTCCGATACGAATCGGCCAATTCATATCCGGAACGGCGTCCACCGTTACAAAAACGATACAAATTTTCAACTCGTTACAATATCATTTCGATTCGGCCGATATTTACCCGATATCAGCCGAAACGACCGATAATTACCAATATTCACCGATATCGGCGATATCATGAACAGTGTGTATATATATATAAAAACATCAAATTGATGAAAAATTGCTGAAAAAATAGTAAATTTCAACTATAAATACACCCCATTACATACCATTCAATTGCCATTATCGTTCTTACATTCTCACAATCTTACTTGGATTTGGGAAGGGAGAAATCAAACCTAGAGCAGATCGGCAGAAGCCTGAGGCTGAGGAGAAGAAAGAGACAAAAAAAAACAGAGAGAGAGGAACAGGAGGAGCCGACCGGAGGGAGATGAAGAAAAACAGGCCGAGAGGGAGAAGAAAAAAAAAAAAAGAGAGAGGAAGAGAGAACAGAGCAGCCGGAGGAGAAGGAGAAGAAGAAGAATTTAAAAAAAAAGAGAGAGAAGGAAGGTATACATATATTATATGTACATATATATATATATATTATATATACATACATTATATATACATATATTATATATACATTAATATATTATATTATTATTATATGTGTGGTGACTCATATTGTCGGCCATTTTGTATTTAAAAGCTTTTTTTTTTTTTTTTCTTAAGTTTTAAAAGTAACATATTAATTATTATTATTATATATATATATATATATATTATTTATAAATATTTATATTAATAATATATATTACACTTTTGTTAGATATTTATATTCAGTTTAATGGAAGGTTGAGCCTTCTAAGTTTAAATTTTAATTTTTATCTTTAATGGAAGGCTGAGCCTCCAGATTTGAATTTGTATTGTGTTTGTTTTGTTTACCTTGTTTTTTATATTTATCGGTGTTTACATATATACGGATATATTACATATTATATTATTATATTATATATGTGTTATATTTATATATTTATATTAATTATATATATATATATATATTATATAGTTATAAATTATATTACATGTTATTATATTAATCTATTTATTATATTTATATATTAATATTAATAACATATATTATATGTGTTATATTTATATTAATTATATATATATATATTATATATGGTATATAGTTTTTTTTGTGGTAAATATATGGTATATATTAATAATATATATTATATCCGTGTTATATAGTTATATTATATATTATATTACATACATACTTATATATTACATGTTTAATAATATATATTATATATGTGTTATATTTATAACCCTTATTTATTGAGTATTTTATTTTTAATTTATTGTATATTATCTTACATAATTTAACTTACATTATCTTTTTCATATATAATTTAGAAAATGTCACGCGAAAAAAATATAGGTTGGGAACATGTTACTCCTATTGGTGGCGATAGGAAAGTTTCACAATGTAATTATTGTGGTAAAATAATACATGGGGGTATTACAAGATTGAAGCAACATCTTGGTCATATAACTGGACAAGTGGGAGCTTGTCCAACGGTTCCAAGAGAAATACGAGAAGCCATGTATAAAATTTTGATCAAAGGAAAAAGTGAGCGTATTGCTATAAAGGGAAAAAAAGCAGCTTTGTTGAATTCCATTTCCGAAGAAAATATGGGCATCAACATTGACGAGGATGAAGAGTATTTTCATAAATTTAGTCAAGAAGAAATGTTAGCTTTTGAAGGAAGACAATTTAAAGAAGCTAGGAAGCAAAGTCTACATACAAAATACTTGGAAGAACAAGGTAATTTCTTTATAAACCTCGTTAAAATTTTATTAAAATGTATTAGTATATGCATAATAATTTACTCTTTTCATAACAGGAATACTTAGTGGAGGTTCACCGAAAGGTTCCACATCAAGACAAAAAAGAGGCCTTACCCGTTCCTTCACTACGAAGGAAAATTCTAAGATTTCAAGTCATGGACTTGATCGTCATTTTTTCCTAGCAAACAAAAATCAGTCAAGCAAATGTTCTTACCTGGAACCGCAAAAGGGGGGGTAAGGCTATTTCAAAATTTTTTATGTTTAATGTTATACCCTTTAATGTTGCCGATAGTGGACCTTATTATCAATCGATGATTGATGAGATCGCAAGAGCTGGACTAGGAGTAAAGGGTCCATCAGGTCGTCAAATTGGAGGAACATATTTGAATGATGAGGTCGATGAGTTGGATAATTATATTGATAATTTGAAGCTAAGATGGCCTATTCAAGGATGCACAATTATGTGTGATGGATGGAGCACACGTACAAAACATCCCATAATTAATTTTATGATTTATTGTGATAGAAATATGATTTTTCACGTTCTATTGATTGCACTAATCGAAAGAAGACAATCAAATTTGTCTTCCAATTAATGGACAAAGTTGTTGAAGAAGTTGGTGAAGAAAATGTTGTCCAAATTGTTACTGACAATGAGTCTTCTATGAAGGCTGCTGGAGCATTATTGATGCATAAAAGAAAAAAAATTATTCTGGTCACCATGTGTTGCTCATTGCATTGATCTAATGTTAGAAGATATAAGTCAAATGAGCAGTATCAAAGAAACTATCAACAAAGCAAAACAAATCACTAGCTTTATTTACAATAGTGATAAAGTGGTGAATTTGATGAAACAATATACAAATGATAGAGAATTATTGAGGCCAGGGATTACTAGGTTTGCTACAGTATTTATTGCATTGGAGAGCCTTGTTCGACATTCTACAGAATTAAAAAGGACATGTACGAGCCATGAATGGAATGAATTCAATAACACATTGAGAAGAAGGGATGATTCAACTGAAGTGTCCAAAAGAATCTTGTCAGAACATTTTTGGAGGAAATGCAAAGAAGTCATTGACATTATGGAACCTCTTGTTCGGATTCTAAAAGTTGTCGATCAAGACAATAAACTAACTTTGTCCATAATTTATGAAGCAATGGATAGAGCTAAAATGATAATCAAAGAAAATGTGAAAAATTATAAAAAATATTGGGATGTCATTGATACCAGATGGTATAACCAACTACACACGGACTTACATGTCGCAGGTAAATTTCATATTGTTGTTATATACCTTATTTTTATAGTTAATTAATATTGTTTTTCATTTTATTGATAATATTTTTCATTACATCATATTTTTTGAATCCTATCCTCTAATATTCAAACACTTGTTCATATGATTCGAAGGAAGTTCGTAGGGGTCTGAAGAATGTAATCAAAAGACTTCAACCGGATTTAGACTCACAAGTACATGCTATTAATGAGGTAAAACACATAATTTATTTTTATTAAGGTCCCTTGATATTTTTGTATACTTTAATCATATATATTATATTAAAATATACATTCATCAATAAATTTATTTTCTTAGATTAAGTTATTTGTTGAAAGAAGAGGTGAATTCGGAACTCCATTGGCACAAAAAGCAATATCTCAATCACTTCCGGGTATGAATATATTTATTTATATTTAACTTCTTATTTTCAAATTGTTCTTACTTTTGACTTATTCTTATTATTTTTATATGTTAGCTGATTGGTGGGATCATTATGGTGAAGATGCTCCAAACCTTCGGAAAATGGTCATTAAAGTTTTAAGCCAAACTTGTTCATCCTCCGGTTGCGAAAGAAATTGGAGTACATGGTCTTTAATTCACACAAAAATTTGCAATCGGTTGGCTGTTGCTAAATTGCATAAGTTGGTATATGTTCATTATAATTTGCGATTAAGAATGAAAAACTTAATGCCTCATAACCATGATGATTCTTACTATAATCTAATTGATTTGAATCACATATTTCATGAAGATGACATTCTAGAAGAATGGGTTAGAGAAAATGAACCACCAACTTTGGATGAAAATGACTTATCTTGGCTAGATAAAAGCACTCACCGTAATGAACAAGATGCAGATGAAGATGAAGATGAAGATGAAGATATTAGTAATATTCCTCTATCTCAATTTATAAATCCAAAGAAATCCATTGGAGAGACATCCAAACAGAATGGAAGAGATGAGGAGAAAAATGGAAATAAATTGAAAGACAAGTTTTTATCATTTTCAAGGGGTAAGAATGACAAAGGCAAGAAAATAAGTGGTAATTGCGAAAGTAGTAGCCCCGAAGAAGATGAAGAAAGCGAGAAGAGTAATAATAACAGTAGTGGGGACATGGTGGTAGTGGTAATGTTACAAATAATCAACCTATTGCTTGGTATGACATGGGCCCAAGGAAATGAAAACTATTATGCTACTCAAGATACTCATCATGGCTACCGTCGAGGAATTGAAACCGAGCGTCAATTTTTGGATAGTTTGCAAGATTCCGGTGGTGACAATCAAGATTCTTATCAAGGGTCTAGGAGGCATAATGAAGTTTCTCAACAATTGCAAGATTTACAATTGGATCCCAGATTTGGATCTTACTACTCAAATGAAAATGTTGGATCAATTGGACATTACCATAATTATGATCAAAATTATGGATATGGACTATTTGACTCACAATCCTATGGTGAGAGTACTAGTAGTACTAATGACTCCTATGGACAATCACTAGGAAGACATAGTGTTTCATCTTGTAATCCTAGTGATGATGTTCATTATCGAGGTTTTGGGTACAACACGCAAATGGAAGAATCATTTTATGCCAACAATCGGATATCGGATTCGGAAGATGATTTTGAGTCTCCTCGTCATTCGACTTGGTACTAAAAGATAGGTATGTCATATTTTTATTTTTATTTCTTTCAATTATGTTTATATACATCTAGTTTAAATTTTTTTTAAGTTTTTTTCTTTTAAAAATATACATTTATGTATTTTTTTATATTACAGAGTTGATTATTTATGATAATTGGAAATATGGATAAATTTAAAAAGTTTATGTTGCATGTTATTAAATATGTTATTACATGTAAATATTGATATATTGTATTAATATTTTAAAAATATTATATAAAAATTATTGTAATTTTAATATTTTTTAATATTTATTATAATATTATAATAATAAATTATATATATTTTTTATCGTCAGATATATTCCGTATCGTCCGATATTTGACCGATATTCCGAGACCAATATTCCGAGACCGATATGGAACGGTACCCTCCGATACCGCAATCGATACCGCGACGGCGAACCATGAACACAACGTTTCTTTCTGTTTGAGCAAAATGAGTTCCAAAATATTTCTACTAATCTGCCTTTCTCTTGCTTTTGCTGCTCTAATCGTATCAGATGTAGCAGTAGCCAGAGAGTTGGCGGAGACTTCTGCAGAATCTTGTAAGACTTCAATAGATATTTTGGTTGCTTGAAAACGGGATTAATCAATCTGATGATCTAACATTTATGTTTCTATCACTTTTCTTGTTTCTTCTTTTTTTTTATATCAGTGAATAATGAGGTGAAATCTGCTAAAGGAGTTGAAGAATCCGAATATCCAGGCGGCGGCTATGGTGGAAACGCTGGTGGCGGTCAGGTAAGACCTCCTGGCTATGTTGGCCCTAGTGACGTCGCTGGTTATGGTGGAAACCCTGGTGTTGGTAACGGAGAAGGAGGAGGAAAGTAGTGCAGTTACGGCTGTTCCTAGCGACCCTGGTTATGCAGGTTGTCGATGCTGATGATATGATGAAATATATATATATATATATGAATAAAGTTAGCCATATAAATAAAAATCATTACTTGATGTTTGTATCAATGGCTGACTATTGCTGTTTGATTTGTACTATGTTATATACTCCTTAAATCAACTTATGTTATGTAATAACCGATAGCTTGAGAGAGTTGGTAAGCGAACTTCTAATGCTTCTTCCAAGGCGGACGGTCGAGGGTTCGAATTCCCTTGTGGTGGTTAGCGTCATGTTAAAAATTTTAGGTCAAGTCCTAACCCTCGAGTAAGAGTTAAACTCTGCGAGCGCTTTGCAAGCCGAATCCAGATTAGTCTCACAAAAAATGTGGGGACACCGGCGGCCCAAGTGAGTAAAAAAAACACTTATGCTATGTAATAATATTTATAATTAAGTGTGTTTTTTTTTTTTTTTGGAAATATAAGTAAGTGTGTTTTGATGTTGTGAAATTCAATTTTTCTTTTTCTTGAATATTTGAAAAGTATTTATTTTAACATTGAAAAGAAAAAATAAAAAACTTAGCAAAGAAATAAAAGTATATTTAAATAATACAAAGAAATACACTAAACTAAATGAAACAAAAATGAACTCCATCTAAAAAGTGTTTATAATAAAGAAATTCATATACAAAACTGTTGCATTTTATGAATTTTATTTTTTATTTTTTCCTTTTTAATTTTTTTTTTCCCCAAAATTTCCACTTTGATAATTTCCACAAAGAAAAAATTTATATAGAAGGGTAATATTTTAAATCAACATCATAAAAGAAATATGTTTTGCCAACATTTTTCTAATTTGCCAGTTTTGGCGTTGAGTATTTTTGGAGGATTTTTGTTTTTTTTAAAAAAATAATATAAATACATATACTGAGAGCAGCACTTCAAATGCTTTTTTTTTTTTTTTTTTTTTTTATTGCGAGTGTCCCGGGTGGGTTCCGTCACTGCGTGAGGGATGGCACCTTTAAGTCATTCCACGCCCAAACTAATCTCGCTCGTTGATTTGTAGACACCTCATTGGGTGAGAATCTTAATTTAATGGATATTTTCTTCATATACATACATATATATGTATATATATATATATATATATATATATATATATATATATATATATATGTAGATGTTTCGAGATAGCTTCTATAATAGTTTGTAAGTATATTGACTTTAAAAGTGCAGTGAGTAAAAATTCTCAAAACTTTTCCGAGATTGTTGATCAATTTATACTTTCTTTAAAGGTGATTGGAATATGATTTGCATTTAAGTAAAGCAATGAAGATGCCAAATAATTTTTTTTAAAAAACTAATGGCCGGAGGTATTGAGTGTTGCGAATGAAGGAATATATCATATATTGTGTGTGAATGTGTAAGATACGACCACTTATACATGGGGAGACTAGCTAATGAGATACAAATACCTAGAAGGGGAATGTCTATTGTTGGCTCTTGGAACATGAGTTGTACTTTTGCAACCATCATTCAGAGTTATTTCATGATCTTGTACTTGAGAATATGAATCTAATGGAGACTCTAACCATTTGTCTTTACTTTACACCTCGGTATATTACGGTGCATGGGCATACATGTCTAGGCTGGTGGACATCTTGAGGTGACCTCACTCATATCACCTTGGTACTTTTATGTGACATTTAAAACACTTTTAGAATCTGCCACTTATTTTGCGAATAGGGATTTATTAAATTATTCCATGTGTCCATAGAATAATCCCAAATGCACTTTGTAGTACTTGATTGTTTCCAATTTTTCAAATGGATTTTCCTTATGTCATCTTTGCTCGAAAAGAAATTTGGTGTATAGGATATTAATTAAGGGCATAAAATGAATGATACTCTTTTATAAATAATATAATAAATATTAAGATATATATGTCTCTTTTTAGAATTATATTTCGATTCCAATTAGGATTTATAATTAGCAAACATTATAAATAGAATTTCAACTTCAGTATTGAGAGGGGAGACAAGAGAACTTTGATACTTATGAAAAGACAAATTAGACTACATCATAATGGTGTCCACCGTGGAATTCGTTCATCACGAAATCATGTACTCTCCAAGTCGTAACCGGTCTAATCCTAGTGTAACAAAAAATATTTTGTCAGTCCTCCATTATGGGCACTTTCTCAAACTCATTAAACATTTCATCTTTATATTTCTATTTTATTCTATAATTAATGTGTTTACTAATTTAAACCCTAATTATTACATAAAACCATGTGCTTACAAATCTAAGATGTTCAACTATGAACCCTATTTATTTATATAAAATCTTGTGCTTACAAATATTTAAATTTAGCCATGTGCTTACAAATATTATATAAAGCAATCTAAGAGGTTTAACTATGAATCTTATTTATTACACAAAGCTATGTGCTTACAAATATTTATATAAAACAATCTAAGAGGTTTAACTATGAATCCTATTTATTACACAAAGCTATGTGCTTACAAATATTTATATTTAGCACTGTACTTACAAATATTTATATTTAGTATTGTGCTTACAAATATTTATATTTAACATTGTGCTTACAAATATTTATATTTATATTTATAGTTTTATTATATAAAACTTCATGTTTACAAGTATCACATAAAATTTTGCGCTTATAAATCCTATTTATTATATAAATTTTCGTACTTACAAATCTAAGAGATTTGAGTTATGAGGTACAATTATAAATCATATTTATTATATTAATCAAATGTTACAAAGTACTCGAATCCAAAGTTTTACCTTTGAAAAATTCTTTTCCTCCATAGGTAATCCTTAAAAAGGAAAAAAAAAACCATATGGTGTATATGGATATTAATTAACTAAAGACATAAAAGGAATGATACTCTTCTATAAATAATATAATAAATATTAAGATATATATATATACTTTTAGAATTATAATTCTATTTTACTTAAGATTTATAATTAGCACACTTTACAAATAAAATCTCAATTTCAGTATTGAAAAAAAAAAAATGAACTTTGATACTTAAGAGACAGGTTAAACTTCTCATAAATTTTTTTTTTTTTAATTTTTGTTTTTTCAGGTAGAAAAAATATCATATGATAAAGGAACCATGAAGCTTACATAAAGTTGGTAACTTGGCCCAATATACAACTACCAAACATAAAAGCTAAATAGAAGCAGACATACATAATGGGCTACATCTAATATGAGAACAAAAACCCAAAATAAACTAAACCACAAAGACTGCCCCATGTAATTCTTTTTGGCTCATCTTGAAAATATGAATCCCACACGAGCCCATTCTAAAGCAAGAAGAAGTGAGGTTGACAAAGCACAATATTTTTTTTTCTTATGGAGGTGTTCTAGATAAATCTCAAACTATGAAATGACTCTTTAAACCAATTTATATCTAAATTAATCCATATTTAAGTCAAGTTGGTCTCTTGCGGGAAAAAGCTCTAGTCCCAAGGTTCGAACTTTCAACATCACTTACATCGGAAGAACTTCTTACTAGCTCACTTGTGTTTTGGGGTTGACAAATTAACATAGAAGTGTTCATATTATTTTATAGAGTAATTGATAAATTTGGGTCCAAACAAATTTATACTTAGCAAGTTTAATCTTAATTTTTTTTTCACTTTTAAAGTCCCGAAGTTTTGTACTTTAGAAAAATAAAATCCTTCTTCACAAATATCGGTAAAATTTTAAAAAATTTAACGATTTGTGTGGTTTAATGAATAAAAATAAAAAGTAATCAATTCATTTTATATTAAATATATTTTATATATATATATATCTTTTTACCCTTTCGGTAATATTTTGTGAATGAATATCATAATTTTTTGTACTTTAAATTTGTAGATATTTCATTTAAAGTGACTTAATTATCATTTCTTTAATTGGTTAGAATCACACCTATTAAATTTTGAAAAACTTTGGCGAAATCCGTGAAAAACGACCTTAATTTTCTTAAGTAAAAAAGTTTGAAACTTTAAAAATACAAAAAAAAATAATAATAATAATATTTGAGGAGTTAATTTGTCAAATATAAATTTGTTTAGGACCAAAATCATCAATCTCCCTATTTTATATTAAAGAAAGTGTTTAAAAAAAAAATATTTTCGTAACCAATCAAAAATATTTTGATTTAGTTTGAATTTGATTTTAGCCTTTTAAATATCATCAAGAAATATAAATTCATTTATACATTTTTTTTATTATTATTATTATACTTGTTCAAAGAATGAATTTATATCAATAATTTTACTTAAGTGATGAAAATAATTTGAAAAATTATAAAACGAAAATAACTTTTATCAATAATTCTCATATTCTAGAATAACTTTTATTTTATGCCACCATACCCCCCACCCCCCCCCCAAAAGGTTTCCTAATATGAACAAACTCTTTTCTCGGTCGCATCAAAATCTGACTTTATTTAGACTAGAAGCATTATCAAGAGACACGTGTTATCTCTCCCATTTTCCCCAGTTTGAAAGGTTCTACATTCATCAATCCTGCCTTGATTGCACAAAACGAATCTGTGCTGTTGTAATGCTATTGGTTTCTTTGTTTACCAAAATTTTCTGTTATCCACCGAATTTGGTAAATTTGTAAATTATATTAACTAAAACTATATTTAGCTTATTTAGTTTATTTTGCCACATAAGGTTAATTTTTATTTTTGTATTTAATAAACAAGAGTTAATTAAATAGTTTGAGATATAACTTTGTCAATTTACCACCGTATTTGTTTCCATTTTATATTAATAAAAAAATTTAAAACAAAGAAATTTTTATTTTCCCAAGCATTGCTGAAAAGTACTAAAGGGATAAAACTGTCACATAATTAGGACAGTCCAATGTGGAACACAACATGTCGGTTGGGTCAAGCCTACCTTGGTTTAGTCGACAATGATTAGAGGCTAGAAGAGTCATACAAGTGGCATAAGTCACTGTCAAGCTTATACTCTTAAGTGCTAGAGCATTAAATTGGTCTTGACAGGTAGTTGAAAAAGACATTGTACACGCCCACAAAGTAAGTTGATGAATAATGCTCACTTTCTAAGTGTATCCACGCTATTGATCACTTTCCACGTATATATGCTTGTAACATGCAAAACACACTCTAAGTGTATCTATTTTTACCTTCTTGAAAGTTAGAGTTTGAGAGCACTTAAGAGAACTTTCAAGAGTTATTCTCTTGGTCCTTCGTACTTTGAGGAGAATCCCGGAAGCATTTACTAACTTAATCATCGGAGGACAAAAGTTGGAATCACCACCCCCTGTGTGGCTTTTTGCAAGTTATTTGACAAACCAATGGAACCTTCTTTGTCCTATGTGACATACCAAAAATCATACCCGATCAATTGTATTATGGGCTATTTAGTCCAAAAGGTATATTTGTTCAACTTATTTTTCAAATATGTATACATATTAAAAAAATTATGGTAAAATATTTTATTAACACTTTTTAAATTTCGGAATACAAGTTTAGCACCTAAACTATTTTTGTCGCCCTAGCGACACTCAATCTTTTAAATCGTCCAGAATTTGCACTTCCGTCCAGTTTGACCGTTAGGTCAGTAATTTTTCCGTCAAATCCTCTTTTTCACTATATTGGGCAGGGGCATTTTTGTAATTTTCAGTTAAAAACCCTAAAAGCCCTAAAAAAAAAATTCTCTCTCTTCTTCTTCTTCTTTCTTCTTTTTCTTCTTCTTTCTTCTTCTTTCTTCTTCTTCTCTTCTTCTTCTTTCTTCTTCTTCTTCCGTCTTCTTCTTCTCTCTTCTTCTTTCTTCTTCTTCTTCTCTCTTCTTCTTCTTCTTCTTATGTCTTCTAATTCTTCTTCTATACTTACCCCCGATTATTTTTCTTCAATTTCAGCGGGACTTGGGCGGCGGGGAATTGGGGAAATTTGTTTGAAATTTTAAAGCAGCAAACGGTGTCTGACATTTTTTTTTTCTTTTTGGTTTTTTTTGTGCAGATTTCACACTGAAACTGGAGTTATTATTACTATTAGTTCTCTGTTCTTCAGTGTTTGTCAAACTCTATGACCTTGTCCCTTCTTTCTTGCTTACATGAACATGGAAATTGGAAAATGATTTCTTCTTCTCCTTTTCTTTGAGCGAACAAAGGAGAGAAATTTAGGGTTTTTAAGTTTTTATTTAAATTACAAAAATACCCTTTATAATAAATTTTGGAAAAAATATTTGAATTTTGAAAAATAAAAAAAAAATTGAATTTTGACAAAAATGTGAATTTTGGAAAAAGTTATAATAAATTTTGGAAGAATATAAATTTAAAATATATAAATTTTGGAAAAAAATTGAATTTTGAAAAGAAATGTGAATTTTGGAAGAAGATATGAATTTAAAACATATAAATTTGGAAAAAGATTTGAATTTTGAAAAATAAAAAAATTGATTTTTGAAAAGAAATGTGAATTTTAGAAGAAGATATAAATTTAATAAATTTTGGAAAAAGAAGAAGAAGAAGAGAGAAAATTTTAGGGCTTTTAGGGTTTTTTATTAAAAATTACAAAAATACCCTTTATAAAAAATTTGAGTTTATTTTTTAATTTTTGGACAAAAATGCCCCTGCCCAACATAGTGAAAAAGGGGATTTGACGGAAAAATTATTGACCTAACGGTCAAACTGGACGGAAGTGCAAGTTCCGGACGATTTAAAAGATTGAGTGTCGCTAGGGCGACGAAAATAGTTTAGGTGCTAAACTTGGATTCCGAAATTTAAAAGGGGTTAATAAAATACTTTACCCAAAAAATTATAATAATAACTAATTTTTACTTATTTTAAATTAAATTACTAATATTTTTAATATTTAACTATAAACATTTAAATTTTAAAATATGACTTTTTTTTTAACAAAAATTTAAATATAACATATTTTGTTATTAGTGATCTCTATTTTATTTTTTATCATTTGTCAATTTTTTGACTGATATCTTTTTTATTGTTTGTTTTATTGTAAACAAAAACAACACAAACAAACAAACAAAATAAAATTTGGATTAAAAATTTATCATTAGTATTAACAAAAGTTTCCTAATATATATATATTTTTTTGGTAAAGATGCTTGTTTACTTACTCTAAAGTTCATATGCCAAACTATACAAATTTGTGTATGTATATTATTATTCAGATGAATTTGATTTTTCTTTTCATTTTCCTTTTTTTTAAAGGGTTTTTCTTTCTTATAATACGATACAAACTTATTATCTTTTAAGTATTATTATTAACTAAATTATGACTTCTTGATGAGTATGAAAATTTATTCGAATATTTCTTTTCATTTAATATGGAAAATATTATTTTCTAGTTTAATTGAAATTGAGTGGCCTCAATTTTACGCATTGAATATAAAGATTCCTTTAATTCATTAAATAAAGAATTGTTATAATATTACTATAATAATAATATAAAAATAAGATTAGAATTAGAAGAATCAAAACTAAGACTGAAAAATAAAACTATACAATTTAAAGATTATAAAAAAATATTTTAAATATTTTAAAGATAAAAAAATAATATTTTTTATTATAAAAAATATTTTTAAAGATAATAAATAAAACTCCTGTAAAAAATAATACAATTTAAAATATTGGTGCAGTGGCAAAGTGTGTTTAAATTTACCATGATGTTGGGTTCGAATCTTGCCAAAATTAAAAATAATTATTTTTTATAAAACAAAAATCTCCTTAAAGATAATAAATAAAATTTCCGTTAAAAATAATACAAATAATGTTTATGGCGCAACGGCAAAACACTTCATGTGTGGATGCGAGGTGCGGGTTTAAATCCTGCAATCTTCAATATATTTTATGAATAAAAAACATTAAAAGATTTTGAAATATAAAAAAATTGAAATACCCCGGAATATTAAAAAAAAAAAAAAATTGAAATATAAAAAGACTGAAATACCCTTACAAATAGACGGATTTTGAGTTTGGACGGAGGTGCAAATTATGCGATTTTTTTAGTTAGAGTGCAAAAGCTGGACAAAAAAAAATTCCCGAAAAGTTGAGGTGTTATCGGGATAGTTTACCCCTTCTATATTTAATGTAGTATACATACATATATATATATATATATATATATATATATATATATATAAATATATATATTTAAGGAACGAAGATAAATATATTAGAAGTAAAAAGAAAAAAAAAAAAAAAAAAAAAAAAATCAAAAAAATCAAAAAGTAATAAATATTTAATATCAATTAAATTTAAAAAGTTTATAAAAAAAATAAGATATTATATTTTCTTACCATATATGTTTGATGGAAGAAAATATTAAGCTAATTATTGTCTAATATTTATATATGTATATATTAAAAGAGAACAAATAAGAAGATGATACATAGAGTAGGGAACTCTTATTTATAGACTCTAGGGAGTCAAGGGTTTTTACTATATAAATCATAAATGAGTTTTTTAAGATTTTAAAATTTTAAATGACCATTCAATATATATCACAAACCGTTAAATTTTAAAAAATTTTGATGAAATTTGTGAAAAAGAACCTTAGTTTTCTTAGGTAAAAAAGTTTGGGACTTTAAAAGTCAAAAAAAAAAATTATAACTAAATTTGTCAAATATAAATTTGTTTGAGACCAAATTCACAAAATACTCTTTATTTCTAACTTAATTTTAATTTAAGTTCCTCAATCAAACCCCTTTTTTATTTGAGAAACCAATTATTTTAATTCCCTTGGGATTCGACCTGGTTCCACTATTTCTAAATTTAGAGTATTTATTCTAAAATTTGCTTCTGAATGCATTTTAAAACCGCACTTTTGGTTGTTACTTTATTGTGATAAGGGCAAATTAGAAATTAAACCTTTGTATTTTTTATTTTAAAACCTTTTCGTTTTCATTTCTTATTTACCCCACCTTAATCATATTACCAACTAGTTAGCCCCTTTGAACCTATATTTACCTTTTTCTTTGATATTAAACCACATTACAAGTCTATTTACTCGTTCTTTATTTAAACCTCGGATTTTGAACCCTATTGAAAGAATTTATATTTTTCACTCGTATGAAAATTATTATATTGCGATGAACATGATTCTTAGTTGTTTGTTGAAACAAGCTTGAAGAAATATAGGCTTTTAAAAATATATATAGAGAGAGAAAATCTCTAAAAAAAAAGAAAAGAAAAAGGTAGCACAAAAATATTTTTTTAAGTATTGTTTAGTTTTATTTTTGAATCATGAAAATGTTGGAAGTTTGGTCACTTGTTGTGGAGATTTATAAATATAAAAATGGAAGTTTTATTTTTATTTTCCTTCAAATTAACCTATTTTTTATATATCCTTACAACCTTTATAATGTTCCTTTTATTATTGATTTTAATTCATATACTTTGGTGGGGATTTGATTCATTTGCAAGCCTATGATAATAGCATGCTATATTTTGATTATGAGAGTAAATACACCCTAAATACTTTGGAAATATTGAGTGAAACTGTTGAGCCCTTTAGTAAAGTGCTTGTGTTGTAATTGTTGGAACCTAATGCATTTATATTGGGTTGACATTCTTGCTAAAGACATAGAATGGTTAAAATGGAATACTTGATTAATGTTGCAAGAATAGATCAAGGGTGGAGATTACACTTTCATTAAAGAATCAAGGGACAAGATCAAAGGTGAAGATTACACTTTCATTAAAGAATCAATGGACAAGATTAAGGGTGGAGATTACACTTTCATTTAAGAGTCGGGGGCCAAGATCAAGGGTGGAGATTACACTTTCATTAAAAATCAAGGTGCAAGATCAAAAGAGTTTGTGGGCATGATTTGAAGGGGAAACACACAAGATTAACTTCTGGAATTTTCCAGAAAGTTGAACTTGTTTTTTGGGCAGTAAGAACAAAGTGGAAACTCCAAGAAAAACCCTCCATTGCTATTCTCTCAAAATCGATTTTCATGGAGGAAGTTTAATCACATCTTTGACATGCCATTGAAGAAAAATATGTTCATCTTAGCAAAGAAATATGTGGTATTGTGATGTGAAGAATATCTGCAGTAAATCTATTCAAGTATATAGTGGGTCTACAAGAAAAGGTCTCTTCTTATCATCCATTCTTGAAGATAGTGAAAGAAGCTTTTGAAGAACACATCAAAGAAAGGTTATTCATCAACTTGAAGGTGACAAATCATTCTTCATTTCCTTATATCTTTTGATGTATCTTGCTATGGGAGCATAGTTCAAAGTCTCGGTCGAGTTGTCTCTAGATCGAATCTTTCCGATACAAAGAGACAAAAAAAATCCGAAATGATACTAACTCGGTCTGATTCGATCTTGACTCGGCCTGACTCGATTTGACTCGGTCGAGTCACTTACAAGATAATCAGTCATTGAAGAAAATGAAGAAGAAGAAGAAAAAAAAAAAAAGAAGAAAGAAGATGATGAAGAAGAAGAAGTGGAAGAAGGAAGAAAGAGAAAAATCAGGCACACTAATCTAGAAATAATATATATTATATAAAGTTTTTTTGAAAATATTCTTGGGTTCCGTGACTCACATTTTGAACAATGTTTTGGAAATTATATATATGTATATATTATAAATGTGTAATAAAAGAGAAAAAATGCACAATTTTCGAGGATATCAATATATATTATATTATGTATATTATAATTATATTATATTTATAATTATAATTAAAAAATATTATTATTTTAATTTTAAATATTAATGATATTAGTATTATATTTAATATCAATTTAAATTTTTACTCCAAAAAAATAAATAAATAAATTTTTTATTATTATCTCATAAATAAAAATTGGTTTATTATTATTTTTCTAAAAGTTATAATATTTTAAGAAATTCTTTCATTTAAAAGTCTTTACTTTTAGAAGTTCTTTATAACACTATGTAATTATAATTTGTTGTTACTTTAAAAAGAAAAAAAAATCGAATGACTCAATTACTAAAGAAAATAATAATTAGAATCGGACAATATTTGATTTGAGAATTTACAAATAAAATGCATGAATATAATATTTTTTAAATTTAAAATATAATTTTTTTAAAAAAAATTATAATTAGGCATTCAAATGTGTTATTACTTCATATATTTTTTAAGAAATTCTTTGATTTAAAAGTCTTTATAACACTACACTAGGTAATTATAATTTGCCAATTACCAAAAAAAAAAATTCTAATGGGTCAATTACTAAAAAAATAATTATTATTTATATTAAAATTATGATTAATTATTATTGTTTATGAATTTTATATTAAAAATATTGTATTATTTATATTTTAAAATTATATATAATTTTTTTTAATTAAATATAATAAATTATGTATCGTCCGATACGATGACCGAGTCACCGATATTGATCGATACCGATATGGACCAGTGGCTTCCGAGACGGTGACCAAGACCGATACTTTGAACCATGTATGGGAGAAAGTTATGGGTCTTTTGATTGAGTTTGTAATCTCTTTCCGAACTCTATATTCCGGTCATATCATTGGAGTATGTATGTATGTGCCAAACCTAAGTGATTTGGGAAGACATCATTTGTCTTGGGTAAGGTAGGAAGTGATTCTACTCTTTATCTTGTGAAATTGTGTTTGTGTAAGGTAGTGAGCCTTCTTTGTTGCTCTAGTGAAGAGCATTGTCATAAACAAGTTGCTAGTGAAGTTGATGTGAAAGGGTAGTGAACCCTATCACCGTGGATGTAGCCTACCTTTTGGTGGTGAACCACATAAATTGATTGTCTACTTACTTTTATGCAAGTGATAACTCTACTTTTTGTAGAGTTATTATGATTTCTTAGACTTGATTTCATGTAAGAATGAGTGATGAAGCTTTTATTTTGAGGAATTTTGTGTCTATTCTTATTAATTGTTGTGCCTTTGTTTTATTTAGGGAAATTGTTGAATTCAAGATTATCAAGTGAGAAACAAAACGAAATTGAGGGACTAAGTTGGAAATTAAGGAATGATGCAAAGTGAAAAAAAAGGTATTGGGCTTTAAAATTTGTAAGAAGAAGTAATGGGTTGAAAGAAAAATAAAAGAAAATTGAAGAAGCCCAATTACTTAAGAAAAGGAAGAAAAAGATGAAATGGAAGGTGATCCGGCAATTAATTAAATGGGAACATGGGAATGAACGGAAAATAAGGAGAAAAAGTGAAAGAATAATTTGGAAAGTCATGGAGTGGACTGAAAAGTAGGCAGCTCGGCAGAAAAGGGGGAAAAAGGAGAGAAAAAAAAAAAAAAAGTCTGCAATCAAAATCCTGGACTGGGCAGAGAGAAAAAGAGGAGAAAAATTCCGGAAGAAATTCTGGAATTAAAAAGCAGATCCGAGGGAAGAAAAGAGAGGAAGAAGCTTGAACATGCAAGGAATTCATTGATCATCAAAGATTGAAGAAGTTGGAGTTCATCTAGCTAAGAGATTAGTGAACCAAACTCTAGCGATCATCGTTTGTATTTCTTTTAAATCTTGTTTTTGAGAATTAACTAGATTTTGAGAATGTATACATTTGCATACTTGAGAGAGTCTTGTTTTGCACCATGAGCTAAGTTTTTATTTACTAGGCTAGTTTCAACTTTGGGTATGAATATCTTTTGAGATGTGGTATTGATGTAAGGAATGCTTTGACAATTCATTCAAGTATTTATAATGTTATTTGTTACTATTGATTGATTATCATTGGTTGCAATTGAGTTAGTCTTTGAATCCGAAAGGATTGAGATTAATGGACAAAATACTTGAATGATGCTTGATTGATCTTGTTGGATTCAATTATGTGGTAGTATAGACATATACTATTGCCTTGCATAGTCCATAGGAGTTCATGAGCTTGAATTGGATGCCTCTTATATGAATTTCATAGACATATGAATTGATATTTGTGGGCTGGAATTATGGGATGTTGAAAAACATGCATATACTTTAGGAATTCTGGATTAATTGTCGTAGCAATGCTATAGCATAAGTACAGCATTGGCCATTTTTAATGCATACCCGAAATGGAAGCTAGCCTAGTACTCATTTTCTCTGTGTTTGTTCAGTACTTCCTCATATTTTTATCTGCAGTGTAATTGCTAATTTACAGTATTCATCTTCTTATGGTTGTTTGCATTTATTTATTATTTTTGACTTAAATTGCATTCTCTTCCTAGTAGACTTAATCAACCATTCATCTATTTGATCACCTTTTGTTCCACACCTCATCACACACACTTCACATTCTTCACTAAGCAATCTCCGAGGGATCGATATCTAGTACATCGTACTATACTACTTGTTGATAGTGTACACTTGCACTTGTGTTACATAATTTTCACAACAAGTTTTTGGCGCCGTTGCCGGGGATTGTTCTTAGTTTAATTGTGAAGTTGGTGATATTTATGTGGTTCATTTTTATTTGTATTCACTTGGATCTTTTGTTGGTCTTTATAGAACAAAATTCAGCTTTGCATGATTACAAGATACAATAACAAGGAAGCTGAATTATTACTTGAAGATCCCGAAATTGAAAGAACTTTTAGAGCGGCAAGAAGAGAACAAGAGAAATTAAAGAAAACAATAACCATGGAGCAACAGAATGAGACTCATCAATTACAGCGAAGAATTGAACAAAATCCTGTAGTGCTTGCAGATGACGGAAATCAGTCCATTAGGCAATATGCTACTCCAGTTTTTCCCGAGCTAAATTCTGGAATTGCACCACCGGAAATTCAGGCACCCCAGTTTGAACTAAAATCGGTGATGTTTCAAATGCTACAATCTGTGGGTCAATACAGTGGGCTACCAGCAGAGGATCCGCATTTGCATCTCGGATATTTTATGGAAGCTAGCGACTATTTCAAGCTGCCCGGAATTTCTGCAGATGTTCTAAGACTGAAATTGTTCCCATTTTCCTTACGAGACAAGGCAAGGGAATGGTTGAACTCTCTACCTGTCGGATCTGTAAACAGTTGGCAACAATTAACAGAGAGGTTTTTGATGAAGTATTTTCCTCCAACAAAGAATGCTAAGTTGAGAAATGAAATTACTTCTTTCCAACAACTTGATGATGAATCTTTGTATGAAGCGTGGGAAAGGTTCAAAGATTTACTTAGAAAGTGTCCACATCATGGAATCCCGTATTGTATTCAAATGGAAACTTTCTATAATGGTTTAAATGCTCACACTCGAATGATTGTAGATGCTTCAGCCAACGGAGCTTTACTTGTCCAAGTCATACAATGAGGCCTATGAAATTATTGAAAGAATAGCGAATAACAATTATCAATGGCCTACTTCTAGGCTGCCCACGGGAAGGAAAGTTGCAGGAGTGTTAGAGCTGGATGCTATTTCTTCATTGGCAGCCCAAGTTTCATCCATCTCTCATATGTTGAAAAATATGAACATGCAAATGGGTAAGCAAGGTGGACAGCAATCAAGCCTTTTAAACGCAGGTCCAGTGGAAGAGGTTTCTTGTGTCTATTGTAATGAAGGACACATTTTTGAAAACTGCCCATTCAATCCAGCCTCAGTGTGTTATATGGACAACCAGAATAGGGGAGGCATAAATTCAAACACCTACAATCCAACATGGAGGCAACATCCTAATTGTTCATGGAGTAACCAAGGTGCCCCAAGTGGATCTATGATGCCTGCAAGACCAGTTTATCCTCTTGGATTTTCACAGCCAATGCAAAGCAACAGCGGTTTCCACAAAACAATCCTTCTAATCCACTTGAAAATATGATGAAAGATTTTATGGCTAGAACCGATACTACAATTCAAGGATTGTCATCTACAGTGAGGACTTTAGAAAATCAAATGGGGCAGGTTAGCTCCTGAATTGAAGAGTAGACAGCAAGGAACTTTACCAAGTGACACCGAGAATCTAAGAAGAGAAGGTATGGAACATTGCAAAGTTGTGACTTTAAGAAGTGGGAAAGTATTAGAGAATCCTGCAGAAAATTATGGGCAGAAAACAGAGCACTCATCAATCCAAAACTGTGAGAAAATTTCAGCAGGAAAAAAATTTTTTGATGAGCAAAAGCCTACGGGGGGGGTCTTTGTAGGTGATGCCCGGCAGCCATCGCCACACAGATCATATTCCAGGGAAAGTCCGAAGTGTTGAAAATGCCTCAATCAAGAGAAAGTAGCTCTCGGAATTTCGGATGCTATAGCATCGCCACAAGATCGATTCCAGGAAGGTCCGAAATGCCGAAAATGCCTCAATCAAGAGAAAGTAGCTACTGGAATTCCTGATGCTACGAGCATTATCCGCAAGATCACCACAACATCGATTCCAGTAAGTTTTGAAATGTTGAAAATGCCTTATCCTCAAAGGTTTGAGCAGAAAAGCAAGATTTGCGCATTGGAAAAATTCCTGGATGTTCTAAAACAGCTGCACATAAATATTCCACTTGTTGAAGCCTTGGAACAAATGCCAAATTATGTGAAATTCATGAAGGACATCTTGACTAAGAAAAGAAGATTGGGGGAGTATGAGACAGTAGCACTTACAAAGGAGTGCAGCTCTTTCTTGCAAAACAAATTACCTCCAAAAATGAAGGATCCAGGAAGTTTTAACATTCCATGTTCCATTGGTGATTCTTACTTTGGTATGGCTTTGTGTGATCTTGGAGCAAGTATTAACCTAATGCCTTTATCTATTTTCGGGAAGCTTGGAATTGGTGAAGTTCGTCCAACGACCGTTACTTTGCAACTTGCAGACAGATCACTTGCACATCCCGATGGAAAAATTGAAGATGTGTTGATAAAGGTTGGAAAGTTTATTTTTCCTGTTGATTTTATTGTGCTTGATTATGAGGCGGATAGAGATGCACCTATTATTTTGGGGAGACCATTCCTTGCTACAGGAAAAACATTAATTGATGTTCAAAAGGGAGAGCTTACTATGAGAGTTCATGATGAGAAGGTAACATTTAATGTTTTCAAAGAAATGAAACTTCATGATGAGGGTGAGGAATGTTTCCATGTTTCAGCCATTGATTCTTTCGCATTGGACAAATTTGAGCAAGTATGTCATGATGATGATCCATTGAAAAAGTTTTTATTGGGTTATTCTTTCTATAAAGATGATGAAGAGAAGAAACAGATTGATGATTATGATACAATGGGAACACTTGATGTTAAGTCCAATTCGAGGTAAATACAGCTAGGATGAATAATGAAGTTCTAAAGCGAGAATGATGATGCTCAACAAGATTCAACTAAAAATACCATGTTCCCTGTTGAGGATGGCCTTGACACAAAGCAAGACTGCATTATCAATCAAGGCAAGGATGACAAGGGGAAAACAACGAAAAATAAAGGGTGTCATAGAAAAAGGAAAAGAAAAGGAAAAACAAAGAGATGGCATGACACACACATTCAACTCAAACAGTTTGAGGAAAGGCAACAAGTGTTATTTCTTAATTCCGAGCCTGAGTTGTTTCTTGGAAAACTCAAGTCTAGTTGGTCTAGACCATTCACTATTATGAAAGTTTATCCTTGTGGGGCAGTGGCTTTGAGAGGTAATACCGGAAAGGAATTCAAAGTTAATGGGCAGCATTTAAAATATTATAGAGTGGTGAGGTGGTGCGAAATCGAACCCCCATCAACTTGATTGAGGTTTAATTAAAAAGGGAAGTTCTAGCTGTTGTACTTTAATGTTTGATTTTTAGAGCAGCATGTTTATTTTTATTTTTCAATTCTTCGTTTGTTATTTTTGTTGATTATTGGATGTTTATGCTTTAGTGTTTGTTTTTCAATTTCTATTTCTTTAATCTGTGCATAGTTGCTTGTATTTTTTTGCTTTCTTGAGATTTGATAGTTTTATTTTTCTAGTCATGATGCTTGGGTTTTGGATTTGTGACTTTTCTTGAAAATTTTGGATGTGTTAAATGATGATTGGAGATAACAGCTTGCTAATTCAAGAATGCTTGTGTTTGATTTTATGTTCAAGAAATTGCAGAAAATTGTACTGGTTTTCATCAATTCCGGAATTTGATGCTTGTCTTGATGCCGCCTTGATGTTGTAGCATTATTGCCGCACACTGCCCATATCACTTCACTATTCTTCAACAACTTAAGCCTTTGCGGCGCAGTTTTACACTTCCCAATCAAGCTTTTGCCCCTTCAAAAAAAAAAAAGAAGGGAGTTTCTATTCCTTAATAACCTTCTTGTGGCTTAGTTGTTCCTTATTTATGAATTATCTTGAATGATTTCAGCTGTTTTTCTTTTTTTTTTTTTTTGAGGTTGTTTTTGGTTTTTTTTTTATTATTTCTTGTGTTTGCAATGAGGACATTGCTCTCTCTTAAGTTTGGGGAGGGGTCTTGCCTTCTTTGTTTCGTTTCAGTGTTGTCTTTCGTGCTTGTGGAAGAATCTAATGATGAGTTTTGTGAGAATTGGGAGAAGCTTCATGATACTACTTTTCGGTTGGTGTTGATATGATTATCTGTACGTGTTTATAATCCATAAGTACTTGTAGTTTGTGAATTTAACTAAACCGTAGTGAGAGTGTAACTTCATGATTTTGCACATTAGTCTATCCCTAAACATGTTGAATCTTTAGAAAAGGTTGAAATTGCATGAGACTTCAAGTTTTTAGAATTAGCTTGTTAATTCCCTTGAGGCGGAATCCTAGGTGGTGTAGCATTTTGGAAAGGATCTAGGCACTTTAGTTGACTCGTTTGAGCCTTTCAAGCCTACCCTTCGGATATTTCCATAGTTTAGCCACTTTGAGCCTGTTATGCCTATTTGTGTTTTTGGTACCTACACATGAATAATAGCTTAATGACCACTCTTTTGCATATCATTCTTTTTCTTGGCACCAAACTTCAATTCTAGTATGATGTGGACATGGCATGATGAAAGTTTGGGGGGGGTGACTTTTGGGTTATCTGTTGGCTTGTTACACATATTTGCAAACTAAGCATATCTCCCATTTCTATTCATGTTTTGTTAAAAAAGGCTACAAAAAAAAAAAAAAAAAAAAATTGATGATGAGGATGAGTACAAAAGAGACAAAGTTGATATCCTCAATCAAAATAAAAAAAAAAATGGATATAAAAAAAAAATAAATGCAGCAGCAAGTTTGTTCTTGAATAAATTCTTTTTATATATATTATGTTTACATAAGGAAGCTTATGTTTGGTATTTATTATATTGGGAGTGAGTTGAGATCAATTGCTTGTTGCCTTGGAGGGTTGATTAAAAAAAAAAAAAAAAAAAAACAGAAACATTGTGCTTCAGTTTTTATGTCCATGACAGGCTAGGTTGAGGTATTAGCTCACTTGTATCCATATTTATCCTACCTTAAACCAAGCCTACATTATAACCAAAAGGGAAGACCTATTGATCTAAGATGCTAAGCCAACTACATTAGTGGAGAGGGGTTACAAGTTAACTTATGATTACATGTATTGAATTCTAGGAATGCATTTTTGACTTGACCTTTGAATTAAGTGTTAAAGGGAGATGACTAAGCACACACACACAAGGAAGAAACACTTGAACTTGGTTTTGTTAAATTATCAACACTTGGGGAAGTTGGTTTTTAAGCATGTCTAGATGATTTATCACATTCTTGATTTGAAAGCATGAACCCGATTATTATCTCACTTTGATTGGATGATTCTTCACTGTTTTGATTGTCTTGTAGACTTTCTTCGTTTTGCTTGGCTGTTGTAGTGTTTTGTGTCTTTCCTTGATCTCTTTGAGACATCACTCGGGACGAGTAATGTATTAAGTTTGGGGGCTTGATAACTCTACTTTTTGTAGAGTTATTATGATTTCTTAGACTTGATTTCATGTAAGAATGAGTGATGAAGCTTTTATTTTGAGGAATTTTGTGTCTATTCTTATTAATTGTTGTGCCTTTGTTTTATTTAGGGAAATTGTTGAATTCAAGATTATCAAGTGAGAAACAAAATGAAATTGAGGGACTAAGTTGGAAATTAAGGAATGATGCAAAGTGAAAAAAAAGGTATTGGGCTTTAAAATTTGTAAGAAGAAGTAATGGGTTGAAAGAAAAATAAAAGAAAATTGAAGAAGCCCAATTACTTAAGAAAAGGAAGAAAAAGATGAAATGGA
Source organism: Cynanchum wilfordii (assembly GCA_025388415.1). NCBI lineage: Eukaryota > Viridiplantae > Streptophyta > Magnoliopsida > Gentianales > Apocynaceae > Cynanchum > Cynanchum wilfordii. The sequence continues at coordinate 31,212 of JAHSUH010000281.1, read as the reverse complement.
AGGTGATCCGGCAATTAATTAAATGGGAACATGGGAATGAACGGAAAATAAGGAGAAAAAGTGAAAGAATAATTTGGAAAGTCATGGAGTGGATGAAAAGTAGGCAGCTCGGCGAGAAAAGGGGAAAAAGGAGAGAAAATTTAAAAAAAGAAATTCTGCAATCAAAATCCTGGACTGGGCAGAGAAAAAAAGAGGAGAAAAATTCTCAGAAGAAATTCTGGAATTAAAAGCGAGATCCGAGGGAAGAAAAGAGAGGAAGAAGCTTGAACATGCAAGGAATTCATTGATCATCAAAGATTGAAGAAGTTGGAGTTCATCTAGCTAAGAGATTAGTGAACCAAACTCTAGCGATCATCGTTTGTATTTCTTTTAAATCTTGTTTTTGAGAATTAACTAGATTTTGAGAATGTATACATTTGCATACTTGAGAGAGTCTGCTTTTTGCACCATGAGCTAAGTTTTTATTTACTAGGCTAGTTTCAACTTTGGGTATGAATATCTTTTGAGATGTGGTATTGATGTAAGGAATGCTTTGACAATTCATTCAAGTATTTATAATGTTATTTGTTACTATTGATTGATTAGCATTGGTTGCAATTGAGTTAGTCTTTGAATCCGAAAGGATTGAGATTAATGGACAAAATACTTGAATGATGCTTGATTGATCTTGTTGGATTCAATTATGTGGTAGTATAGACATATACTATTGCCTTGCATAGTCCATAGGAGTTCATGAGCTTGAATTGGATGCCTCTTATATGAATTTCATAGACATATGAATTGATATTTGTGGGCTGGAATTATGGGATGTTGAAAAACATGCATATACTTTAGGAATTCTGGATTAATTGTCGTAGCAATGCTATAACATAAGTACAGCATTGGCCATTTTTAATGCATACCTGAAATGGAAGCTAGCCTAGTACTCATTTTCTCTGTGTTTGTTCAGTACTTCCTCATATTTTTATCTGCAGTGTAATTGCTAATTTACAGTATTCATCTTCTTATGGTTGTTTGCATTTATTTGTTATTTTTGACTTAAATTGCATTCTCTTCCTAGTAGACTTAATCAACCATTCATCTATTTGATCACCTTTTGTTCCACACCTCATCACACACACATCACATTCTTCACTAAGCAATCTCCGAGGGATCGATATCTAGTACATCGTACTATACTACTTGTTGATAGTGTACACTTGCACTTGTGTTACATAATTTTCACAACAGCAAGTGTGTGTGATTTAACATATATCATATGGGGTAAAGTACATCTCACAAAAGAAGTTAAATCAAGAAGTGGATCACATTAGTTAAACTGCATATAAACAGTTTGTTGGGCTGCTGAAATTTGTAAAAACAGTTTGTTGGAGGTTGCTGGGATTTGAAAAATAGTTGAGCACTGATTCACCTCCACCCCCCCCTCTTAGTGCACTCTTGGGGCATATCAGAAACCATGTGAAGGTGTTAAGGCTTGTTGTACTTGATTTCAATAAATAAATGGGATGCTTGAGTTTTTGCTAAAATTTATCCTAAGAATGCATATTTTCTTGATTGTCTTTAAGATTCAATTCATTGATACGTACTTTGCTTATTTGGATTCTTGGATATTAAAAGAGACAAAAGGAAAGAGAAAGAACAATTGGTATGTTGAGTTGATGTATGCTTGAGGACAAACATGGATTAGGTGTGGGAATTTTTTTTTTTTTTTAATTACATGGGGGAATTAGGGAATAGGGGGTGTCGAACCGTGGTTGTTTGGTTGGGAGGGCCTTCCGCCAACCCTAGGTTGACAGTGTGGGAAAATTTGATAAGTCATAAATTGTCATAATTATTATGTTTAACTCCCTTACGTTTTGATTAAATATTAAGCTAATTTGTGGAATTTGTGTTTGTTTTGATTCTAGCGGTGAAAAATCAAGAATTGAGCAGAATTTGTACTGATGACTATAAACTATTCACAAGATTAACAAGACAAATTCAATGTTTGAAGATAAATTCAAATGGTCCCACTTGAATTATTATTTTATTAATTATGAAAGATAATTATTGTTTCAAGAAGTTATTATTATTCTATTATGTTTCGAGAGAAGATAGGAAAAACATTATAAATAGGGATCTTTAATACCCAAGAGAAAGAGAGCTAATTTCGGGTGTTCCTTAGTAAAAATTTCGTTCTTTCAATTCCACCATGAGTGGCTAAGTTTTATTTTCTAATCCAAGGGTGATTCGATTCCAATGGCAATTGCAATTGGATGGAATTTATCCCTTTGGATTGAAAAGTTTGGTAAGATCTTATGTATAATCTATTTTTATTTCTAGTTTAATAATTTAAATTACTCAATCAAGCCCCTTTTTATTTGAAAACTAATTATTTTGATTCTCTAAGGATTTGACATGGTTCCACTATTTTACAAATTAAAGAATTATTATTTTATTTTGAAAGGCTTCGACAAACCGTTCAGCTTGATAGAGCCTTTGCAAATGTTGACTAGCTCACTCTTTTCCTTGATACAAGAATCATTCACCTACCTCATACGCATTTTGATAATTGAGTATCCTACTCTATACAAATTTGCAACTTGTTGTGGCCTCCAATCTTCAGTTACCTTAGTTTCAATCCTAAGAATCTACATTCTTGTCAAAAACAAAAGCCAAAATGGAGATTTCTCTCCGTAAAACTCCTCCGATACTTAAGTCAAAAATAAACGAGAGGAAAAGTTGAAAAGACTAGGGTTTCTAGAGAAAAATTCTACTTACCGTTCTTGTCGACTAATCTTGTATTTATATATAATAGTCTATGATTACCGAAAAAAGATGACTCCTAAACGATTATGGAACTTACCCAAAAGTAATACCCCTTAAGTATATCACAATTTAGAACAATTAGTCTCTATAAGACCATTTAAATGTAACTTCTGTTAGGAATTTAGACACCCAAATTCTCTCCCAAGATTTATGCAGGAAATATAAAAGATAGAGAAAATAACAACACAAACATTTAACGTGGAAAACTCCCCAAACAAAGAGAAAAACCATCGGGGCAACCAAGGCCAAAGAAGAAAATCCCCTATGTGATAAATCTATCGGGTGTTTCGGCCATTTTAGGTTCTATCAATTTTATAACAACTATCTTCAACATGCGTGGGCCTGGAATGACTATGCATAGATTACCCCTTTTTGTGTGGTCCATTCTAGTGACTGCATTCCTACTTTTATTATCACTTCCGGTACTGGTAGGGGCAATTACCATGTTATTAACCGATCGAAACTTTAATACAACCTTTTCCGATCCCGCTGGAGGGGGAGAATTGATGAGAGACCTCTGTAACCCAATCCACCTATACGGCAAAAGGTTGAAAACCTTTTTATCTTATATGTATTATTAATACCGTAAAAAGTGGGTGGAAATAATTTAATAAACATGGAAATTAAACAACACTATCGGTGAATCGGGCGAATATGGCTAAGGCGCATTTGTTAGAGTCAGGCAAAAGCTAGCACAAAGCACTTAAGACAACGAGAGACAGAGCAGCTAACTTTATTAGTGTTTAATTGCTTTTCAAGGGTCTTCTCTGAGGAAGGAAGCAGGGGCTTGTTGAAAAGACCGAGTGTTAGTTTGGCAGCTAGCAGGCGAGCTCTTTATAAGGTCCTAGTGCTAAAATCTCAATCTATCGGAGTGGAATTATTCTTAATCATAACTACTAACTGTCAATCTCCGAAAGCAACTAAATACAAATACTAAGCCTAATTTTTAGAATCACACAATTTCTCTCATCACCCATAACCCTAAGGCGACACCCACAAAGAATTACAAGGAAAAACTTTAACACTCACCACATGGGCATTTTCACTAGAGTTAACTAGTTCCTAAAAATCTTTCCTTTGGAGTACTCTTATGACGAACAATAGAGAACCCTTTTTCTCTTTTTCTTCTTCATCCCCACTCTCTCGATTGGTGCACAAAACCTAAAAGAGGTTCACCTCCTTTTATAGAAGAAGTTTCCTTCTCCCTTTCCTTCTAGGATTGGGAAAACCCCCCTCCTTCTCCCTTTCCTACCTAATCCTAGTGGGAATGGGAAAGGAGAAAACCCAATAGCTTCCAACCAAAAAAGAGAACTTTTGGCAACTATATTATTCTTTGAGAATCTTTTCATCACATTAATAAAACCACACAAAAGAAATTATGATCTTGAAATTTGATTTAGAAAAAGCCTTGATAAACTTCAATGGCACTTCTTTTGTGCTCAAATCAATTAATAATCCCCCAATATATACATGATTTAATTATGAGTTGTATCTCTCCAACTCTTCTCTCATTAACAAATCACCTTCAAAATCTTTCCTTTCCGGAAGATGTATATGCGAAGGTGATCTGCTTTCCCCATATTTATGTATTTATTTTTTGATGAACATAATTTATGTGAGCTTTGCCTCAACCACAACAAAGATACACAATACATCTTATATTTGATCATAAATTATCGTACATACAGGGTCGGTTTACACCTATTTTAAACTCTAAAACTAATAATAATCTCGAACTTACCAATATTCAAGATTGGATTGAGGCTAATTGTTCTAGCCTTTGTCTTCATTTTATAAAGTCTACTATATCATTTTCTTGTTAGAATATATGGAAGATGCAAAACACTTTCATTTTCTAGAAGAAAAAAAAACCCAAAAGATATGAAATTGTTCAACAAGCAATGAGTTTGCAAAGGTGAACATTCCCTCAATAGTGCAAAAACCTCCCTATATCAAATTGATCATATACATCCTCCTCCTAGTTGTTGGGATCTAAACATAAATAAGAGCAATAACGAAAGTAAACAACAAGAACAAGAGACACAAATATTTACGTGGTTCGGTCAAAAAGACCTACATTTACAGTCACACTAGAATTGTATAGCAAGACCTCTGCCGAGGCGCTCATGCTCTTGTACTCCAGCAAGCATCATTGCAAACAATAGTTCCCGACAATTATCAAACTCCGCATACTCAACACTAGTAACTTCTTTAACACAAATGGATCAACCATTACAAACCCTTGAAGAGGAGGTATATATGGTGTGATTTAAGATGATTCATGATGTTTGATTATGGGCTTTTATAGAAATCTCCCGCTTATCACAAATAATTTGGTTGAGTTCACTACAATAAACAAGGGTTTATGTATAAAAATTAACTTGAACTTAAAAATTTTAATTATTGAATCTAATTCACAAGTGGTTATCAACTGGTTAAACTCTTATTCTACTGATCATCGTTTCTACCCTTTAATTTTTGATTGCAAGAAATTCCTTTAGCAGATACAACTCTACAACTTGGTACATTGCCATAGGGAATAAATCCAAGTTGGGATAAGTAGAGTATCATAAAATCAAGAAAATTAGTCTTTTGTCACCCTCATGTGAGTTCTATTTCTCTTTTGTATTTAAATGATAACTTTGGAAAAAACTCCTAGATCTTTTGCTCACCTAGAGTCGATTGAAACGACTCAAATATAAACTTTATATCATGTGATATTAATAATTGGGTGTTACTAAATGCAACACTCTAAATATTGATTATAATCCTCTAGTAAGTGGTGGTTTAATATTAAAAAATAAGAATAACAAGACAAGTTCCTCCCTCCTCTCTCAAACTCTAAACCTTTCTCTCCTCACCTCTCTGTTGCTGTCCCCAAAAAGATAGTAAATAAAGGATTTTCGACGAAGAGAATGATCAAAATTATAAATATATATATATATATATATAATTATAAAAAAATCATGATATAATTATAAAAAATTATAAAAAAAAATCAATTTTTCTAACAAAAAAAATTATAAAATGTAAGAATCATGATATAATTATTATTTTTTTTTTAAAAAATATATATTATATATAAGTACATATAAATTAATTTAATTATTTTTATATACATTAATTATATTTAATTGAATTATTAAATTTGGAAGAATTAAAAAAATCTACATTATTGCTAAAAAAAATCAATTTTTCTAAAAAAAAAATTATAAAATTTAGAATCATGATATAATTATTTATTTACTGATAAAATAAATTATATATTAGTACATATAAATTAATTTAATTATTTTTATATACATTAATTATATTTAATTGAATTATTAAATGGATGTATCTACATTATTGCTAAAACAATATCAATTTTTCTAACAAAAAAAATTTATAAAATTTAAGCATCATGATATAATTATTTATTTACTGATAAAAAATAGATACATACTGTAAATCATGAATATAATTCTTTATTTACTAATTAAAAAAATGGATAGATACTGTGAATCGCTTATTTATGGAATATAAATAAATTCTTAAGCACTAAAAATCTTTATTTACCAAATACAGACCAATATATATATATATATATATATTTTTTGTTAAGTAAAAACAGACTATATATATTAAGAAAAAATTGCCGGTTTAATATTTTTTAAGGTATATTTTTATCAATAATTTTATTTTTAAAATATATTTTGTATCAATAAAGTTTAGAATAAAGTGTGAATTTGCTCTTAAATAAATTAATGTTTGGTAAGTTTAGTCCTAAAATATATATATATTTTATTTTTAAAGTTTCATTTTTTTTTTAATTAAGAAAAATAAAGTTCTTTTTCATGAATTTCATTAAATTTTTTAAAATATAATGGTTTATGTGGTTTATTAAATTAAAAAAAATAATAAGTTATATATATATATTTACTCATTCAATAATATTTCGTGAATGCATGTCTTAATCCTTTTTTATCTAAATTTACAAATATTTCATGTAAATAACTTAATTATCATTTCTTTAATTAATTAAAACTACACAAACTGTTAAATGTGAAAAATGACTTTATTTTTATTAGTTAAAAAATTTTGAGACATTAAAAATAAGAAAAAATATTTTAATACTAAATTTGTCAAATATAATTTTATTTATAATTAAATTCACCTATCTTTCTATTAATTAATTAATTAATTATTTTTTTTGAAAGGTTTAATTAATTAATTAAAGGTAGTAGGCAATTTTTTTTTTTTTTTTTTGGGAAAAAAAACTCGTGTATTTTACGTTTTAATGAGTAGTGGAATTAAAATGTTCCAGAAGTCGCAGTTACAGTAATCCAAGGGAACATAAAGTCGAAGAAAAAGGGGGATTCTTTATTTATATTATATTATATATATATATATTTTCTCTCTCCTCTTTCCTTTACTTTTCTTTTTTTTTTCTTCATTTTTTATTACTCTTTTTTTTCAGCTGTGTGTGTGTGCGAGAGATGTGAAAGCAAACTCCTCTAAAGAACTACTGTTAAAAAATATATTGTGTAAAAATTAATTATTCTATATATATATATGTATATGTATATTTTCCTATAAACAACAAAAATTGTTTACTGCTCTCCTCCGTTTGTTCTGGAGAATCGGAAGAGAAAATTGATTCTTGTTTCGGAATCAATCAGTTTTTGATGTTTTTTTTTCTTTTTCATTTCCGTTCCTCTGGAATTTGATCGTGTATTATTGGTTTGAGGAAGAAGCTGCAAAAAAATGCTGTCGCTGCAGAGCGATCCGCGGCAGTATCACCATCACCAGCAGCAGCAGCAGCAACAAGCGCAGCAGCAGCAGCAACAGCAACACCAGCATCAGCTATTGTTGCAGCAGGTTGCTGGAATTGTGCCGTATAATAATGGCCTTGCTGATCAGAGAAGCGATCTGACCTTCTCACTGCATACTGATTCCGGTACCTCGTCCTCCTCTACGCAGGACTTGGTGTCTCGTGAAGGTTATTCTTTTACATTTTTTTTATTTTTTATTTTTGTTACTTTTTTGATCCTCTGATGGAGGATTTTTTATCTGGTAAAAAATTGTACTAGTTTGTGATTCCCACTTCCCTTAGGTTTTCCTTACAATTATTATTATTATTTTTTTTCATTTCATGATTTGGAGTTTTGTGGGTTTTGCTTTAATTATCACTTATTCAGTTTTTTCTGAAGCGATTGAATCGTACGAATTAGGGTTTTTGATTTTCATTTTATTTTATTAATTTTAAAAAATTGGGGGTAAGCTGAGATTTTGATGCTTACTGGAGAAAGGTTTGCGATTATTCGATTTTATATATACATATATATATTTTTGATAAATTTTTTGAATTTTGGTTCCTTTCTAAGTGAAAGGATTGAGGGTAGTTTGATAATTGTATGATAGATATTCTAGCTCTTCTCTGGTCTGATTGTTAGTTTTGGGGTATTAAGATGAAATCTTGTAACCGATGAAATACATAATTTCAAACATGCATCAGGAATGGGGATCAGACTAGTTTGAATTATTTGTAACTGGCTTCACCTTCAGTTAAGGAAGTTCATTTTGATCCATCTGAAAAGAGGAAAAAAAAAAAAAAAACCCTTTTGATCAATGATTAATTATTTTTATGCTTTTGATCAACCATCCCATATTTTATATTAGTGGGAAACCATATTATTCTTGAATCTTGTGGACTTTGAAGGTAAGATTATACAGGCACATAAGTGCTTATGTAGATCAATAAAAGAATATAAGTACATCAGTAAAGGGATTTACAGGGTGACCTCACGTGAGGTTTGCATTTTACACTAGGAATCTAGTTTAATCTTTATCTGTTTCAGCTAAATGTTTTCTAGTCTCCATTACCTGTCTTCGGTCCTGTGTTATTAATGGATCACCAGTTTAACTAACAGAAAAATGGTGAGGAAGTGCTATCCATGCCTGAAAAATGAGTTTTCTGTTAGTGTCACTTCTTGAGATTCTTGTATTTTGTCTGCTGCAGTAGATGAAGATATGTTGTTGAGCCTTGCTCATCAGAACTACAAAGCTGGAAATTATAAGCTGGCACTAGATCACAGCATCACTGTTTATGAAAGAAATCCCTGTCGCACTGATAATCTACTTCTCTTAGGTGCTATCTATTATCAGGTTATCCCCTTTACTTATGTAAATGTTGTACAATATACTTAGTGCTTATCTTAGGTGATATACTTGTAAATACTAACCAGAACATGTGGATTCGATCACTTCTTTGTCTGGGATGGGTTTCAGCTGCATGATTTTGATGCATGCATCAGGAAAAATGAAGAAGCTATCCAAATAAATCCCCATTTTGCTGAATGCTATGGAAATATGGCTAATGCTTGGAAGGTAAATCCGTCTTCTAGCTTTCTTTGGCTTGTATTATTGTTTTTCGATAGTTTTACTGGTATGGATGTTAACACCCCTTCTTTTTATTTTCCTTTTAGGAGAAAGGCAACATTGATGTTGCAATCCGGTACTATTTAACTGCTATTGAGGTTTGTGTTCTTTTGAATTATTTTTTTCCTAGTGTTGCTAGAAGAAAATGAGGAGTTGTGGGGTAGTTATAAGACTTTGAAATTGGAGTTTAATCTAATACATGTCTCTGTCTTGTATGAATGTCCATTGTCTTGTTCTCCATATGCAAATTGAGAGATACAAATTATTCTTATTGGCCAAACAATTTCATCTAAGAATATTATGTCTTATTAACTATAAAATATTAAGCATACCCTTATGAATGTTGGTCTGGGAAATTCCTTGGTTATGGGAAACTGTTAACCTTTTGAATGTTGGATACTGTTACCACTATTGCTTTCCTAGTTGAATTTAACTTGTAGAATTAATTAATTTGTGTGGTGAAAGGTGACTTTTCTGAACTTGGGTTTACATTATCCCAATCCTTGAATTTTTCTTCATATATATTATCATTTATATGTTGTCTGTTTCTGTTAAAAATTTAAGAATTTATTTTTTATCATAGTTTTGATTGACCTTCCAGTAACAATTGTAGCTGCTTCTATGTATATTGCAGCTTCGACCTAATTTTGCTGATGCCTGGTCAAATCTAGCTAGTGCATACATGAGAAATGGAAGGCTTAGTGAAGCAACCCAATGTTGTCGTCAGGCCCTTGCATTAAATCATCGTTTGGTAATTGATTTTTAAAATCCAGGTCATAATTTCTTCAAGTTAGTGGGTACTCATCTAAATACATTCTTCTTGTTGTTTGCATATTCTGCAGGTCGATGCCCATAGCAACCTTGGAAATCTAATGAAAGCTCAGGGTTTAGTACAAGAGGTAGCCTGATAACTTGGATCATTTTCCTTCCCCATTTTTCTTGCGTTTGTAGCATCTGTTTTTAGGTGGGCAGCAGCATTCCTGCAGGTCACATCAACAACTACTACTGTACATTTGAGAATATATTCTTATTGTCTGTGAGATGTTTGCTAGGTGACTAATGGGGTCATACTTGTCATTTTCCAATATTTTATTTCTGTTTATATGACAAAAGGACCTTTTAGGTTCCACTAGCAACTTAATTAAATGTAGGCTCTCTTTATGAATGATTTATTTTGTTGTAAGATTATTTCTAGGTCCAAAACTGTATATTATTGTCAAGGTTACTTGTGAATTCTGTTTTTCTTTTTTTCTGGTCTTCTTTTTAACAAATTTCTTTACTAGCTCATCATATATATTGGATTCATAAGAGTGTCCTTTTCTGTTTAGGCGTACAAGTGCTATGTTGAGGCTCTACGTATACAACCAACTTTTTCTATTGCGTGGTCTAATCTTGCTGGTATTTTCATGGAAGCTGGTGATCTAAGCCGCGCTTTGCAGTATTACAAGGTATAAATATCATAATATATATGATATATATTTTTTCTTTGTTGTTTTGAGCTTTTTTGGGTCACGGTGATTTGACCTGGCTGTCAATCTCAATTGGTTTTGGTGCATACCTGTATTGAGTTAGTTTGATCTGTGTTCTTTTTCTTCCAGGAAGCTGTGAAGCTGAAGCCAAACTTTTCAGATTCCTTCTTGAATATGGGAAATTGTTATAAGGTAAGCCCTTGTGCATTGTGCTAGTAAGGTCGGGTAGCGGAAATGCACGACAAGAATTTGGAGAAATACGAGATCTTCTTTCTTTTCCAGGCTCTGGGAATGCCTCAAGAGGCAATTCTGTGTTATCAACGAGCTCTTCAACTACGGCCAGACTATGCTATGGCTTTTGGTCAGTGCTTGTTTCCCAATTCTTTTGCTACTTTAACTTTATGATTGTGGGTACAAGTTTTTTGTTAGTGGAAACAAACGAAAATCAACAGCAAGCTCCAGTAAACTGAAATTTTGAAATATAGACAATAAAGCTCAATCCATCCAACCAATAAGTAATGCAATGATCTATTAGTTACTATCAAATGCATTTCCTTGATTTCTTTTTAAGATTATGCGTTTGGTAAGTGTTTTGAACTCTGTGTTGGGGACATATTTCATGAGGATGAGTATCACTTTGACCATGACATTACTGCAAAAAAAAAAAAAAAAAAAAAAAAAACTCTGCAGGTAACTTAGCAAGCATGTACTATGAGCAAGGCAACCTGGATATGGCAATACTCCATTACAATAGCGCTATTAGTTGTGATGCTGGATTCCTGGAGGCATATAACAACTTGGTTAGGAGTCTGATATCTTTTGCTTATTTGTTCACATCTGGTAATTGGGTAATGTACTTTAGAGATTCACATCCATTGAAGCTCAAGTTTTCTGTTCTTTTATCAGGGAAATGCACTAAAAGATGCTGGTAGAGTTGAAGAAGCCATTCACTGCTATCGTGTAGGTTTCATTTTGTTATTGTTAAAGTTGTATTCTACTTAAATTCTCTCCTAACTGTGTAACTGATCCTTAATTTTCCTCTTATTGTTCTAAAAGCAATGCCTTTCTCTCCAACCAAACCATCCTCAAGCACTTACCAATCTTGGGAATATTTACATGGAATGGTAAGCTTTCGGGGTATCCTCTTCTTGTGGAAGTCTGGGAGGTTGATTGATCTGTTTAACTGTTTCCATTGGATTCTACCTGAAATATTCTTAGCCATTTATATTCATAGAATGAATGGCCTAAAAGGTTCCTCATGTTTGAGTTCTTCGCAAATTAGTTCCCTTTCATTTTTGTTAAAATGAATTGGTCCTTTAATAATTTTTCCCTACTTGGTCCCTTTTCTGTTAAGTACCTATTTTTTGTTACATTTGCATGAGAAAACTTAGAAAAATTAACTAAAATGGACAGCATAACAGAAAAAAGACCAATTTGATCGCTTGAAAATTCTTACGAGGAACAAATCCGCTAAATTAAAAAAAAAGGATTTATTTGGCAAAAAAAATAGAAATGAAGGACCTTTTTGGCTATTTATACTCTTTTAAGTTTTGTCATTCCTTTATCATATTAAAGTTACCTTACAGTACTGATAAAATGAAGCTAACTTCACAAGATTTTATAGACTGATATATCTTTTGGTCAAATTAAAATTCTTTGTATTACTTCCTTGACAATAATAGATGTCTTAAAGTACAAGACGGAGTAGGAAAAAATCTATGGAAGCTAACACTTGATTGATTTCCTATGTGATTTGGTGAAAGAATAATTGTGGGAAATCCAGATGCACTGACACAGTGATTGCCTCTTGGATTTGTACTTTCTCTTTGATTTATTTTGCCACAGTATCAGTGTCACTAGGATTCCTTCCATCTCTTCCACCTTTTCTACTGCTTGACATTTTCTGAGTTCTGAAAGGTTCTTTTTTTTTAAATTGTTATAGTTGATATATGAAAAATATATATCCGATATGTCGATAAGTCAGTGTTAATACTATTACATGTATATATCTAGATCATAGATTTACCTGTATATATGGTTTTATTTTATAACTGAATAAAAACGTGAAAATTCTTCTATTTTCTGACTTAACAAATATATAACTTGGTCAAATTACTCACTGTGGGGATGGAGATAGAGATGAACATTTTTCAAGAAAAAAGGTGGATTCTTCACACCTGGAAAGAGGTTAATTGGTTGCTGGATTTTCTTGGACAAATTTCTTTAATTAATAAATTTCAGGACAATTATGTTGTTTTTCGTAACTCTAGAATTTCCAAGGTGAAGTTGTCAAAGAATTAGTTATTACATGAAGCACGGACTAGTCAATAAATTTTAAAGCTTAGCATGGGTTTATGATAAGAGTAAGGATGGGAAATGATCAAAGTTAAAAAGGAGAAATTGATCCTCTTTATGTTTTTATTAATTTTTTTTTATGTTCTTCATAATATTATTGGTATGCCTGTGGTTTGTAGGAACATGATAAATGTTGCTGCACAATGTTATAAGGCCACGTTAGCTGTTACCAGTGGTCTGTCTGCTCCTTATAGCAATTTAGCATTAATATACAAACAACAGGTATATATTAATCTTGATGTACTTTTAATTCTCTTTTGAGAGAAGCTTTCTTGCTTAAGGTTACATCCACCCCTTTCTTTTTGGCATTTCATTTGCAGGGCAATTATGTAGACGCAATATCTTGCTACAGTGAGGTTCTCAGAATCGATCCTATGGCTACTGATGGACTAGTCAATCGAGGCAACACCTATAAGGAAATTGGAAGAGTTGCTGAAGCTATTCAGGACTATCTGCGAGCTATATCCATTAGGCCATCTATGTCTGAGGCTCATGCAAATTTGGCTTCAGCATACAAGGATAGGTATTCCTATAGATGCTGACAGTATTGAGAACTTGAGTCTGGTATGGAATAATTTATATTGGGATTTGACCTTGATTTGTTTATCTGGCATAGTGGTCATGTGGAGGCAGCCATCAAGAGTTACAGACAAGCATTGCTCCTACGTCCTGATTTTCCTGAAGCTACCTGTAATCTTCTCCACACATTGCAGGTAAGTGTTTCTGTTGAAAATGTAGGCTTAGTTATGTGATTTGATTCTCAGCTGAAATATGTGGACTTTTGCTCTAAAATTCTTGTGGAGGTCTGCAGATATCATTATTTTTATGGTTTAATGGTGGTGTGATTGATATTGAAGATATTTGTGTGGTTTATTATCGCTTAATCCAAAATTCACAGTTTCTTTCCTATGTTATACTTTCTCTCTTAAAATTTCTTTTTGTGGGAATTGAATTGGAGGAAATAGGATTTCGGAACCTTTGATGGTTTTTAATTGAAAGCATAGAACATTAAGACAGGGAACATCTGTCGCTTGGTATTTGTAATTTTGGATAACAATTCAAAAAAAAAAAAAGTTTTTTATTTTTATTTTATGTGAAACTCAAAATAAAAATATTGTTACTTTTTTCAAATGAAAAAGTGGTATTTGAATTGTTATTTGGATAAGGTTTTATTTTGAAATTAATAGGTAAAATAAGTGTATAATAATGGTTATCTATTGGAATATTTTTGAGAGAAGTGATGTGACATTTAAAAACATGAGAAGAGTAGTCTTCACGTCTTTTAACTTGAATTAGGGGACAAACTTAATTTTCTTTTAGATACTGTCCAAACAATTATAGTTTTTTTAATGGAAAAAATGTAAAACTCAATTCAAATACAACCGTAATGTTGGGTTTGGATAAGGTTATATTTGGAGAAAAAATATAGTGCATGCCTGGACAAAGCAAAATTGAAATTTGGACATTTAATTTTCGACCAAGATAGTCTACAATAATAATCGTATATTATAAATGAATGAGTTATCTTCCGCTCTCTTTTTCAATGAGGTTATTTAAATTATTCTTTAACCTAAAGTCCAGCACGTCTAGTAAATGAATTATCCAACTCCAAGAAGTTGTATTGGCTTCTTTAACTGTTATTGACTTGCATTGGGTATAAATGTTTGCCTGGAATGATAGCTTGTATGTTAAGATTTTCTACAATGATATAACATTTTGGACTCACTTGATTAAATGATTTCATCAATAAATCAATGCCAATCTAACTGGAAGATTCCTTATTCTGGTGAAATAGATAAGCATTGTGTACTGCTGAATCAATGTCTTAGAAGTTCCTTGAATAGCATATGTGGCTGCTATATGTATTTCTTGTAAACTCTAGATCTTATTCTTGTACCTTAAGATTTTCATCTTTAGTTTTGGTGATAAATTTTATTTTTTTCAATTGTATTTATGTTTCTTTTGTTGTGTTTTTCAGTGTGTTTGTGACTGGGAGGATCGCGACAAGATGTTCAGTGAAGTTGAAGGCATACTTCGAAGACAGATCAAGGTATTTGTGAGACATATCTTTGTTTCACTTTCGCTGTATCTTGTAATCGGTTGTTTTTTTTATTTTTTATTTTTTTTAAGAAATAAAAACTGGAAAATCTAATGTCATTTTTTTTTTCTTTGTTAATTTAGATGTCAGTTATTCCAAGTGTGCAACCCTTCCATGCAATTGCCTATCCACTTGATCCAATGCTCGCTTTGGATATCAGGTTACGAGAATGTTTTTGTGATTTTGTGCTATATTACAGCTGTTTAAGTATCAAGCTATTATTAACTGGCTATTCATTTTGCAGCCGGAAATATGCTTCACATTGTTCTGTGATAGCTGGCCGTTATTCACTTCCTTCTTTCAATCATCCTGCCCCCTTACCAATAAAGGGTGCAAATAGGAATGGGCGTTTAAGGATAGGGTATGTTTCTAAAAGAGGCTGTTCTTTGCTTCTATTGGGCTTTTGCATCTCCTTTTAGTTAGATAAGATTGTTTTCATTTGTTCTCTGCAGGTATGTGAGCAGTGATTTCGGAAACCATCCCCTTTCACATCTTATGGGTTCAGTATTTGGCATGCATGACACAGATAATGTTGAGGTTGAAGTTGATTAAATTTCTTGTGTTTTTTTCTGGATCTGTTTGTAATGTAATTAATATATTATGTTTTCTACTACATTCTCTAGGTCTTCTGCTATGCTTTGAGTGCAAATGATGGAACTGAGTGGAGGTTGCGTATCCAATCTGAATCAGAACATTTTAAAGATGTTTCTTCTTTGTCGTCTGATGCAATTGCAAAGATGATCAATGATGACCAAATACAAGTCCTTATAAACCTCAATGGATACACTAAGGTATGATACTATACTTATGTTTTTGTTTATCAATACACTGGTTTAATTTGTTATTTAGTTGCATGTTTTGCATCTGCCACCTTTTACCTTGTGGCAACCTTATTTTCTTCATTTTTACTGATTGAAACTTTTAAGTTACTTGAGCCTCTTGGTTTTATGTTTCAGGGAGCGAGGAATGAAATATTTGCCATGCAGCCTGCTCCTATCCAGGTTTCTTACATGGGATTTCCAGGAACTACAGGAGCATCATATATACATTATTTGGTCACTGATGAGGTTCAATTCTTATCCTTTTCTAGTATGCTTTTCTACAGAATAATCCTGTGTTCACCACCTTATTCCTCTTTGCAGTTTGTTTCACCCATGTGCTATGCACATATTTACTCAGAAAAACTTGTACACCTGCCGCATTGCTATTTTGTAAATGATTATAAGCAGGTAAACTACCGTACAATTATGGGACATTTTCTCTCTCTTTTGACATGTGCTCCAATCACTTTGGATGGAAGTTTGGGGGGTCTTCATCCTGTTATTGATGAAATTTTTTATCTGCAGAAAAATCTTGATGTACTTGATCCAAATTGCCAGCCCAAGAGATCAGATTATGGTCTACCAGAGGATAAATTTATCTTTGCTTGCTTTAATCAGCTTTATAAGATGGATCCTGAAATTTTCACAACCTGGTAAATTTTGGATTGGTTATTTCAACTGATTTAGTAGATTGCTGGTGAAAAAAATAAAAAGTTTATTTATTTTTATTTTAAATACTTTAATATCACAAAATAATTAACATCTGCCACTTGTTTAAAGGAAAAAAAGAAAAAAGAAAACCGAAAACAACCCAAGCAGCTTGTGATGGAAAATTTGCTTATTGTAAGAACTGAGAACAGGGTTTCAACATTGGTAAAAGACATTTACTCACAACTTGATTTTGGCAGGTGCAATATTTTAAAGCGTGTACCAAATAGTGCACTCTGGCTTCTAAGGTTTCCTGCTGCCGGGGAGGCAAGAGTTCGTGCACGTGAGTAGTTCATTGAGAATAAAAGTTTATTAACTGGAGATGTTAAATCTGACTCTTGTAAAGTACTGATATGCTTGCCATTTGGTTTGATTGGAATTTTTCCTAATCCAACTTTCTTTGGTTTTTTATTAGATGCTATTGCACAAGGTGTGCAGCCCGATCAAATTATCTTCACAGATGTTGCAATGAAACAGGAACACATTAGACGCAGTTCTTTAGCAGACCTTTTCCTGGATACGTATGTATCTTCATATCTTGTTATATTTTTATTAATCTTTTTGGAGATTTGCCCTCCCTCGTCTGAATGTTTTTTCTTTCCAATAGGCCTCTGTGCAATGCCCATACAACTGGGACAGATGTTCTTTGGGCTGGTTTACCTATGGTAACTCTTCCACTGGAGAAAATGGCTACAAGAGTTGCTGGTTCACTATGTTTGGCCACAGGGGTTGGAAAAGAAATGATTGTCAGCAGGTAAATATTTCAGAGTTCTTATTGATATTTTGTTTTCAGATAGCAGTTCAGAAAGATCCCATCATAATATGCTCTCATTTGTTTTATATGACTATTGTTTCTTACAGTTAAACGCTTTAGATTGTTTGTACCAATAATCTACCCAACCGAAATTCTAGCTGCCATTAGAGCGTAGTGGTCTATTTCCTGCCCAGTGTTTTCAAATGAAATTATCTTTTAGTCCTTTTTACCCACCGAAGTAATCTTCCAAGTACTTGGGTAAGACGCCTTTGTTACCTTGTTGGAAGTGGTTCTACTCATTGAACTAACAAGATATGACTGCACTACATGTGGTATATCTATTGTCACATGTTTGAAATCTCGAAGTTTGATTGCATCTTTTCTTGTTAGAAACATTCTTGGTTGATTTAAATTTAATTTCCTATCCATTTCCCCGTGAAGTTCATGTTCTCTTCTGTCTTCCCTCATCTTTAGGGACTTCCCATCTCTATTATATACTCAATATACTTGATTTAAATGTATTTATTTATTTTTGGCATTGACTTGTAGCATGAAAGAGTACGAGGAGAAGGCTGTGTCACTCGCATTGAATCCTTCGAAGCTAAAAGATCTTAGTGACAGACTGAAAGCAGCTCGAATCACATGTCCTTTATTTGACACACAACGCTGGGTGAGAAAAAAAAAATAGTGTTTTTAACCTTATAAATTGATAGGATAGAAAAATAGTGTTTAACCTTTTCTCTAATTTTTGTGTACACAAACATTTAGGTACGGAATCTGGAACGTTCATACTTCAAGATGTGGAACCTTTATTGCTCTGGCCAGCATCCTCAGCCGTTCAAAGTGACTGAGAACGATTCCGAATTCCCATATGATCGGTAGAGAGACATAGGAAAGAGAATCGGCATTGTAGATAAGGCTACAGAGAAAATATGTAAAAGGTGGTATTGTCTAATAGGGTTTATAGATTGTTTGTGGAGTCTGAATGTTATTATTATTACTATTATTATTGTAGTGAATGAATATGCTAATGCTGTTGTCCTAAAGTCTCATGAACCTTTTCCTTAGTGCTTGCTCTCTTTTTCTAACAAATTATTCAAACCTTATTTTGTTTCTGTGACTATGTCTAAAGTCATTATCCGACTAATTTAGATTTTGATTAGATTGTGCTTTATTTAGGGGAGATTTCACTCGGTTCTTACATGGTACTCTTAAATCTTTGATAGCATTCATAATGCGCTCACTTTTTCATTGCTCTAAGCTAAAGGCTGGCTGCATTTTTGCCTTTATTATTAAATGTGTGCAAAATTTTTTTAAAACATTGTTCAAAATATTATTTTTAATTGGTTTAGGTAATAAAAAATATACTTTTGATATTTATGTTTTTTTAATGTGATTATAATTTTTATATTTTAAAAAAATTATAAATATTAATTTAATGAAAAATAATTTTATTTACTATTAATTTCTTATATAATATTTTAAAGTGTCTTTTAGAAAATAGTATTATGGCATACAATGGTTTCAGAGAGATTTAGGAAAATTAAGATCTATAAATTAGATGTATTTTCAAAATTTAAATATGAAATTTCAAAAAAAAAAAATTGTAATTCATAAACATGAAAATTTAAATTATAAATAAGTAAAAGAATTAGTTTTTCAGAAGAAAAAAAAGAAGAAGTAGGTATTCATATTTTTAAAATTATTATTATTTTTATTTTTTCCTTTCTATCAAGTTATGGCGTCAACAATTGTATATATGCACATATATATATATATATATATATATATATATATATAAATAATTAAATTAAAAATTAATGAAAAAATCTTTTAAAAAAAAAAAATATCAAAAGGGTCAGAGAAATTAAGGGACCAAAATTATAAAGACAAGACTGTGCGTTTCGGCCATACCTATTTACAGCCTTGGCAGTTTGGTGGGGTCTCTCCTCCATTCCCCTTCCCTTCAATACTTTTTGTAAAATGAAAAGACCCCTTTAATATTTGAAATATACAAATTTTTATGGTCTTAGATTCAATTATACCTCATATTTCTATATATATATATATATTAATAAAAATATTAATTTTATATTATGTTTTCTTATAATATAGAAAAATTAAGTTGAAGAAAAACATCTTAAATAATATAAATGAAAATTTACCAAATTGTCAAATTTCATTCCTAAATTATAACTTAAGAAATGATATTTTAATATATAAACAAAATTTTAATATGTACAACCAAATCAGTTGATTCTTATTTTATTTTTTGTAAATAATTTTTTAAAAAAGTCACTACACATTAAATATTCATGAATTTGTTCATCAATCCACTGGTGAGGCTGTGGAAAAGGAATTGAGAATCTCAAGTACTTGGATTAAATACCATGCACGCCTTTACACACAAATTTTGTAAGGAATGGTCAAAAATATTCACAAGACAAGCATCTTTATTGCATTTATTATTACAAAATTAGGCAAGAAATAAAAAAAAAACTACAAATTCAAAATAAACAAAACTGTTTCCCCATCGGGAATTCCAAAATCTCTTCCACATTATTTTCATTTTATTTTTATGTCTTTTATTTAGTAGAAACAGAAGGAGAAGAAGGACAGAAACTAAGCATATCCTTAGAATCAGCCCAAGGTTTAACAACAACCACAGCATTAAAAGTCTTGATCTTGACAATCCCAGAAGAATCACCACCGGTGGAAACCGCCGCCGATATTTTCAAATAATACTTAATCCCAGAAACAACCTGTTTCTCCGCCTCCACCACCTTCACAAAAACCACCGCCGGTCTACTAATACTACTACCGTTACTACTACTTTTATCCCTGTTTTTGTTATACTGTTCCACACAGTACTTCCCTAATTCTTGTACTTCTTTGTTTGTATTCACGTCTTCTACCTTTGTTCTACCGCCCACCAATCTCCCTTCTCCACCTGTTCTTCTTCCGAGCACAAGTCCTCCTCCTCCTCCACCTCTGTTTATCTCCTGCTGTTGCTGGTGCTGGTGGGTTTTGGAGAAGAAGAAGAAGAAAAGGAGAAGAAGAAGAAGGTGAGAGAGTAATGGCGAAGAATTTCTTGATTTTGCCATTTTTGATTAATTATCAACCAAGGATTGAATTCAGTGGTTGTGGAAACGGAGGGTATGGTGAGGGGGGGTTTTATAATAGTGATAATTAATTAGGGAGGGCAGGCAATGATGAGGTATGGGGGAAGGGTTTCTGTGGACACGTAAATAGGGAATGGTGGCGGTGGCAACGTCTACGAGCTGCCGCGTTTTTGCTCCAACCATTATTAGATAAATACAAACAATGAACAAACCAAACAAAAATAATGTTATCAATATTGAAGATTTAGTTGATCGAATAGAGTGTTATAAATTTAGATTCTATCAGTGTTTGAAGATTTATCATATTGAATAGAGTATTATGAATCTCGAAGATTCATTATATATGTGGATGTACATAGAATAAAAGTGATATATATCACCTATAATATTTATCTCTAAGCTTGATATCCACAAAGCATTTAATTCATAATGATAAGTGTCACCCTTAATGTTTATCTTCTTCCTTATTTTATCCATATAAATAATACCATTTATAAACACACCAAGAATCATAGAAAGAAATATAATAATATTCTTTTTATTTTCTCTATATTTTTCTCTTTTACTTTTTATCTAGTTAGTTTGTTTGTGTTATATTTATATAATTTCATAATATAAATATTATTTCTCCCCCTTTAATTATTATTATAATTAAAAAAAATTTGTTCAAAAAAAAAAACTAACTCTTAAATATATGATCTAAGAGATCATCGATTGAGGAGATGTTAGTGATATAAATATATATATTGTTTAGAACAAAAACAATAATGGGAAAAATTGTTACTTTCTTCTTTGAGTATTTTAATTTGTGTTCCAATTTCTATTATTATTTTTGGGACAAAATTGGTATATGCACCTTCCAAACTATGAAAAATACGTGAAATTAATCCTTATTATAAATTATTAATTTAATTAATCATTTTTTTATTTTTTAAATAAAATAAAATTTAAAAATACAAACTATAAAATATAACCATTATAAAACTATTATAAATTTATTTATTTTTAACCTTTTTTTTGTCTAAAAATATTTAAAACTATTATAATAAAATATAAATTATAATTAGAACTAGAGAGTAAAGGTAAAATAAAAGTGTTCTTTTTCTTCTTATATATTTTAGGATAAAGTATTCTAGTGACACCGTTCAAAATTCAAGGTTAGCACATCGGGAATTTTTCGTTCACAAGTGTCATATATGTTTTAAAAAATCTCACCACATGCCCTTCAGTCAATTTTTGGTTTTAGATAGGGGCTTTTTTGTCCATTATTAAAAAAAGCCCTAGAGTAATTTTATAATTTTTAATACAAAAAACCTAAAAACCTAAATTTTCTCTCTTTCTTTTTCTTCTTCTTCTTCTCTCTCTTCTTCTGCTTGCTTCTCTTCTTCTTCTTTCTTCTTCTTCTTTCTTCTTCTCCAGCGGCGGCAAAGGCGCAACGATGCTCTTCTCTTCTCCCTCTTCTTCTCTCAACGATACACCAACGGCAGCGACGGTGCAATGGCCTTCTACTGATTTTCTTCTTCTCCCTCTTCTACTTCTTCTCCCTTTTAATGGTAGATAATTGAATCTTATTGGTTTTAATCAAGATATTCAGTGGTGTTGTGCTTCCATTGTTGTCGTTGGTATTGTTGTGTTGGTATTGTTGTAGAAGAAATAAGAATAAGGTGAATTAATGTTTTTCCTTTTTTTTTGTTTAATTTTGTTTCTTTCTATATACCCGACCAAATTTTTCTGTCGTCTTCCTCCTCTCGCACACCAAGAAACAAACAACGCTCATGTGAGAGTGAAGAGAACGCTTTGGGCTGAGGCAATATTAATTATTATTATTTAATTAATAAAAATTAATAAAACTATTATGTCGGGTTTATTTCCAAAATATAGCAAATTTTGGGATTCTTCCCAAAATATGGTTGCTTTTTCACCATATTCTCAAAATATGGTACTTCTACTTTAACAAAGTAGAGACTCATTTTTTTCTTAATAAAATATTCAGCCTCTACTTTGTCAAAATAGAGAAAGTAAAGGCTCATTTTTTTTCAATAAAAGATTTAAAGTCTACTTTCCTTTTTTTTCTTTTTAAATTTCTTTATAAATTTTAATTTTATAATTTTCTAATAATAGTAATTTATAAACATTTTTTTTATAATTTTCATAATATAGATTATATTTATTATTAATTATTATTTACTTATATTATATTTAACAAAGTGATTTAAAAATCAATTGAAATTATAATATATTGGTTGTTATATTATATATAGGACAACATTTTTTTAGTAATTTTTTTATTTGAATAAAAGATTTTTTATGTCAATATATAATATAAATTTATTAAATTACTTAATTCAAGAATATAAAAATAAATCTTAAATTAAAATTACTTGAATATATAAACACAAGTCAACAAAAAAAATTTACATAAATACATAAAATATTATTTTAATATTATAATATATTATAATTTCAATTGATTTTTACATCACTTTGTTAAATATAATATAAGTAAATAATAATTAATAATAAATATAATCTATATTATGAAAATTATAAAAAAAATGTTTATAAATTACTATTATTAGAAAATTATAAAATTAAAATTTATAAATAAATTTTTTAAAAAATGAGGAAAGTAGACTTTAAATATTTTATTGAAAAAAATGAGCTTCTATTTTGGCAAAGTAGAGACTGAATATTTTATTAAAAACAAATGAGTCTCTACTTTGCGAAAGTAGAGGTACCATATTTTAGGAATATGGTTAAAAAGTAACCATATTTTAGGAAGAATCCCAAAATTTGCTATATTTTGGGAATAAACCCCTATTATGTCTACGGAATTTTTTTTTTATATTAAAACCTTAATTGTTGTGCATCAATTACATGGAAAAATTATAGAGCTGAATAGAATTTTGGAATAAGATATAAATTTTGGAAAAATGATAAAATATTTTGAAAGAAGATATAATAAATTTAGGAAAAAGATTTGAATTTAAAAAAAAAAATTGAATTTGGAAAAAAAAAATGTGAATTTTGGAAGAACTAGTGAAGAATGTGTGGAAGAAGAAGAATAGGAGAGAGAAAAATTAAGGTTTTATGGTTTATTTTAATTCAAAATTACAAAATTACCCTTTATAAAAACTATGTTTAATTTTTTTAAATAATGGACAAAAATGCCCCTGTCCAAAACAGTAAAATGGTTTGACTAACAACAAATATCTCGCCCTAACGGCAAAAATTGATGGAAGGACATGTGATAGGACTTTTTAAAACCTGAATAGTATCTTGTGAACGAAAAATTCCTGAGGTGTTAAACTTGAGTTTTGAATTCTAAGAGGTGTCACTAGGATACTTTACCCATATATTTTATGTAGTAAAATAGACACATCAAATCTATGATGAAGTACGAAACCTATATAAATACACATACAAATATATATATATATATATATATATATATATATATATATACTCTACACTATTTTTCATGAACAGGGAACTATTATAAAATATATAATAATTGAATGGAGTTTTGGAAGCTTAAAATATATGAAAGTTGAAAGTTGAGAGAAGTTCAATCCACATACAAATAATACGAATTTGTAAAATTTTCCCTAAGATATCATTATACAAGGAATATGTCTTATTAAAATCTTACTAAAAAAAATCACTAGATAAAAATTCTAGTGAAGGAAAAAATAATATATCGTTTCTTATACACTCCCCTGATCATTACATAATATCTTTGAACCGACACTCCCCATTTTCAAATGTTGAAGCTCGTAATACCTTTGTAAATAAACCTACCAAATTACTTAATGAATTAATATAACAATTCTTCGAAGATCATGTTGAAAAAGAATTTTGGTAAAATATTTTTTGTGCAATCTTGTTGATTTATTCTTCCTGCAACTGAGATATACATGCAACATTGTCTTAATAAAGTATTGTAAGGGATTCTTCGTCGAAAGATAAATCACGTGTCGCTCGGATATTCTAAAATTAATATTGAATTCAATACACATTCATGATTTGCTTTATGAATTATTATAATCTTTGTATGATTCGTAGAAGTAGTAGAAAATATCTATTTGGTAAAATGACATAAAATACCAATTGTCATCACATATAAAATATAGTATGTCTTTGATCCTGAAGATATCGAAAGACATGTTAGGTTCATTCCAATATCTTCTAGTTGATCATGAACTAAATTTTACTAATAAATTAATACAAAAAGCTATATTAGATTTCATATTATTAACACAATAAAATATAGTTTATCTGTCGTCTTGGAGACATTGAAAGACATGTTAATTTCATTCCAATATCTTCTAGTTGGTCATGAACTAAATCTTACTAATAAATTAACACAAAAACTATATCGAATTTCATATTATTAGCAAAATATATTTATGCATGGATTACACTAAGATCTCATACTTCAAGGTCAAAAGATTCTTCATTGTCTTAATGTGGTCAAAAAATATCTTTTCTTCATCAAGTGATTAAACAACTATTGGGTACTTAACAGATACGTTTTGTCCATGTAAAATATTTTAAATATTTTTCGGTATAAGTTGATTGATGAACAAATTGATCGATCTACATATCAAGACAAAAATAATTTGTTTTAGTATATTTTCATCTCAAATTCTTCCCTTAAAGAATTTAATGCTTTTTAAAATCTCTTTAGAACTTCTAAAAGTATTTGAATTATCAACATACACAATAGTTATAACATATTGATCGGGATCGATCTCTCCACGTAGGCGCGATGGGCCCGGCGTTGGCTCTCCGACGATCAAATAGTAATCGGAGTATAAATGTAACGGTGTCGGGGTCGGATCGGAAAAGTTAGCTCCGACGACCCCTCACGGAACACCTAAGAATATACTTGAATATCCGACTTTCACTTAGTTTGTGTGTGGTGTGAGTTATTGTTTTATAGAGAAGCTTGGCCAACCGGGAAGTGACACCTGTTGTGGTCCTGCCTGACAGTTTCGACATTGTGGCTCCAAACAGAGCTTGTCGGGTCAGGTGCATTTAATGTGAGGTTCGGTGAGAATCCTCTGTCGGAGGTCATGCTCCGAACGTTTTGTACTTTTTGTCCACTGGCTAGACCTCGGAGGGATCCTATCCGGGACCATGTCGGTCCTTTGTGGAATCCACCTCGGACGGTCCCTTCCTACGTGGACATTTCGGGACTTCGAGTACTCTCACATATTTGTCAACAATTCTTTAAATGATACAAAAATCTTTGTAATCTTATTGAATATAATTTTCAAGAATTTTATTTGTATGCTTCAAGTATATCTTACATCTTTCATAGACTTTTATATAGATATCATTATTATCAAATAAACCATATAAATACATAATAATTATATTGATAAGATGTATATTAAAATTTTCATTATTTAAGAGATTAATGATATATCAAACCATAATCATATTCACAATTAAAAAATATGTGACAATTAAAAAATACAATTAATTCGCGTATTTAAGTAAATATAAACAAGACTTTTAAGGCGAAAATAAAAAAACAAAGGCAAATTAGTTACTGTCGTCCTCTACGTTTACGAGGTGCCGCGATTTTGCAGAAACCATTATTGGATACATACAAGAAACTTTTTACAAAAAAAGAAAAAGATAAATACAAGAAGCCTAACGAATAATAAATACTTAAATATACTTTTTTTTAAAAAAATAAAAAATAAAAACAAAAAACAAAGAACAAAAACAAAACAAAAAATTTTTGGATTTTCTCTTGTATATTATATTCCTTTTCTCCTTTATTATTATATATATATATATTTTTTAAAAAAAAAAACTACAACAACAATAAATGCAAATTGATCGGTGAATTTGATCATAAATAAATGTATGTTGAACAAGTTCAATAATAATTTTTTTTTTCACTTTTAAAGTCTCAAACATTTTTTACTCAAAAAAATAAAGTCTTTCATCTTTTAAGTTATATAATTTTTGTGATTTCATCCATCTTAAAATTTTTTATATAATTTCATCCATTATCTTTATAGTTTTGATAAATTTCATCTTTATGTCAATTTTTTAATTATATATATTTTTTTTTATATCCACTTGGGGCGCCCAATGTCCCACCTTATTTGGTGAGACTAATCCCGACTCGGTCTGCGGAGCGCTCGCAGAGTTCAACTCTTACTCGAGGGTAAGGGTCCGACTCGGAGCTTTTGGGGAATTCAAAACCTCGACCATCCGCCCTGGAGGAAGCATTAGGAGTCCGCGCACCAACTCCTCCAAGCTATCGGGTTAAAAAAAAAAATATAGAAAATATAAAGTAATTATATTTGAAAAGTTCTTTCCTTCTTCTCAACATTCATGTCCTTATTCCATAGGGCATCTGCTTCTTCATCTAATCTCTCCCCTTCTCTGTTGCTAATCTTATTCTCTTCTCCGAGTGACAGTACTCTTCTTTACCCTAACTCACTTGATGCCTATATATAGTGAATGTATATTTCTTTTCTTTCATCAATTCCAGAAAACAAATAGCAGAAGCTTCACTCGCTCGTTGTCTTCTTCTCAGTTTTCTTTTTCTATTTCCTTTTCATTTCTAAATTTCCATAGTTCTTTTATTTTTCATTTTCCTTCTGTAATTTTTAAACACCACAGTTGGTGTTATTTTATTTGGGTAATTTTGGGTTCTTCCAACATGTTTAAACACAACACATGACAATGAGCTGGGTCGTTACTTATTACGGTGATCGGTTTTGAAAGCATGAGATGAACGTGTGTTGTGTTGTGTGTGCGTTGAAGAAGAAGGAAAAATGTAAAAGAAGAAGATGGAAGGAAGAAAGGGAAAAGACATTTTTATCCTTTCAAATATAATTATTTTTATAAAAAAAATTAAAATAGATTTAACTAACAATTGATTATTAATAAAATTAACAAAAGGATGAAAATTGTCAAAATTATAAAGATAAAAGATGAAATTATATAAAAATTTTAAAAAGGATGAAACCACAAAAATTATATAACTTAAGGATGAAATTTAACAATTTGCCTTAAAAATTATACATTAAAATATATTTAACATTTATTTTTTATAGTTTATAGATAAGTTTTTAGGTGGGGAAAAAAAATATTGAAGTAGAACTAAAGAATTTAAAATAATATAATATTTGTATATTTTATGTAGTACCAATACATATAAATAGGCGTATATTTATAGAGATAATATATGTGCAACAAATATAAACATATACATAAATCTCCATTAAAGTTTGGAGTCAAAATTTCCTCTTGCAAAAGACCAATTCAGTTTGAACGGGGATTAACCTAGATGTGAATTTGATTTGAAGGTATCCTCTCATTATTTGAGCTACAACACTTCATGTCTAAGAAAAAAAAAAACTTACATTAACTTTTTAAAACATTTCTCTCTTTCTCTCTTTCTCTCTTTAAAATTTCTTCATTATCTTTTTCACCTCCAGACAAGCGAGGATAGATCCAAATAGGCCAAATTTTCCACCATTTTAGTTGGATTGTTCTTAAAACAATGTTCTTTGGAATGGCACGGAATAATATGTTGCCACCGAATTTCTTCCATTTTCGAGTATGTGGTTTGTTGAAGAAACGGTGGGGATGGACCTAACTCTTTTTGGACATCGCGGCTCTCTTTTTTTGTTTAAAACTGGGTATGAATATCATAAAGATAAAAACATGTACAAAGGTACTGCAAAAGGCCAAGACAGCCAAAACAAACCCTATGCCCAAACTAACAAAAGCTAACATCGCGGCTCTCTTTAACTTCAATGAAGTTGTTTGCCGCTTTTTTTTTTTTTTTCGTTTTAAACCCGATATCCTTATTATCTGAATTTTAAAAAATCCATAAGAAAAAATTCCTAAGATTATGTGACTCGACTAAAAATACACTACAAAGTCATTTCTAGCGTGAGTGGAACTCAAGTCCTGAATACCATCTAAATAAAGATAATCATACCAACTGAACTACAATACCAACTGAATCACTACTTTTTTCTTTTTTTTAGTCTAACTTAATTGGTATAGATAAAAAGTAATTATTTTAGTGGTAACAAATTCACCAATGAGACAAAAAAGTAGTATTTACAAAAAATTAAAAAATTAAAAAATTTCTTCCTTTGAAAGCTTTACCCACCACTATATATATATATATATATATATATATATATATATATATATATATATATATATATATTTTCGTCTTTTCATATATATATTATATTGAGCCACACCAAAGTGATTTACTTGTCACATGTACGAGATGATCGATGTAGAGTATGACACGTCGGATGAATCCAGCCCATCTCAAAGCTATAAATCGCGATTAGGGATCGATGAAGTTAAACAAGAGGCATGAATTATTATCAAACTCCGATAGGTAGTTGAAAAAGTACTGGATACACGCAGAATGTAAGCTGATAAACAATATTCCAACTTTTGGAGTGTGTCCTTTTGATTTGTCAGTCTCCTCATATATTCAGTAGCACATGCTAAACACACTCCAAATCTTTCATAACATACTTCTTGCATACGATTGAGGTTGAAGAGGGTCTCTACAAATTGAGATGTTGACTCCGATTTGACTCCGATTTAGAGTGTGAATCAAACTTTATTAATGAATTCCGGGAGTACTCCGATATCAAGTGTGAATCGACTTTACTCATGAACTCCGGGAGAAATTCATTGTGGGTTGACTCCGAATCGGGCATTATTAAATGGAAAGTCGTAACTCGAAGGGTATATTGTTACGGTATATATTACCTTATACTCCGCTGAGGATTGGCGGAGTATAGAAATGGGTAAATCATCAAGATAATGGATATTAATTACCGCTTGAAGTAAAATATCCGATTGGACCTTTGTGAAAGTGATGCAGGAGATGACAGATATTATTCCACTCAAATATAAGGATGACAGATGTCACTCCATTCACACTTTAAGATGATATGTGTATTAATGACACATAAAAGTTACCGTAATGGTAACTTGTGTTAATCACGGTTAAATCAGGTGAAGTTAGAAGAATGGGAGATATAAAAGGAGGAAAAGACAGGTATGAGGGGGGATTTAATTTGGAAAACTCGTTTTCTACACATAATAATTCTCCACATTCGACAAAATCTTCGGAGGGTCAATCGGAAGTACACCCCTTCCGGCTTGACTTTTGTGCAGGAACTTGTCCGGTCCGGTTCAATTGCGGTAAAATCTACACAGATAAGTCAATTTGAATTTATTCCCTTTCGGAGGTAGATAGAGTTTTCTTCATTCATAAAGTATTAAAGAACTTTGAAGAGATATTTTCTCAATTTCCGGTATTACTCTAGTATATTTTATAAATATTTGCTAACTTAATTATTAGAAGACTAAAATTAGAGATAACACCTCCTACACATAGCTTCTTTTATAGGTTTCTTGGTGCCTACTACCTAATTGGAATATGAATCATGTCCTATGAATTAAACAAGCTTTCCCTAAAAACCTTTCCCAATCAATACACACACATGTATATATATTCCAAAGTAAATCAGGAATAAGGTTTCAATAGAAGAGGAGTACGTTCTTGATAATTTTCTATTTTGAAGATTTTTCTCTTCATGGAAATAATAAACTTTTAAGTTATACGTGAAATTGTAATTTACACATCCTTATTTGATATATTATATCTTTAATTTTTTTAAAGAAATATAATGTTGATAATTATAAATTTTGAAATTATTTTATTATATACAAAATAATATAAATATATATATTATATTATGAAAAATCATAAATAAAAAATTATAAAAAAAATTAATTTATTGTGTATACATTTTAATTAAAATCTATTTTTTCAAAAAAAAAAAAGAAAAAAGAAAAAGAAAAAGGGACGTTGAATATTTTAATAAAAAAATTAAAATTTTTTATTTATATAAAGTAGGCCATAAATTTTTATTTTTTTAAAAAAATAAGAATTTACTTTAATAAAATAGACTTTTAATATTAAAATAGGTTAATTTTTTTAAAATTTCTCAAAATATGATAGCCATCCGTGAATATCCATCGACTATAGTGTTATAAATCCCGAAGATTTATTGTATAGGTTCATTGTATTTAGATGTACATTAAATAGATGTTATATATATCACCTATGATATTTATCTTTTAAGTGTTATGTATCACTTAATACTTATCCTTTTGTAGATCATTATTTTTTAAAATAAAATATATTTAAAATCTATTTTATGAAAATAAATCTTGTTTCTTTAATAAAATATTTAACGTCTGAAAAAATAAATTCTTACGTTTTTTATGTATTTTGTTAAAATGGACAAAAAAAAGAAAAAAAAAAGACAATAAATTTTAAACAAGATTTTATAGTTTTGTTAGAAACAAAATGAAAAAATAATAATATTTAAAAAAACTTTTCAAAAAAGTAGGGTAAAAACACGTACATTTTGGGGTCAAAAGTCTGTCTTATCGCCAAGTTGGGAATAGGGACGATACGGATAACTGCTCTTCCCAATGAACCACAAAAATTGTCCGAAAACTCTCTCATTGTCTCATTGTTTGTTGGACAAAATATATATATATATCTATATATATAATATTTATTTATTTTTTAAATGTTTAAAGAGATATATTATTGGTATATATC